>JZKD02S2033341.1:85592-129466 GCA_000966675.3 Picea glauca | reverse complement strand
TATACAACCTGAGCCTTGATGTCGTAGATCTCCTTTCAATGGCTTCTAGCTCTGACACACACACTTGCTCATGCATGAAGAAGTTCAACCACATATGATTACTTGTAGTCTCTTGCTGCTGTAGCTTCAATCCTCCATACAGTCTTGCATCAGTTCTCCCATAAATATCTAGCTAGCTTGATTGCTTGTTTCTTGCTTCTTAACCTTTTCCATAAGTAATCTCCTCAATATATAGGAGAAGATTGATTAGTCACTTGGATAGGGAATGATCCCAAGATATCTGGAAAGTCAGTATTTTGCCAACCATTCGAACTCCAACTCATCCTTCTAGAAGATTCTTTCTAGAAGGATCGAGAACTTATTCATTTTCCACCTTTAGAAACATGTCCGCACCCTAGCCATTAACACAGTGTGGATAGTCCGCAGTCAAGTTGAATGCAGCATGCGGAAATTAATGATTTCCGCAGGAGAGTATAATGCAGCCTGCGAACTACTTCCAAAAATGTGATTTTGAGAAAATGATAAATGTAACCTTCTTCTGGAAAATGTTCTTAATGAAGAGTTTGATCTTCTATCATCATGACATAATCGTAGTATCCTCTCGATAACCAAAAATGTGGATAACAATATTTTTTATTATTTATAGAGATGTAAAAAACAAAGAGAGGGTTCGACCTGTGAGGTTTGATTGGGTTGAGGAGAGGGTTTCGACCTGTGTGAGAGGTTTAGACCTGAATTTGTAGTTTTCTTTGCTGGAGCTGAGGGCTGTGTTTAGCCAGAGAATTTCTCTGTAATTTTTAATGATTGATCAGTAATTAGACATACTTTCTTTTACATGATTCTTGTGTGGGGATATTGGTGGAGTTTTTTCTCTGTTAAATTAATTTTACTGTCATCTTTCTCTTGTTTCAATTATCATTGTCAAATGATAGTAATAGAGTAGAATTTATCAGCAGATACTCTACATCTGATTATTTGATAATCTTTATGTTTTCTTCTGAAAGCCCAATTTAGGAATTCTTAGCTGCTCCTTTGCCTAGCTTTCTCCTCCCCTTGTTCTTCCTCAAATCGATGCCATCAAAACTTATTTCGATCCAATATTGCTGCTACCTTGCCCTATGAAAGGACTTTGTCCAGATCTGAGAGTAAATCACATTGTTTAAAGCACAGACCCCATTTGCCCAATGGCCCCCCTTGTTGTTCCAAAACAACCAATTAAAAATAAAAAACCCCATAATTTTATAGCTAGCCTAACATCTGTCATATTTCATATCAAGTTAAATAAAAAAAAGAGATCCCTCTCTGAGTCTTGGAGGGCTAGATCCAAGACTCGAAGCAGTTCGAGGTTACCTCTGTGATTGCCTCAACATCCTTAGGAAAATTATAGAGTGCTAACAGATCCTTCAGTGGATTCTTCTTCAAATTTACAAAACTCAAAGAGTTCTCTTCCTGTGCTTGTCTGCACACTTACTCAATGCCCTCTTGGCAGAGTTGTATAGAACTCCTCAGAGCTTCTATCTCCTTTTGAACTCACAGCAGAGTTCTTCCTCTGTGCACTCTTGCATCTGCTCGATGCCCACCTGGCAGAGTGTCTAGAATCCTCAGTGATTCTGACTTTTGTTGAACTCACAATAGAGTTCTTCTTCAACGCAACCTGTGCGTATGCTCAATGCCCACTTGGCAGAGGTTTACAAGACTCACAAGAGTTTCTATATGCAACTGTGTTCTTCTCCACAGGCTTTCCTCCTGAGGTGTTCAACAACCTCCAAGGTCTTCCCTGAATTGATGATTTCATCTTTTGTGCCTCACCTGGCACGTCTTTGTCTGACTCTGTAGAGTTCAGAAGTGCTTCTATGCACTAGTACTTAGAGACCACAGTACTTTGTCATGCCCTCCTAGCATGAAACCGCAAAGAACCTCTCAGGACTGAAAATCAAACAACTCCCTACAAATGCAAACCTACAACATACATCTACAGCATAAACAGAACACAAAAAAGACATCCACACAACACAGAATTCATGCAGGAAAAACTGTTGTTTTGTATTAATGGAAAATGACTGTTTTTACAAGGTGTTCTTAAGCACAACCTGTAACAAGGTCTCAGATCCTTCTCTTTCTCTCCTAGCTCTCCTCAACTCTATCCTTTCTTCCACCTCTACAAAAGATATCCAAAGGTCTTTTACATGAGGAGGCTCTTCGAGCTCTTCCCTCCAATCTCACCTACCCTATTCAATTACATTGAATGGGCTGTCTAGTCCAAAATTGGATCTAGATTGCAGCCTTACAAACATTAAAGGCCTACTTACACAATAGCATGTGCAAAGCATGGCCTCATGGCTCAATAGCCTAAAACATTTAATTACATTCATTCAAATTCAATTTGAAAACGAGGGTTGTGCCTCTCTTCAGTACGTGATTTGAAACCGTTGATGTGGCTGGCTGGCTGGATGGCTGATGTGGAGGGATGCTCCTACATCATACTCCTCAGCTGCAAAATTCATGAGCTTCCCATCTCAACTGTGGAAATCCTCCTTGATCCCAAACAAATTTTTGGAGCTATTCATCTGCTCCATCTCCCTGTTGTTGCTGCTTTTCTACCCAGATTCTCCTTGCTAGCAATCTCTGCTGATATCAACATCAGCCTTTTGATGTCTTTTATCACCTCATCTAGCTGCTGTAATGGCTGGCTCTGTTCATGTAGTCTTCTCAACTGCATTTTATTTCTGCAGATGGGAAGATCATCATGATCCCCCATGTCAGCTTCATCTGCTTCCAACCTCACCTGCTGGATGTGCAAGCTCTACACTATCACCCTCTTTTCCAGGGCTTCAATCTGGTCATATAGATTAGCCAAACTAATTTTGTCTGCATCTTCTTCTACATTTTTTGCAAGCTCCAATGTTGCAGTCTCTTCAGCTTCCTGGCTGAAAGTATTGAGCCACTCCTCAGAATGATCATCTTCTTCTTTTGCTTGGGAAACTTCTAATGTCTTCTCCAACTCTTCTTTGATAGTCTCAGATAGTTATCCTTCTCTTGCTGCATCATCGTCAACACAGATTTCTGCCTCAACTGGGCTGTGTAGTAGGAATATTCCAATTCCCCCAATCATTAGAAGATTTCTTTGATCCTCCTCTCGGACGGTGCGAGTTTTTAACTTGTCATCATATTCATTCACATGGCTGGTAGAACCACATGAATATTCATCCTCTGTCAGCTCCTTGGGTTGATTCCAACTCACCTCTAAGTGTATGAGACCCTCAAATAGCCTCATCTTCGTATCCCTGCTCTCTTGGCAAATTGGGACTTCTTTGCTGCTTCCCTGGTAAACTATGAGATCAACTGATCCCATCTTCGTCAACATTCTTTGCTGACTTGAACTCATCTCCAAGTCCATGAGACTTTATGATAGTCCCGTCGTTGTTCCCATGCCTACCTGGAAAATTGGAAACTTTCTGCTGCCCTCCTGGCAGTCCATAAGATCCTGCAGTAATCTCATCTTATTGCCCTCCTAGAAACGTGAAATTCCCCGGTTTTCCTCATGATAGTCTATGAGATCCCGTAGTGACCTCAACTCTTTTCCCACCTGGAAATTGGAAATTTCTGGGCTTTCCTCATGACAGTCCTCGAGATCTTCAGCTGATCCCATTTCATCCTCAGCATCACTGAGATTTCACCCAGTCTTTGGTTCACATACCTGAACCATTTCCTCTGGTCCATTGAGGTTTTCAGCATGCCTCAACCATCCTCTCAAAAATCTATGCTGTCTTCTAGCCATCAACTCCTTGACTGGACATTTTACTTTCGACTTCCCCATGGGCCATTCATATACCCATCACGGCTTGGTGTTTTCCTGCCTCTCAAATACAAGTTCATCCATTATTTCTCTCATCTTGGCATGTTCTTCATCCCATTCAACTTTACTCATTAGCTCTGGGTCCTTCCTTCCAGCACTCGTATGGCCTTTAGTAGGCATCTTACTGTCTATCTTCCTTACTACCAAATATGTTGCTATCACTCTGATCCTGAGTGTCTCCAGCTTCTTCTACAGTCTTCTTAACTGCCTATGGACTGTTGCCTTCCTACAAACAATCCGTACAGAGTTTCCCAACACTCTGTCTTCTTTTCCCCTCTTTTCCTGCAGTATATAGACAAAGTATAAGCTCTGATACCACTTGATGGCATGACCCTGCGCAGATCATACGCCTGACCTCCCGGTCTAAGGATCGTTCAATAGATTTTCCTCAAGTCAAAGTAGCTCTTTTGATTCCCACTGGAATCTCAGTCAAAATCGATCCACAGGTCCTTCTATTCCCTCCACGGTCTTCTGCACATGACCACGAGTTTCGGGTTTCAGAACCCAAGCGATGGACCTCCTGTCCTCTTGACCCTCGATGTACCAATATGCAAAATGTTGATTAGCAATTTCCCGGCCTTCCTATCCTTTCGGGAAATCTCCCGAAACTCTGGATTGTTGCCACGTATCCCCTCAAAATGGACGGTCCTCCTTCATTTCACGATTTCGCGACTTGCGACCCCCAGTGACACAATCCCCTGTCAACTTGAAACCTTGATAGCTGAAATACCGATGGGTTCCTCGATCTCCGCCATGTGTCCCCAATGGATGGACGGCTCAGATCTTTTCCAGACTTTGCCAGGTGCGAATTCGAAATACTCACCTCTGTGAGTCCCAGTGCCCGAATCTCTGAAATGGACGATCTTGTGACACGCGTCCTCCCTCAGATGGATGACTGTGATCTAATTCGTTATTTCGAGACTTTTGATGTGGAGTGTCCCGACCTCTTGTCCTCAGGACTCTCGAACTCCCGAATGCCGAAATACAGATAAGCCAACGCCTTTCGGGACTTTCGCCTCTGCTTGCGAAGACTTAACCCCTTCGCAACTCCTACCAGATCCAATGGCTGATGGTCATTTAAACGAAGATCTGACGGCTCAGACCTTGTCTTCCTATGCGCTCCTCCTGCACTACCTCCTGGATGTGGGAACCTTCAACGATCCATATCTCTTCTCGGTTGATCCAACAACAGTTTTTGCTCCTCCCAAACTTTGGCGCTTTCTTTTCAACACTTGGAAGAATTCCCAACTGCAAAAGGCTCTTTCCTTTGCCTTCTTTCCTCTACAAAATCTTCACCTTGAGTCTCACCTGCACGTATAAAAATGTTGTCCCTCCTGAACTTTAGGGAACCCTGAACTCTTCAAATAGTTCTATGGATTCTTCACTCCTTGCAGTTACACTTTGTGCGCTGAAAGCACTAACCCTCCTGAGCTTCACTTTTGAATCCTTGAAGGATTCTAACTTTTGCGCTCCTATAGATTCCTTGCACACAAAGTGCTATCTCTTCTGAGCTTCTCTGAGACTCAGAACTTAAGAAACTCAGTCCTTTTCCCTTCTCCCTTAGATGGAGAATTTGGATGCCCTCCTGGCTATCCTTTACTCAAGCAACCTCTTGCTTAGTGTTCAGGGTGTTCAGAAACCCTGTGAAGATCCTTCAGTGGATTCTTCTTCAAATTTACAGAACTCAAAGAGTTCTCTTCCTGTACCCGTATGCACACTGACTCAATGACCTCCAGGAAGAGTTGTACAAAAATCCTCAGAGCTTCTGTCTCCTTCTGAACTCACAACATATTTCTTCCTCTGTGCACTCTTGCACCTGCTCGATGCCCACCTACAACTTACACTACAACTTATGCAAAGCATGGCCTCATGGATCAACAACCTAAAACATTTAATTACATTCATTCAAATTCAATTTGAAAACGAGGGTTGCGCCTCTCTTCAACACACGATTTGAAACCGTTGACATGGTTGGTTGGCTGACGTGGAGGGATGCTCCTGCATCAAGAGCGTAAATCAATCTTTGAAAATAAAATTTCCCCATGGAGTTCATCCATCAACTCATCAATGCATGGGATAGGATATCGATTTTTTATTGTCTTTTTTTTCAAAGCATGGTAATCTATAAAAATCCTCATAGTAACATCCTTATTCAGGACCAATACTATTGAAGAAGAAAATGGACTACTACTGGGCTTGATGTGTCCCATTGCTAGAAATTGCTTAATTTCATTTTCTATCTCATCCTATAACCTCCTAAGGTGACTATATGGTGCTGTAATCATGGGGTTTTTACCTTCCAACATCTCGATGGTGTGCTCAAACCCTATGTCTAGGGGTCTCCCTGGCAGCATCAGACCAAAAACTTGCTCATGTTGACTCAATAAAGCCCCAATATCTGCTTGATATTGTTGGCGACTGTCTGAATCCCTTCACATGTTGATCACACACTCTGTTGCATATGATACTCCCCCATGTATGAAGAACCTCTCTATCCTATTTGATGACACTGTCCTAGAGCCCCTGTCGACATACTCCTTAGTACAATCTTCTTCCCATCAGTGTCTTTGAATCCCATCTCGAGTTTTTGGTAATTGGTAGAAATATTTCCCAAGGTGATCAACCATTATACTCCAAACACCACATTTGTGTTAGAAAGGTCAATCACATAGAATATATCCTTCACTGTGTAATTTCCCAGATGTACCTCTAAGTCAGAAACTCGATCCAAACACTCTACCGCGTGACAATCAACTACTGCAACATCAAAACCCTCAAACTCCTCGGTTTATAGTGCTCTCCTAGCTACCAGTGCAACGCCAATGAAATTGTGGGTTGCCCCACCATCTATAAAGGAAACAGTGCACTGCCCTTGAATAGTCTCTCTGATCCCGAGTGTGTCATACCTAGGGAATCTGGAAAGGGTTGTTATGACTCCTTTCTTCATTGGTTCTCATCTCTTATCCCTCTTGCGAGGTTGTGGCTCTACCAGTGGTTGTGCCCCTACCAGTGTCGATGGTCTCTTTGGAGGCTCCTCCTCCTCTTGCAATGGCTCCTCCTCTGAGATAGTGGACTCATTGTCTTGTGCCTGAATTCCTTGTTCCTCCTCATCACTGTCTGCTACAACCTCAATGTAGTGGATTTGTCCCTTGCCCATGAACCTGTGGATGAGGAACCATGGATATTTGTAGTTGAAACTTAGCTTATTACTCATAAGCTCACACCTCGTATCATCATCCAACTTATCCTTACCCTTCCACTCTCTCTGGAATGGTTTCTATCTCAGTCCTTTTGTGGCACAAAGGGTTTGGAAAAAAAAATGGTTTTCAGCACTGATGCTGCTAGTTCTCTAGTGCATAGGATGGCATCCTATAGTGTGTGAGGTCTATAGGCCTTCACTCGTCCTCTCAAGGGTTCTGTGAGAGCCTCTATGAAAATCATGATCATTCCAGGCTCTAAAATGTATTTCATTGTCACATCTATTCTCTAAAACTCTGTGATAAATGCATCATGTGTACCAGTTTGTCTCAACTAGGCTAAGTCTCTGAAGTGGATCTCTAGATCCCTCCTGACAAACATGTCCATAAGTCTCTCCATGAACTCTCTGTATGAGGTTATGTGACTATGACCCAACATCACCAGTCGATGGTGCCACCACTCAGGAGCCTCTCCCTCCAAATGAAAAGTAGAAAAACTAATAGCTTCAGTTTCTATCATCTGGTTGAGATTGTATTACGTGTCGATTTTCTGTACCCAATCTCTATCAGTACATCTAGATGATCCATCGAAAGTGGGTATAATGAGTTTCCCTACTTTATGAATGAACTCCATGTTATATCCCTAATGTTGTTGTTGTCCTCCCCTCCGAGGATATCTAGGACAGTTCTTGAGTTTAAGTCCACAAGACTCTACTAAATTCATGTCATTATGGAACTTTGGCCCTAGGGATGCATACTCTCTCCTATAATAAAAAATATCCTCTACCTGTGTGGTCAGTCTCTATGCTACTGAATATTTTGTTGTTGTTGGAAGTTCCCTCTAAAAGCTAGGGAATAGTGGCTTGGGAATCATACTCGATGATGTGTAGGTGTGAATAGGTGAATGGGGTCTGCTACCTTCCCTTGAGTTCCCATGTTCTACATAGAGGAATTTTTCTCTTGGAATGTTCCCTGTAGCCAATCTATCTGCCATTTGTGACAAAGACTGAGTCATGGCCTGCTAAACTATCACCAAATTGTTAAGAAACTACATGAAGGCTGCTTCTGGGTCCATGGGTTCTTTTTCACTACCTTCTGGCCTTTCATATATGTCTCCCATCCTCCTCTCTGCCTCAAGCTCTGCCTCATGCTCTTCACGTTGTGCCTCTTCCTCTTACTTTGAACTGTGAGTAAAGGGGGGATATTTTGATCTTGGTGCTCTTCTCTCTCTGTGCCTGCTGTAAGTGATGAATTTGTCACCTATATGCTCACGACTCCCTGGGTTCTCTATTGAACTAATGAAAAATTTAGTCACAGGATGGCAAGACTAAAGCTCTAATACCACTTGTAATATTCCAAATTTGCATATTTGGATATTAACTCTCTACTGACCATGTTTATCGTAGATCTAAAACTCTTTGGGTGGTTGAATGGGTTATTTAGGTTTCTGACTGTGTTTGATAACTTGAATTTAACATGCGTGGTGATTTTGCATATGGTTTTAGGTGGAAGAACTTGTTTAATATATATTTAATAGTCAAGCAATTACAATAATGATATGCATGTACAAAAATTCACACACAGACTACATGCATGTAAAAATAACCAAACCAATTGTTGGGTGCAGGCCTATTTTGAGGAAAATACTATTTTTGGAGGATAAAACCCAGAATTGGAAAAGGACAACAGAAAGGAAAAGAAACACATGCGAGGAAATAATGCAAGGTGTGAATGCAAGAAAACCTAAGCACATTAGGGTTATGGTTTTTGTAGGAGATTGTATTGGTATATGAGCTAAAAACTAGTAAAAATAAGCACCTAGGAGGTCTAGGTCGGGGTTTTGGTCCGTTCAGTCAAGAAAATTTTGGAATATTGGATACCATTTTTGTAAGTTGTTGAGATATAGGAGAGAAAAGTAGCTATACCTTGAGGGTTAGATCATAGGCTAAGGAGCCTGGTGTGATCTAGTCAGACTCACAAAGGTCGTAGAGTTTGTTTTGTGATTGTATGAATGGATTTGTAGTGTGTGCGGTGCCATATATTGCAAAACCATAATGAAATATCTTGAGATCCAGATATTTGTGGATGTAGCCCAGGAGGGGGTTAACCACGATAACACTTGTGTTATGTGTTGTGATTGATCACATGTTTACCTTCTGTAAGTAGTTATACTATGAATGGATGAATAAATAATTATTTGATAACTATTATATGTTAGATTTGTTAGACTGCATGTGTATATTTAGCAGATGAATGAATATTAAGAATAATAGAAAGAACAACTAGATAAAGGCCTAAGAAGATGAAATGCAATCCCATATCCCCACTCTTTTTTAGACTGCAAGCATCTGAGCATTGCAGTCACCCATAGAACTATCTCGGGTGAGACTGCACAGTACCCTTGTGTGATGTGTTTCCTTCTGATTTACCAGGAGGGCTGATAGTTTTAGAAGGATTTGTTGAAAGCTTGTTCAGATCTGAAACTCGGTCTCAGCCAAAGAGTACGAAGAGAGATTAATAACCAACAAGTGGTTTCATTGCTAGTTGGAACTGCATGGGATTGAGTGAGTGGGATCCATGAAATAATCTAGAAAAGAATGAAGGTATAAAAAGGAATGTTCATACCATGGAATTCAATGAAGGAAGAGATTGAAAACTGGTTGAAAACAAAGGAGCATGAGTTTGCGTAGAAGGATAACAACTCTAAAATAACACCGTGCAAATATCTGGACAAGTATGTATTTAGCTACCTACATGAGGTGTTTTCCTGTGATTTCCTACATGTGTTGAAGGAGTGGCTATTTAGGTTGAAATAAAACCACCCTACAAATAGAACCAGAAAAATCAAGTGGAAACCCGTGGAGATCGCGCAGTTAGAACAGGGTAACAACAAATTCACATGTGGAGTATATTTCTGGCTAGACAATATTGTTGTAGAGTTTATCGTAGAATTTGTAGTAGATAATACAAATTCTTACAGTGCAGTAGAGAAGGAACTCCTGAGAGGACCTCGAGGTAGGTATATCAGATCATTGTACACTTCGATCAAGATCTTACTGTATAACAAAGGTGTAATGACAATGGAATCAGACAACTAAACTTCCCTGCATGCATGGGGAAAGGGGGGAAGCAATGAAAAGAGACAGAAGGATGGAGGGAGAGATTGATAATGGAAAAAAGGAGTCCATAGACCTGTTGATCACTCAACACACCCTAAAAATCCTTATCAAATTTTTTCACTTTTTGGGTACCACTTGGTTTTCTGCACTGTCTGACTCAAGTTCATTTTCGGAAATCTTTTATCTTTGATTGTTTTCATGAATCTTATCACATATTCAAGCCTATAATAACTTATGAAACCTCATGACTCAAAGACATTAACACCCAAATTAAGAGTCGGCATCCAAATGCTACACCTAACGCACTCAGGTTCGGCGTTGGAAAGAATTGATTTAAGTAAAGGAACCACCAAAAGCAACAATCATTGATCGCTGATATTCATTGACCTCGACAGAAGGCGATTTTGGTTTATATAAGTTGTTCGCATAAAGTTTTGAGACATAGGAAATCCGATTCGACATCGACATCAACGAAATATGAGAAAGACAGACGTTAAAAAAAGACGTAAAGAAATCGTCGATAGTCGATACCCGTTGCGCCTTATCAGGATCGGTGGAAATCTAGAAAGATCACAAAAATAATTTCGATTGCAATAGAGTTATCTCTGATCGTTGACCCTTGATACATTTTCGGCATCAAAACTTTTTTGAGGGAACCAAACTGAGAACACTTGGATAGGTTTAACGTCGATCGTCGATCCTTGACACTTTCAGTCATCGGCAAGTTAGGTTTGGGTTTTAGAAATGTATGGCTTAAAGAAAGTCCTAACTCCGAATGACACGAGTGAATGAAGCCACTAGTCTCGAATTCCATGTTTCTTTACCACATAAGAGGATCGTACAGTATAGTTTTATCCCGAGTCATTTGGGTCCCCTAGGTTCTAATCACGCCTCCTAGTCATCTTTACCACCTCAACTCTGTACGGTAAGATCAATCAGCATCGGATCTTTTACAAGAGGATATCAACGAAAATTTTCATAGCACAATCTGGACCCCCAACCCACACACTAAAAGAGTGGCACGATGGGACATTTGCAGCGTTATATATGATCATATTTTGGACATTTAAGGAACTATTAATGCTTGATCCCACATTAGTTTCTACCTCATGTGCTAATTAAAAAAAAATTGAAATCTCCAATCGACCACATCTCCACCCATGCCTCCTCCATCAACCCACGATGAATTCAAGTTTAAGCACCTCTGAAGATCCAACAGAAGATTTATTGAATTTTCACTCATAACCCGAATTGAATGGATGATGTGACCCACTAAGATCATCCCTATTTAAATCTCTAGAACCGTTTGGAACAAATTCATTTTGCGCATAAGTAAATTATAGAGCCTACGAAGGAGCAAAGTGAGCAACTTGAGAACTGGACTACCCCTTTTGATTGCCAAAAACCAAGTTTAACAAATCTTCAGAGGTATGTATCCAAGTCTTTCAATTTGTTGGTTTTAATTTATATGTGTTCATCTGGTTTCTTAAACAATCTCCAAACTTTTATCAAGTTGTAGGAACAATGCCGCCAAGAAATCCAACCACCAAATTCTTCCCAAGAGCACCAAAGTTGAAAGAACCATAGATAGGTGAAGGTTATTCTCCGGGTATCGCGAGGCAGTTCAAATACGCCCCTAGGGTGGATCCTATCGTCAAAACAACAATAAATAAATTTTCGTACAACCTCCGACCTATGGCGATACAAAGGCAAGCACCAGATCCAAGGCAGTGCTCCCATAGTGGGGGGATATCTTCAACAGGATTAGCAGAGAATGATTCTCGGAGTATATCCCACACAACAACCCGGACCTAAGGGAACTCAATGACCAGGTATTCCCCAACATTTAACAATCATATTTACACATGGTGGCAAGAAGAACCCCTATTTTCCCCTGCATAGAGGTCTTGAAGTGGCTTATCGATCACATAGATGGGAAGAAATGTTTGATCAACGATGAGAATGGCGGGTGAGTCAAAGTTTCTCTCTCGACATAGGTCCAGAAATACTACAAGCTCAGGGACGCAAAAGAGTGTCTCAACACATATTTCAAGGTGAAGTTATGTTAATTCCATGACACCAGCTAGTTGATGGCTTCATGGTGGAGAGAAGACAAGAAATTCACCAATATGATCAATGGATGGTATGGGACAATCAACCTGAGGGAGCCATACATCTATTTGAAGGCTCTCATTTGCTGACTATATGGAGAAAATGATTGCTCCAAGTTTTTGGAAGCATGTATTCCTTTGGCATACATAATAGCAATCGTCGGGAGTAGCTTCAACTAGGGAGATATAATATTAAAACAGTTGAGCACCTGTACAAAATAGGCAGTCGAAGAAGGAAGGAGAGGCAACAAATTTCTACATGGCTTCATATCTACTTGATGTCATGTGCACAAGGAATGTCTTCACTGACATGAATCTAAGATGGCATGTCGCAAAGATCCTAGTCCACATCTGCTTCAACATTCTATGGGAGAACAGGTATAAGAAATCTTACGCACTCATATACGATGAATTCATCGCCCACATTTATTTTATTCTTTTTAAGAAAGAATGCCCAAGGCTATCGGCGTCAGCCAAGAAAATGATAGCCAAGGTAGGCCATTGGTACTTGGCCAAGAACTCAACCTACATCAGGGTGTTCGGGGCCATTGTAGCACCACATATTTTACCATATCATGTCCAGGATCATCTCGTCATGGGAGAAATATGTTATCATACCATCCTGTAGGGCTATAATGCCACATTGGTCAAAGACAAGAAACGAGCCTTCATACCCTACGATTTCCATGTGGGGTTCTATCTGGTAAAGGATACTGCTCAAGACAAACAAGAAGGGTTGAGCCAACTTGAATTTAGGTTCCCTATATGTTGATTCTGCAAGCATGATCCAAAAGGCCTGGTCCTCCAACATGCGTCGCAAGTATCCTCCTGTTGGTCATATGCTCACGATAAATTTGAGGATGAATTATTCATAGAGAACGCCCAAAAATGGGACGCGGTGGTGCAGAGGATGTCCAATCCAAACATGACCAGATTCAAGGCCATGATCATGGATGAACAAGTGGAAATAATAGATAAGTTGGCTCAAGAGGCCCTCAGAGCCAGGGAAAAAATCATAACGATAGAGACAACAGAGGTGTAGAGAAGGGGATTGTTCTTAACACCAAAGGCACAAACAAGGGGATTTCTCTTGATGGAAAAGGTACAAAGAGTCATTGATCAGTTGCATAATGACCTAGATCTTGTAGAGATGACGCGGGTTCCCGTTGACAACCCAATCGCAAGCAAAGGAGAGCGAAGTGGCTCAAATCCGATACAACTTGAAGGAATCACCAGACCAAAAAATCCTAAAAGTCCATGACCACAGATCGGATCACCCGAGGGAATTTCAACTCATCCTAAGATATCAAGGACACCATGTAGAACTATTGCACCAAACCCCTTGCATGACTTAATAACTATCTATGATGATGAGGAGAGTTTGAAGGTTTCCCTGGTGACTCTGGTGCAGATTACAAAAGAAAAGGAACCCGAGAAATAATCTTCCCCAGCTCTCGATGCTCCAATTTAAAGCCTTCCACAGACCGACCAGAAGGTCTAAAGTGTCTTAGACACTGATCTACTTGATACTCCGGGAACCCTAATCAATAGATGAAGGGATGAGCTAGGATTGAGTGAACAAGAAGGATAAATTCCACAATAGGAAATTGACATCTCAATAGCCGATCACGAAGTACCAAACCTGCTCTTGATTCCTCAATTTTGACTAGAAATTTACCATCCAATGAGAAACAACCAGAGGTCGAGCCATCGGGACATACAAAATAGGTTCAAGAACCCAATCTTGAACAGATATACATCGTCGGGAGCCTGGGAAACACTCTTACTTGGGGAGAGCAACAAATCCTAGAACCTGTGGATGAGGTTGTCGATATACAAGCCATCGCATACAACTGAAAGAGGAAAGCCACCATGAAGAGAACCACTAAGAAAATGAGGCTTACTTTGGACAGTTCCATCCTCATCACCACAGAGTAGAAATTCATTAGCATGAAGAATTCCAAGACATCCGAGCTTATCGGTGCAAGGATGGCAATCACAGATGCCACCCTGGATAGAGAAAGGAAATATGAAGAGGATATGGCCACTGTGCTAAAGGATTTGGAGCATCTGTGCCATTTGGCGAACTATTATCAGGACTCCACGCAACCCACAATATTCTTGAGAAGAGAATTCAAATATGCCTACAACAAATTCATGAGTGAGCGACACCTGTTTACTGCAGGGATAGTCGATTTCCAAGAAGACACCCTTATGGCGATAGCAATGTGAAAATACAAGGAAATATGGTATGATAAGGCCCACCAAGTGGTGGAAATAATTGATTACATTAGCGCAGTTCAAAAGGGTCGAGACACCAAAGAGCACGAAATTCAGGTGCTAAGGGAAAGCAACATCGACTGTATAAGGAAGTTGGTTGAATACTAAGTGAATATGGCCCAAGAAACTCAGTGGGAAATCAAAGAGAAATGGGTTGATTGCAAAAAGAGTTGAACCAATATCAATCGGGCAATGAGAGACATCGGTCTCCCATAATTCGGTGCACCCGAGGACTTTGTCAACTTGCGTGACATAGTCAAACTACATGGAGAACAAGACTCATCGTGGACTGTGGAGATAGAAAATGTGTAAAACATGGTTCCAGGTCAAGTACAATAGTTCATGGATCACCTGATCAAGGCTCAGACAATGTTACAACAGTTAAGTGTTAGATTAGTCAAGTATCGGGAATGGGCAGTGGAGATAAAGGAGATGCTTTCGGCCCCGATGGACCAACACAGATTCTCGTATGCCAACACGTGTGAGGAACTCTTCGTCAAATGGTCAAAGTATGAGAAGATTCATCCACTCAAGTGAAACCATCTGATGAATTTGAGAAGAATGAGAGATGAAATCACCATGTGGCGATGTTTTGTTTTACTTAGCTTGCACTTTGATAGTTATTTTTAGTTATTAATTTGTTATAAATAAGGGGATCAACCTGTTAGCATGGGTCGATGGTTTTTGCAAAGACCCTCATTTTTGGAATTTTAAAGAACTATTTCAGAACTACCTTAATTGAGAAGTCATTTTTAGGACCGGAGACAAGTTACTGTTTTACATCAAAGGCGTGTGTGATTGGATCATAAGGAGGAATTACTTCTGACTTTATCTCATGAATGGATGTTATAATGAGTAAGAGTTTATGAATCTATAGATAAGTTAGTTGATTCAATATTTTTATAGTTCTTATCTCTAATGATGGAAAGAAAATCGTTGTGTTAATCTGTGATTAGTGATTATAGATGAGGAAACTAATTTTCTTGCCATCATTTTATTACATGTATGTTTTCTTTCAATAATTGTATCTCAGTCAATAATTGAAATACCAGCAAGTTGATGTATTAGTACTAGGCTTGTCGTAGGTATGAAAATATTTGTCTACATGCTTGAGCATGAGGTTTATCCTGAGCTCAGCCTTCTTTAGTAGTTAAGTTTTCCCCTTTCCTATTACCCAGCTAGTTTATACCAACAACTATATTTTATCAGACCCGCCTATAAGATAAAATAGAAAAGAAGAGAACGTCTGAACTGAAGGAGGTTTTTCTACAAAAAGATATCATGTAAATCATTACGTAAAGCCCATTGATTAATTGGTCGGATCGCAAGATCTGGAGAACCATTCCACTATCAAATGTTGTAGAGTCTAATTAGGCCTCGGTGGTGGGTTTGGTTCCTATTGTTGAGTTAAATGGATTTAAGTCCCCTCAACAAAATTGGCGCTAGAAGGAGGGCGAAGAATGAATGTTTGACAATATTTTTGATATAATATTTCACACAACCTGTATATTCAAAACAGCCCACATGCATGGCTAGTCATTCTCAAGACAACCCACACATAGTGAGTACTACTAAAATGAGTAACTCACCCGAGCAATAGGAAGAACATTTATTCCCTGAAATACTTTATGCTCTTCCCCACGAGGAGTGTATCTAGTTCAAAAAAATCACAAGACCTTACCCCTAACAAATTGGAGCACTGCCCTTAGCTCTATTACTTCATCATAGAAGACAAGTAAGAAGACCAGTGGTCAACACCCCCGACCAAGTTTTTCTTCACACAGTAGAAGACCTGATAGATTTTTCCCTCACCGAAGTTGAACATCCCCTTAATCTAATCCCCGAAACACCAGCCGGTAACTACTCCGATCCCGACAATTTCTCTGATGAGGAGGGGTTTAACTCAGAACGCTCAGTTTCGGATTCGGACGACATGGGAGATAACAATGATCATAATGTGAAAATGGGAAACCCACCTTAGAATAATCAACCGTGGTTGTCCAGAGATGTTCTGGAAATCCCTGGATCAGTACATAACCTTCCCTGACATCCATAAACGTTACTCCCAAAATTTGACCCCGAAACCTCAGGATTGCCTAAAGACCATATCAAAAAATTCATACTAGCTATTAGACTGATGAATGTCCAATATGAAGACCTAGCATGCAATATTGTTCCCTATACTTTTGAGAATTCGGCCTCCACGTGGTATTTTAACTTACCTGTAGGGTCCATAACTAGTTGGACGAAGTTTCAAAAGGATTTTTTAGATAAATTTGCAGAAGAAACCACTACATGAGCTTTCATGGCTGAGTTTTTCACCACCACCATGAGTTCAAAGGAGAATCTTAAATACTTCAATCAACAATTCACCACTATTCTAAACAAATTTCAACCCGAAGCTAAACCCACTCAGGAGTTGCAAATCGATGTATACACTAATTCTCTCCCTGCTTCCATTTCCATGTTTGTGAAGAGGGCCGTCAAAACAACCTTAGCCGAGAATTTTGAGGAAGAAAAAACTATAGAATTCCAAATAAAGGGATGTAAAGAAGGCCATGTCTCATTAGTTAAGAAGTAAGTTCAACCTCCACCCAGGAGAGGACTCTTGTTGACCAAACCCCCAGGGAAACAAATAGAACAAGGTCCCGAAAAAGGAAGTGGAGACATAGAAGACCTACAATGCATGGTAAAGAAGTTGTCAAACGAAATCATAGACATGAAAAGTAGTGTAGGGGAAGGAAACCAAGGCCATAGGCCCTATAAACCCTTTTTAAAAATAAATACACCATTCAAAGCAATTGAACCTTCCCCAGCCAACTTAAACATCGATCTAGGAAATGTAGCATCTGAATCTTTCTGTACCTATCACCAAGAGAAACATTATGAAAGAGACTACTCGCAATGGGTGCATTCCATGAATTTTATGTCTAGCCGATTTCTAGACGAGGTTTCCCTTACCAAACAATCAAGCAGCTCAACTATGAATATTGTTGATTAGGAAGAAGTTGATCCACTGTAAGAAACAACCATGTTGATATGGGACCCTGACCTACCAATTCCTTCTGATGATCTATTTGAGGTTCAAGAACCACCCACAGAGATCTTGGTTGTGCAAACATGAAGTAGGGGTCACCTAGTGTCAAACAACCTTACTGTGGCCCACACTTTGAGAGTAAAACAAACATTCAATCACCCAAAAGAATCTTTTGGCTCCCAAGGAAATCCTATAAACATCCATACCCGAGAATCACCCAAGCTAGACTACAACATAGTAGAAGATTTGAAAAAATTGAAGGCTAATATATCGGTCATGAACATGTGTAGAATCCCCCGGCACAAGGATTTTCTTCTACAAGGTTTGAATTTGGTAGAAAATCCTATAACAAGCAGTGACCAAAGAGAAAATCCATCCCTCACAGATCTAAGAAATAATCCAACTATAAATTCTTGCTCCGAAGATAAGAAGGGAAATCTTTTTGTCCCACCGTTCCTCTTGACATTTGAAGTCTTCAACAGAAACCTCCATAATTGTTTGGTTGACTCAGGGGCATCCTCTAATGTTATGTCATTATCTATATGCAATAAATTAAACGCAATCCCTCTCAAAAGTGATAAACATGTGATACAACTAGATAGAACCCATGTGAAGGTTATGGGAGAGCTCAAAGATGTCATGATGAGAATGGCGACACACACGAAATTTGTTCAAGTGATTGACATCATTGTAGTAGATATCCCAGAATCTTATGGATTGCTACTTAGTCTAGATTGGTCTAAGAAGTTGAACGAATACTTTAGTACAGACTAGGCTCACCTTTGGCTGTCATTAAGGGACACACGTATATGATCAGGATCGATAGGGAAAGATATCTAAAACATACTGTCACCAACCTAGAAGCCCTCAATGGACCTTCTTCAGTAGATTTCCCTATGCTAGGTAATTATTCATGTGAATCTAATTTTGGGAATTTCTCCCCCCTCTCATTTGATGTCCTTCTCACTCAAAACTCTAAAATCACTTTTCAAGAAAATTTGTCGATGGTGTAAGAAGAAATCCTTTTCTTTCAAGAAGCTCTGTTAAAAACCACAGAGAAGATAGGAGGAAAGGAGGAAAGTGGTAGACAAAAAGAAACTAATGGTTTTCACTCACAAGTTTGGGCATTGTACTTTGATGGGTCTAAGTCGTAAGAGGGATCTGGAGCGGGGTGTATCCTCATTGAGCCCAAAGGTAAACAAAATTATCTTTCCTTCAGACTAGAATTTGAGTGCACAAACAACACCGCCGAGTATGAAGCTCTAGTACAAGGGCTAAAGAAATCCATAGACTTAAACCTTAAGGAACTAATGGTTTTTGGAGACTCTGAAATCATTGTTAGACAAGTAAGGAACACTATACAATGCAACTCCCCTCACCTGAGGAATTGTCAACAGGAAGTGCACAGACTGATAGAACATTATGAAGCCTTCAACATCACAACGATCCCCAGAACAAAGAACACATTGGTTCATTCCAAGGCCACCGTTGCCTCAAGGATATCCCCTTTAGAAGATTATGAAGACTCCCGGTTCACTATGGAGCTACTCTACAAACCGTCGGTGCCCAACAATATTTCTAATTAGAAGTTCTTTGAATCATATGAACAGATCATAAAAAATTTAACCAATCAAGACAATTTTAAAGATCTGGCTATTGAGGATGAAATATTTCAGGAGAAATCAATCCCCAAGTAAAAAAACCCGAAATAGATCAAACGACTCACAAACCGAGGTCTCACACGATACCAAAAGAGGTAGGCAATTTGGAAAACCTTTTTTACTTAAGGAAAATATTTAAAGGGTCAACGAACACAAAGATAGGGAGTTCCTCTCCCATGTACGAAACCATCAATCTAGGAACCCTGGATAACCCTAAGAATATAAATATCGGCAAGACAATATCTAAAGAAGAAAGGAAGGCCTATCTCAAACTTTTTAGAGAATATCAAGATGTTTTTGCATGGTCCTACCAAGATCTGAAAACTTATGATACTTGTATCATTCAACACAAAATCCCGTTAAAACCCGGAGTAAAAACCTTCCAACAGAAGATCTGGAAGTACCACCCATCCCTGGATCCTCTCATGTGTCAGTAGTTGAAGAAATTACTAAATGCTAAAATTATCTTCCAGGTTAGACACTTTACATGGGTAGAAAATTTGGTTCCTGTCAAGAAAAATTCTGGAGAGATCCGTGTGTGTGTAGATTTTAGAAACCTAAATAGACCATCAAAAAAGGAAAAATACCCAATCCCACCGATGGATCAACTCTTGCAGACCATGTCTAGTTCTGAGATTTTCTCCCTACTGGATGGTTTTTCAGGTTACAACCAAGTGCTAGTTTCAGAGGAAGATCATTTGAAAACTAACTAATTCTAAACCAAGTGGGGAAACTTCGCTTATAAACACATGCATTTTGGGTTAATCAATGCAGGGACAACCTTCCAAAGGGCCATGGATGTAGAATTTTGAGGACTAATCAACAAATGTTTAGTATTTTGTTTGGATGACACGACTCTGTAATCAAAGAACAAAGAAGATCACATCCAACACCTAACCTAGATTTTTGAAAGTTGTAGGAAATACGGTATATCTTTAAGCCCTAAGAAAACTATCTTTGGTGTCAAGGAAGGGAAACTACTAGGTCATATTATATCTCAAGCAGGAATTCACATAGACCCAAAATGAATTAGGGCTATAACTCAACTTTCATTACCCCACAACAAAAGGGCTATGCAATCCTTCTTTGGGAAAATCAATTTTGTAAGAAAATTCACCCCCGATTTGGTTTAAACTATCAAACCCTAACAAAAAATGATATGCAAAGATGTTGTATTTAAGTGGGATGATAAACGAAAAAGTGCTTTCAGCAATATTAAGACTACAATATCTCAAGCACCAGTGTTGCAAAGTCCCAACTTTAGCAAATATTTTTTCCTCTACACTTTTTCGTCCGAGCAATCGTTAGCTGTAATATTGAATCAGAAGGATGATGGCAACAATGAGGCCCTGGTATCAATTATGAGCACCAATATCCAAGGGGTCAAACTAAATTACCATGCTATAGACAAACAAGATTACACGATGTACAAGGAAGTGAAACACTTCAGATCTTACATCCTAAAGAACCACACCAAATTCAGTGTTCCTCATCCTGCAGTTTGATCCCTATTCACCCAATAGGAGATGGGGGAAAGAAGAGGAAACTGGATGAAAGTGGTCCAAGAATTTGATCTAGATATAAAACCTTCCAAACTGGTTAAGGGACAAGGATTATGTAAACTGGAAGCTAAATCCTGAGACCAAGTAAATGAAGACCCTGGATGGGAGAATGAATTGGCATTATGGTGTGGTGAAGCTTCATATGTCTCCCTAGGGCAGGAGTCTTCGTATGAGAAACTAACTTATCTCCTGCAACATGGGACTTGCCCAGAAAACCTAAACCCTAGAGAAAGGAGAGCTCTTGGGCTAAAATCAACACAATATAGCCTCATAAATTCGGTGCTCTTCCGTGTTAATTATAGTGGGTTAATTTTAAGATGTCTCCATGAGAAGACACATAAAAGTTTCCGAAGGAGCTCCATGATGGTCCTACAGGTGGACACTTCGCAGAGAACACCACCGCTCACAAAATACTAATAGTTGGCTATTATTGGCCTACTCTGTTCAGGGATGCTCACACATACCCCAAAAACTGTAAAACTTGTCAAATGAGCATGGGGAGGGAAAATAGAGCAGTTGTCCCACTTCAACCTATGGTCGTTTCGAGGCCATTTGAGCAATGGGGGTTAGATATCATAGGATAAATTACACCAAGTTCTTCAAAACATCATAGGTACATACTGAGAGACACAAACTATTTCACGAAGTGGGCAGAGGTTGTCCCTCTGACTCATGTGAATGAAAAGGTGGTGATCCAATTCATAGAAAAACAGTTGATCACAAGGTTCGGTATGCCTTCTGTCCTTGTTTTTGATAATGTTTCTTACTTTTCTTCCACCCTATTAACAGAGTTTTCTTTAGACAAAGAAATCATAATCAGATACTCTGCAAACTACTATCCACAGGGGAACAGAGTGGAAGAATCAACCAATAAGAACCTAGTGAGGATATTAAAGAAAATAATTGCAGACAACTAGAGAAATTGGCATAGTTCACTTCATAATGCCTTATGGGCTGATAGAGTAACACCCAAGGAAGATATAGGGAATTTCCCATACTTCCTGGTATACGAATAGGAAAACATTCTCCTGAATGGGCTATATCTTCCATCTCTTCAGGTTGCTCAGGATTCTAGGGGACAACCCTCATCGGTCATTCAACAAAGAATTGATACCCTTCTCTTGCTGGAAGAAGAAAAGGAGAAAGAAAAATCAAAGTTAATTTCTCATCAGTAGATAGTTAAAAGGTGTATTGATAAGCATAAGGCCAAAGAGAATTTTTTTGAAGTAGGAGACTTAGTCCTAAAATGGGATAGAGCGAATGAGTCGAAGGGAAAACATTCGAAGTTTCAGAATCTAAGGCTCAGACCTTTCCAAGTAGCTGAGAAAATTGGGGTAGGCACTTATCGGTTGCAAAGTCTTAGGGGCGAACCTGACGCCCTCCCAGTGAATGGACAAGCCCTAAAACAATATTTCTGTTGAAAAAAATTGTGTTTTCATGATACTCTGTTTTTTAGTAGGTTGATTGTAGAGTTCTTCATTTTTTGTTTTTCTTGTTATAGTGTTTTTTCCACTTTTGAAGTTTGTGTTCAGCAAGGCATTTGGTTGAACTTAATTCATGTGGTATAATGAACTTTGTTCCTGACTCATGATTACATACAACACAAGAAGAGCTGGGAGAATTGTGGTTGTTTTGAAGGAATTTTGTATCTAACCTGTGAAAATAAACAAACATGGAAAGTAATGAAGTGTCCTCCTAGTGGTCTGGTAAAACCTAAAGGGAAAGATTGTAAGTTGGAAAGGACCACATGTACCTCAATACAAAGCTAGAAAAAATTCAACGTAACCATCTCATTTTGCAAATAATAGACGTCCTCCTCTCTCACTCGCTCTGGGAATTCTTTCGAAACAAAATTAGCTATATCAAATGAGTGCAAAGTAGGAGAGGGTCTGTAGATAACTCCACTGGTGCTATCGATGCTTCCTGGTAGTGGAGCAAGGTCTGTGACTTCGGGGTGACTTCATCGAGGCTATGGATGCTCGCTGGTAGTGGAGCAACACTGCAGCAAATGAATGATGATAACCAAAAGGCTTGGTGCCAGTGAATGATTTACTCGAATCTTTTCAGAAGGGAGCATGGGTCATGGTTACAAGAAATGGAGGTGGAATAAAGGTTAAAATCCCACAGGCAGGGCCAAATTCACCAATCAGGGATCTTCAAATGAAAGGATAGAAGAGGCTCTGATAAAAATCCATTTAAGTTATTAACCAACTTATCCATCAGCTGAGCCTGAGGAAGGAACAAAGATTCTTCTTTCACCCAGCAATTAGCTATTTGTTGAGCACTCAACACACCCTAAAAATCCCTATCAAATTCTGTCACTTTTTGGGTACCACCTGGTTTTCTTCACTGTCTGACTCGAATTCATTTTGGGAGATTATTTATATTTGATTTTTTTCATGACTCTTATCACATATTCAGGCATTTTTGAACTTATGAAACCTCATGACTAAAATATCTTAACACCCAAATTAAGAGTCGACAACCAAACTCTACACCTAACGTGCTCAGGTTCGATGTCAGAAAGAATTGATTTAAGTAAAGGAACCACCAAAAGAAACAATCGTCGATCTTTGATCTTCATCAACATCGACAGAAGGTAGTTTTGGTTTATATAAGTTGTTCGCATAAAGGTTCGAGACATAGCCGATCTGCTTTGGCATCAGAGAAATATGATAAAGATAGACATTAACAAAAGGTGTAAATAAATCATCGATAGTCGATACCTGTTACACCTTATCGGGATAGAGGTAAATCCAGAAATATCACAACAATCATTTCAACCACAACATATTTATCTTCGATCGCCGACCCCTGATACGTTTTCGACATCATAAATTTTTTGAGGGAGCCAACCCAAGAACACTTGGTTAGGTTTATCACCGATCATCGATCCTTGACACTTTCAGACGTCGACAAGTTAGGTTTGGGTTTTAGAGATGTATGACTTAAAGAAATTTATGACTCTAACTGACATGAGCGAATGAAGCCACTAGTCTCGAATGCCATGTGTCTTTACCACATAAGAGGATCGTACGGTCTAGTTTTATACTGAATAATTTTGGGTCCTCTAGGTCCTAGTCATGCCTCCTAGTTATCTTTGCCACGTCATCTCTGTACGGAAATATCGATCGGCGTTAGAGATTTTGCAGGAGGATCTCAACGAAAAATTTTCATAGCACAATCTCGACCCCTGATACACCCACTAAAAGAGTGGCACGAAAGGACGTTTGCAGCGTTAAATATGATCGAATTTTGGACATTTAAGGAACCAAGTAATGCCCGATCCTGCATTACTTGCTACCTCGTGCCCCAATTAAAAAAACAATTTTGAAATCACTGATAGACCACATCACCACCCATGCCTCCACCGTCAACTCACAATGAATTCAAGTTTAAACACCTTTGAATATTCGATGGTAGATTTGTTGAATTTTCGCTCATAATGCAAATTGAATGGCTGATGTGACACAATAATATCATCCCTGTTTAAATCTCTAGAACCATTTGGAACAAATACATTCTACGCGTAAGTAAATTCCAAAGTGTCCGAAGAAGCAAAGCGAGCAACTTGAGAACTAGAATTACCGTTTTGATTACCAAAAACTAGGTTTAACAAAGCCTCAGAGGTATGTATCCAAGTCTGTCAATTTGTTGGTTATAATTTATATGTGTTCATTCAGTTTCTTACACAGTCTCCAAACTCTGCTCAAGTTGCAGGAACAATGCTGCCGAGAAATCCAACCACCAGATGCTCGTTGAGAGCACCAAATATTAAAGAACCGGAGATAAGCGAAGGTTCTTCTTCGGGTACCAGGGGGTAGTTTGAATACGCCCCTAGGGCAGATCTTGTCATCAAAACAACAAAAAATAATGTTTTGTATAGCCTCTGGCCTGTGGAGATATAGAGGCAAGCACTGGATCCAAGGTAGTGCTCCCACAGTGGGGGGATATCTTCAACAAGATTAACAGAGAAGAATGATCAAAGTATATCCCACACAGTGACCCGAACGTAAGGGAGGTCAATGACCAAGTATTCCACAACATCTGAGGGTCGCATTTACACACGGTGGCGAGCATAACCGTGATTTTCCCATGCATAGAGATCCTGAAGTGGCTCATTGACCACATGAAAGGGAAGAAATCTTTGATCAATGATGATAATGGTGTGTGTGTCAGAGTTTTTCTCCCGATGGAGGTCTAGAAATACTACAACCTCAGAGACCTAGAAGAGAGGCTCAACACAGATTTCGTGGTGAATTTTTATGAATTCCATGACACCAAGCGGTTTATGGATTCATGGTGGAGATAAGACAATAAATTCACCAATCAGAGCAATGGATGGTACGGGACAATCAACCTGAGGGAACCACAGATCTATTTGATGGCTCTCATCTGTCGGTTATATGGAGAAAATCGTTGCTCCAAGTTTTCGAAAGCATGAATGCGTTTGGCGTACAGAGTAGTGATCACCAAGAGTGGCTTCAACTAGGGAGTGATAATCTCAAAACAGTTGAGCACCTATATACAGTAGGCTCAGTCACCGAAGGAAGGAGAGGCACCAAATTTCTACATGGCCTCATATATGCTCAATGTCATGTGCACAAATAATTTCTTTGTCGGCATGAATATAAGTTGGCATGTTACAGAGCTCTTGGTCCACGTCTACTTCGACATTCTATGTGAGAACAGGTACAAGAAATATTACGCACTCATTCTTGATGAATTCGACACCTGCAGTTATTTTATTATTTTTAAGAAGAATTCTCAAGGCTATCGGTGACAACCAAGAAAATGATAGCCAAGGTAGGCCATTGGTACTTGGAAGAGCACTCAACCTACTTCAGGGTGTTCAGGGCCACCGGAGCACCACATATTCTACTAGCTCATTTCCCAGACTGGCTCGTCATGGGAGAAATATGTTATCAAATCATCCTTCAGGGCTATAACGCCTCATTGGTCAAAGACAAGAAATGGTACATCATACCCTATGGTTTCCATGTGAGGTTCTATTTGGTAAAGGATACTTCTCAAGCCAAACAAGAAGGGATGAGCCAACTTGAATTTAGGTTCCCTACAAACTGATTTTGCAAGCATGATCCTAAAGGCATGGTCCTCCAACATGTGTCACAAGTATCCTCCTGTTGGTCCTATTCTCACGATAAATTTGAGGATGAAGTCTTCACAGAGAACGCCCAGGACTGGGGCGAGGTGGTGCAAAGGATGGCCAACCCAAACATGACCAGGTTCAAGGCCATGAACATGGATGAACAAGTGGAAACAATATAGTAGTCGGCTCAATAGTCCCTCAGAGATAAGGAAGAAATCAAAGTTGTAGAGACAACATAGGTGCACAAAAAGGGATTGGTCTTAACACTAGAGGCATAGACAAGGGCATTTCTCCTGATGGAAGAGGCACAAAGAGTCATTGATCAGTTGCAGAATGACACAGATCTTGTAGAGATGACGAGGGTTCTCGTTGACAACCTAATCACAAGCATAGGAGAGACAAGTGGCTTAGAGCCGATACAACTTGAAGGAATCACCAGGCTAGAAAATCATGAAAGTCCACCACCACAGATTGGATCACCTAGGGGAATTTCATCTCATCCTGAGATATCAAAAACACTAAGTAGAACTAGTGCACCAAACCCCTTGCATGACTTAATAACTATCTATGATGATGAGGAGAGTTTGGAGGTTTCCCTGGTGTCTCTGGTGCAGATTACAGAAGAAAAGGAACCCGCGAAAACATCTTACCCAACTCTCGATACTCCAATTCAAATCCTTCCACAAGGCGACCCGGAGGTTGAAAGTGTCTTAGACACTGATCTACTCAATACTCCGAGAACCCTAATGGATAGCTAAAGGGATGAGATAGGATCAAGTGAACAAGAAGGAAAAATTCCACAACAGGAAATCGACATCTCAATAGTAAATCACCAAGTAAGTATAGAACCTGCACCTAATTCCTCAGTTTTAACTAGTACTTTACCACCCAATGAGAAACAACTAGAGGCCGAGACATCGGGACATACAAAATAGGTTCAAGAACCCAATATTGAATAAATATACACCGTCGGGAGCCTGGGAAACACTCTTACTTGGGGAGAGAAACAAATCCCCGAACCTATGGATGAGGTCGCCAATATACAAGCCATTGCCTACGACCAAAAGAGGAAAGTCGTCATGAAGATAACCATTAATAAAAGGAGGGTTACTTTAGACAGTTCCATCCTCATCATCACGAAGGAGAAATTTATTAGCACGGAGCATGCCAAGACATCCGAGCTTATCAACGCAGGGATGGAAATCACAGATGCCACCCTAGAGAGAGCAAGGAAAGATGAAGAGGAGTTGGCCACTGTACTAAAGGAGGTGGAGCATATTATCCATTTGGAAAAATATTATCAGGACTCCACGCAAGCCATGGTATTCTTGAGAAGTGAATTCCAAGATTCCTACAGTAAATTCATGAGTGAGCGAAACTTGTTCACTGCAGGGATAGCCGATTTCCAAGAAGACACCTTTATGGCACTAGAAACATAGAAAGAAATGGAAATATGGCGTGAGAAGGCCCACAAAGCGATGGAAATAATTGATTACATCAACATGGTTCAAAAGGGTCGAGACACCAAAGAGCACAATATTCAGTTGCTAAGGGACAATAACATCAACCATATAAGGACTTTGAATGAATACTGGGTGAATATGGCCCAATACCCTCAGCAGGAAATCCAAGAGAAATGGGTCGATTGTGAAAAGAGTTGGACCAAGATCAATCGAGAAATGATAGACATCGGTCTCCCAGAATTCGGTGCACCCGAGGACTTTTTTGACTTGCATGACATAGTCAAACTACATGCAAAACAAGACTCATCATGAACTCCGGAGATAGAAAAGGTGGAAAACATGGTGCCAGGTCAAGTACAACAATTCATGGATCGATGGTTTTTTCAAAGACCCTCATTTATGGAATTGTAAAGAACTATTTCAAAACTACCTTAATTGAGAAGTCTTTTTTAGGACTGGAGACAAGTTATTGTTTTACATCAAAGGTGTGTGTGATTGGATCATAAGAAGGAATTACTTCTGACTTTATCTCATGAATGGATGTTGTAATGAGTAAGAGTTTCTGAAACTATTGATAAGTTAGTTGAATCAATATTTTTATAGTTCTTATCTCTAATGGTGGAAATAAAATCATTATGTTAATGTGTGATTAATGATTAGAGCTAAGGATACTAATTTTCTTTCCATCATTTTATTGCATGTATGTTTTCTTTCGATAATTATATATCAGTCAATAATTGAAATACCAACAAGTTGATGTATTAGTACTAGGCTTGTCGTAGGTGTGAAAATATTTTCCTGCATGCTTGAGCAAGAAGGTTATCATGAGCTCACCCTTTTTCATTAGTTAATTTTTTCCCTTTCATATTACCTAGCTAGTTTATACCATCACCTATATTTTATCAGACCCACCTATAAGAGAAAATACAAAAAAAGAGAACACCTGAACTGAAGGAGGATGTTTTATGAGAAGATATCTTGTAAATAATTATGTAAATCCCATCAATTAATTGGTTGGATCACAGGATTTGGAGAACCATTCGACTATCAAATGATGTAGAGTCTAATTGGGCCTCGATGCCAGGTTTGGTTCCTATTTTTGAGTTAAATGGATTTAGGGCCCCTAAACAAGACCCAATCATGATGGGTGAGGACCAGATCAAGAAGATAATGTCAACAGCTGGAAAGACACACAGTGGAGTACCCTACCAATACAAGATGAATAATAAGAAGAGAGCCAAAGATGAAAGAGAGGGCTTGGCCTGTGATGAAGAAGAGGTAGAGGATCTTCATGTTGTGGAGAAGATTGAGGAAATACGGTGTGCAACATATGAAAGGAGGACAAGCAGTCCAAGGGCATGAACATAAGGTAGAACTCCCATCCATTTTAGTGTTTGTGTGGAACCCATAAAGCCATGTGCAACTAATACACCAATAAGAACACCATCATTTAGACAACTGAACTTTAGTGGAAGAAAGACAGCAGGAAGTGCACCCAATCAAAGAGCAGTGACTGGAGGATCTAGTTCAGGAAGTAATAGGTAGGTATGTACACCATGCAGAGGTAGTATTTCATCACAGTTCAAGATGGCAGGACATGATCCTACCATCAAATTACTCGAATTCAAGCGAGAGGCATCAAAGGATCCTGAAAAGCACTTGTTTATCTGTTAGAAGATTTGGGAAGAAAAGAAGATCACATATGAGGATACAAAACTTGTGTAGTTAGCTATCACACTAAGAGACCGTACACTTGATTGGTATATGAGCTTAGTTGTGAACAATCCACTAGGAACAACAAGGACAATTACAGATGTCAAGAAGTTGTTGATAAACAAATTTTAGAAGCCTAGCTCAGAAGATTAGTACATGAATGAGATGATTGAAATCAGGAAGAAACCAGGAGATTATGTGTGGGAGATTGATCATAGGTTCAAACAGTTGAAGGGTAAATTGAAGTATGTCATGAATGGCATGCATCATAGACATCTCTTTGTGAATTCACTATTACCACATCTGAAATACCCTTTGAGCCAACAAAAGTTTCTAACTCAGGAAGAGATTTTGTAGGAAGCCTTACAACTGGAAGAGAACCAGTATCAGAATATAGATCCAACAATAGAGGAGTTGAAGGGGTATATGAAGAACCTCACATTTCAACTAAACCAGAATAAGATAAAATAAAAAAGAGAAGTTGTTTGGTGTACCACATGCAGGACAGAAGGACACCAGAAGAATGAGTGCCCAACTTTCACGCAGTACATGGTGACAAAGCTACAAAAATCTTTTCCAACATGATGACCATGGTGAAAAATGTGTAAAACGCATGGCCATGATCCATATCATTTTCCAATGATGCAAAAGTACCAGACAATACCCAAGAATTCACACTACAAATTTTGCAAATCAATGGGTCATGATGATATAGATTGTCGAACAATGGACCTGATGAGGGAAAGAACTTTAGATACATATAGGGTGCAGGAAGAAATGATGACAGGGAAAACTACACCACATTTCACCCATGTACCACCTCCATACAAAACTGTGTAATAGCAGTATAAAATTGCACAGCCGCAATACAATAACGTGAAACCACAATATAACCACGCGTAGTATAATCAGATGCCTCAGTACAATACACTGCAAGGAGGTTGAACTAGCTACAGAGGTGGAGGTTGATGTAGAAGAGGCTTTGGAAGAGGAACAATAGTGTTCCATAACTTCCAACAACCAAGACACTATCCAAGGGAATGCCCACTTCCACCTGCGACATGCATGTACTATCACGCAATAGATCATGATACACAAGACTGCCCAACATTATTGGGAAATATTCAAGAAAAGAGAAATCAGAACAATCAGAATGTACAATGGATCTCTACAAAGGCCAGGGATGATGGAAGAAATATCAACTTAGTCACACGATGAGGTTCTAACATAGAAACTAACGTAGTGAGACAAAATCTAGCACAACACCAATGGGGGAAGAAGAATATTGAACCACAGAAACAATTCGATGCGAGGAAAGAAAAATAAATATTCAAGGAGGCAAGACAAGAATTCCTCTAGAAATATATTGCATCTACATCAACCTCGCAACATACTCAGAATGTACCAATGTATGATATGTCTTTATTGATGGATCACAACAACAAAGTACCACCTATAGTGCAAGTACCATAAATACCTTTCTGCAAACCTATGCTAAACTACTGAATGATTCATCATCTTTTAAAGTTTTGCAAAATATGTTATAAATATGTAACACAAAAGCAGAGGGGAAGTTAAAGAATAAAATGGTTAATCAGCTCCATACAAGAAGGAGGACAAGAAGAGAATTCATATTGAATGCCAACATTAGAGATTTCAATATGGGGGACATTATACTGGACTTAGGCCCTGAAGTCAATGTGTTACCCAAGAAGACATGGCAATGCATGGTAGAGCCTACATTAGGTTATTCACTTGTTCATCTAAAACTAGCAAACCAACACAAAGTTATACCAATTGGAAGGATAAAAGGTGTGACAATAGATTTGGATGGAGTACGCACTAAGGAAGACTTTGAAGTGATAGAAATAGTATATGGTATAACACCTTATCCAACATTGCTTGGACTAGATTGGAAATTTATAACCAGGCCATTATCAACTTGAAGACAAGGAATATGATGTTCAAATCAGGAGAATATAGAGTCATTGCATCATTAGACCCTTCAGAAGGAGAAAGGTTTGTAGAGCCCACTTACTTAGATATAAATGAAATTAACCAGTTATACAGAACCACCGCACGTGAAGAAGATTGTATTAACCCAACTGTAGATAGGGTACTCAGCTGGATAAGTATCACATCATGTGCTTCTGACTCGGATAAAGGATTGGAGAATTGGCAACAAATATTATGTGAATTTTGTACAAGAAGGTGCGCAATAATAGAGTGCGTAGTAAGATGGGTGGGCACATAGATCAAAGAACCTCCCAATTTTCATGGAATAAATGATTTAGAGGAATTATTAACAAGATACGAAGATGAATTAATAAAGAATCAGATGCTCTTAGCCCTAAAAATAGCACTTAAGGCAACACCTGCAAGATGGTCGGGTGCGCACAAAGGAACAATTTAGGACTAGTACCAATGTAAGCAACTACTGCACATTATATTTGGCGTAGAGTAGGGAAGCAACGAGATGCAGAGATATGATGAATAGGGGACACCAGCCAAACACTTGGAGAAGTGCATAACACTATGGAGGATGAAACCACCAGAGTAATTTCCTCATCACTTCATCCACACATTGAAAGGAATTCCAGAAAATTGGTATGTAGACTAGGAATTGTGCAGAGGCATGACGGAATGGACAACATTACAACAAAATTTTATGGTCACTTTCTCATTTGAACATCAGAACCCCAACATGGATTCAACACTCAAAAAGATAAGAGGGGTGATATTTATTGGTGAACCAGAGGTTGAACTTATTACAAATTACCAACAACAGAATAGACAGACAGTTAAGGAACTATTGTCATGCTATCATGTGTAGGAAGAAGCATCAGATGAAGATGACCCGCGCAACATTCATATTACAAATGTTGGTGGTGAAAGAGAGGTGTAAGGTCCATCTCTGGAATCATAATTGTTTGTTGCGTTGATCAAGGTGATCAAAATCAACATTGGGACAACTGAGAATCCCAAAATGGCCAACATTGGAGACTACTGGGATGAACAAACAATAGAAAGAATAACAGAGTTACGACGCGGATATAGTGACCTGTTCCCAACGACCTTTATAGAGATGAAAGGAATTGTAGGAGATCTAGGAGAGATGAAGATACCTCTCAAAACTGAGGCTATATCTATCAGATAGAGACCTTATAGACTAAATCCAATAGATAAGCAAAAATTGACAGAATGTTGGAAGATGGCATCATAGAACTAGTGGAGGAATTTGAATGGATAAGACCTATGGTAGTGCAATAAAATAAACAAGGGGGGATAAGGATTTGTGTTGACTTGAGGAAACTGAATGATGCTTTCCTACATGACCCTTTTCCCACCCCTTTCATAGATGAGGTATTAGAGAATGTGGTAGGTCACAAGGCATACTCATTTACAAATGGATTCTTAGGTTACCATCATATCAAAATAGCCCCAGAAGACAGGTACAAGACTATGTTTTTCACAGAATGGGGATCCTACCAATACAAAGTCATGCCTTTTGGGCTAAAGAATGCACCATCTATATTCTCAAGGGTATTCATAGATTATTTTAAGGAGTTCATACATCATTTTTTAGAAGTGTATCTGGATGATTGGACCATATATAGTCTGTTAAAAGACCATGTGGAAGCGTTAATACTGATGTTGGAAAGATGCAGGCAGTGTCATATATCATTTAATATCAAGAAGTGCATCTTTGGGACACCATTTGGAATATTATTGTGACACATAGTGTGAAAACAAGGCTTGCTAGTAGATCCTGCCAAGATTTTAGTCATTTTCATTTTACCACCACCAAAATCAGTGGACCAGTTGAGAGAAACATTGGGACATACATGCTACTACATAAAACTTATAAAATGGTATGTGCAGATTACTACACCAATGGAGAAACTGTTAAATAAGGATACTAAATTTCAGTGGAATGAGGATTGTCAACAATGTTTGGACACCCCAAAAGAAAAAATGGTAACAACACCTATCAAACACCTTAAGATGTTCAGAGATCATTCAGCCCTCCAATACCTAGTCAACAAACTAGTTTTGGGGGGAAGGGTATGTAGATGGCTATTGTTATTTTAGGAATTTGATTTCGAAGTGATAGTCAAACCAAGAAAGTTGAATGCAGGACCCGATCACATGTCAAGGGTAATGAATTGATAAGAACCTACCAATTTGGAAGACAACTTCCCTGATACATAGTTATTTTTCGTCCAAATAGCCGATAAACACTATGTTGATATTGTTGAATACTTGAGTACATGAATTGCGCCACAAGAGTTCAACACTGTGCAGAGGAAGAATCTGGTAGTCAGGGTTGTAGACTATCAATTGATTGTAGGAAACTTATACAAAATGGGCATAGATAACATTTTGAGAAGATGCGTACTAGAACATGAAAGGCCTAAGATTTTGGCAGAAGCTCATTAGGGTATAGTTGGAGGACATTATGCAAAAATATCTACCATGCATAAGGTATTGTGTGCAGGACTATGGTGGCCAACAATTCACAGATATGCTAAGGAATATTACCAAAGATGTGATGTTAGTTAGAGGGTTGGTAAACCTAATAGAAGGGACAAGATTCCCTTAAGACCATAAGTAACCTTGCAGGTATTTGAAAAATGGGAAATAGAATTTGCGGGACCAATTAATCCACCAGCAAAAAGGTCAAGAGAAATATATATCATCATTGAAAAAAAATACTTAACAAGGTGGGAAGAAGAAAGATATATCATCACTCCAAAATAATACTTAACAAGGTGGGCAGAAGCAACACCAGTACAAGAATGCAACGCAAAGACAACAAAACATTTCTTGTTTGAGAAAGTGATCACTATATTTGGTTGTCCAAGGATTTTGGTGAGTGACCAAGGCACTCACTTTATCAACAACACTATCAAGGCTATGAATGAGGATTTTGAATTCTATCATCATAAGAGTACACCATACCATCCTCAAGAAAATGGAACAGTAGAATCCTTCAATAAGATCTTGGAGAATGCACTAACAAATATCTACAATGTCAACATGGATGATTGGGATTTGAATGTTAATATTATGGTAGCTTCGGGAGGTATGAACCTCTATTGTGACTTATGATGAGATTAGAATCCTCTGGAAGGAAGCAAAGAATTGAAGGAAACCCTAGACAATTTGTCGGCTGGACAAATACATTTAAAATGAATTTATTGATACCCAGAAGGAGAATTCGGCCCCAGTTAGCCTACCCAATTCACTATAAATACAGGGCACCAATTTTCATTATTCATCATCTCAACAGTTGCAGAGAGAGCCAAATCTGCGAAGGTGGTTGCAATTTCGGTGCGCAAGTTTCTAGGAGAGCTGGGAAAGTGGTGCGCTAGTTTCTGGGTGGGATCATCTGTTCAGATTAGTTTATATTTCTTTCTTGGTTCATTAGCCTCTCTTGGCTATTGGATTTCTACCAGGATTCTCTTCTCAATCAAGGTCAAGGTGCTCAGAGGGTGGCTTCGGCCAGTGGTTGGGTGACAAGGATATTATTAATGGTAAAACGAGTACAATCTTCTATATTCTAATAGGTTATGGGACCACACCTCCTTCAGTCAGCCTAAAATGCTGGACAAAAACATAGCCACTAGACATTGAGCTCGTTGAGGAACTGTCGCTAGGGTTACTAGCAGGAGCAGCTTCCAAAGCACTGCAACTAGGGTTACTAGCAGAAGCAGTTGCAGAAACCCTAATTCTCAGATCTGGCACCTTATGATGGAGCATCTCGCTCAAGGAGAATATATTCAGATGCACCCTAACTCATTGCACCTATTGACTCTCTCAAGAGATAGAAATGACGAAGTTGAAGTTTTGGATCAAGGCATGACCAGTTACCAGTCAACCGAAGACATGTGTGAAACAATCAATCTCTTACACTACTTAGAACTTACCGGGATAATTGAAGACGATTCCAGGCACATGATGGGAGATCAATCCAGACTCTCAAATCTAAATGAGAGAAATACATCGTACAAAGTGGACCTTGGAGACAAAATCATTTACCCCGTCAAAGGATTTGGAAAAGCCTCCATCAAGTTGGAATCAGGTAATCATGTTCACTTAAGCAATGTTTTATATGTACCTGGTTTAGAAAAGAATCTTGTATCAATATCATGTTTAGAAGACAAAGGAAACAGAATAGCCTTCATGGATGGAAAAGTGTTATCATGTCATAAGAATTCCAGCATAGAAGATGCTAGGGTTATTGGAAGACGTGACGGAAATCTGTATAGACTACTAGAACAAAATGAAGAAGCTCTAGTACATGATGAAGTCAATCATAATGAGCTTTGGCATAGAAGGTACACTCATATAAATTATAAAGCATTACCTTTCCTCATAAAGATGGTTGAAGGAATACCAGAATTGAAATCCACACATGAAGGAATTTTCAAGGGATGTGCCCTTGGGAAGAATATCAAGAAACCATTCCCAAGAAGTAACAACAGATCTAAAGAAACCCTAGATCTAATACACTCAGATGTTTGCGGTCCAATGCCATTCATATATTTAGGAGGATCTCCCTACTACGTAACCTTCATACATGACTATTCAAGAAATACGTGGTTGTATCTACTAAAATCAAAAGATGAAGTATTCAACAAGTTCCAAGAATTCAAGGCAGAAATAGAAAATCTTACGAACAAGAAGATCAATACATTAAGAATAGATAATGGAGGAGAATACACCTCGAAGGAGTTCGTTGCATTCTGCAAATCAGCAGGGATTAGGAGTGAGCTGACTATTCCTCATAATCCTCAAAAAAACGGTGTAGCAGAAAGAAAGGACAGATCTATCGAAGAAACAATAAAATCCTTATTGAACGATCAAAATCTATCCATGTTTCTATGGGGAGAAGCAGCAATGATGGAAATATATGTACAGAACAGAAGCCCGCATCGCATATTGAAGGACATGGCACTAGACGAAGCATTCTCAGGTAAGAAACCTAACGTAGAAAACTTAAGAATATTTGGATGTCCAGTTTACTCTCATATTCCCAAAGATAAAAGGAATAAACTAGAACCCTCGGGAAAGAAGGGGATATTTGTGGGATATAGTGATTCATCCAAAGCCTATAGAATATATATTCCAGAACAACACAAAATAGAAGTAAGCAGAGACATAATGTTCAATGAAAGGATGGCCTTAAAAAAATCTATTGAAGAAACTATAGAAGAAGATGAAATTGAAGAACCAAATGAAGAAAACACAGAAAGCGAAAATAATGAAAAGGATCAACCTGATCATCCTATGGAGCCATGTGAGAACATTGATCCAGATAATATACAAAAGAACAAGAAATGACCAGCTTGTCTTGAAGCCACATTAAAAGACGCAAAAAGAATCAAGGTTCCAGAAGGAACATCCAGGAAGAGTAAAAGACCGAAAATATTCTCAAGTTATGCATCATACCTAACAAAGCTTCTAGATGAAGAACCTACTACATTTGAAGAAACAGTTAAAATGGAAGGAAGCTATGACAGAAGAACATCATTCCATTATGAAAAATGAAGTATGGGAAATTGTACCCTGATCTAAAGAGAAATCAGTGGTAACCTTAAAATGGGTATACAAGATCAAACATGCAGCAGATGGAAGCGTGGATAAATATAAGGCAAGATTCATGGCCAGAGGGTTCTCCTAGAAGGAGGGAGAAGACTATGATGAAACATTTGCTCCGGTGGCAAGGTATACCTCCATCAGAGCTATCATATCTCTTGTCGCTTCCATGGGATGGAATCTACACCAGATGGATGTAAAGACAACCTTTCTCAATGGATCTATTAAAGAATAAGAATATATTGAACAACCTCAAGGATTCGAGGTACATTCCAGAGACACTCACATTTTCAGATTGAGGAAAGCTCTATATGGACTCAAGCAAGCTCCAAGGGCTTTGTACACCAGAATGGACAACTATCTAACAAGACTTGGTTTCTCCAAAAGTCATGCGAATCCAAACCTTTATTACAAAGTCGTGGATAACGCACCTGTGATTCTACTATTATATGTTGATGATCTATTCATAACAGGTGAAGAATCTCTAATCATCCAGTGCAAGAAGGATTTAGCCTCTAAATTTGATATGAAAGATCTAGGTCTCATGCACTGGGACTAGAAGTATGGAAGAAGCATGGTGAAGTATTCCTTGGACAAGGAAAGCACGCAATAAAGATCCTTCGGAAGTTTGGAATGATGGACTGTAAGTCCATGGACACTCCTATGAATGCAGATATAATCAAAGTGAAAGTCCCAGATTCCGATCCAGTAGATCCATCTCTATATCGCTAGCTAATTGGATCATTGATGTATTTGGTAAATATCCGACCATATATTTACTTTGCTATAAATACATTAAGTTAGTTCCAGGTGGAACCTAGACAAGAACAATGGATAGCTACAAAGCAAGTCCTAAGATATATTCGTGGGACAATAAACTATGGCTTGAGATATACCGCATCCAGTGATATCCAACTTCATGGATTCAAAGACTCTGATTGGGCAAGAAGTGCAGAAGATAGAAAGAGTACTTTAGGTATGTGTTTCAGCTTGGGCTCCGCTATGATATCTTGGGGCAGTAGGAAACAAAAGTTAGTAGCACTCAGTACAACAGAAGCATAGTATATGGTAGCTTGTGAAGCATGCACAAAAGCAGTATGGCTAAGGAAGTTAATCTCCGATTTATTTGATCAGACTCCAAAATCGATCGTAATATATTGTGATAATCAGAGTTGAATAAGATTATCTAAACATCCAGTATTTCATGAAAGGTTGAAGCATATTGAGATCAAATACTACTTTATATGAGATAAATTCCAAGAAGGAGAGGTAAATCTCGAATATATCCCCACTGATGAGCAGACAACAGATATCTTGACAAAATCTCTACCCAGAATCAAGTTTGCATATTTCCGAGAGAAGATGGGGATCATGGAAATAACTCCCTTAGCTAAAAGAGAAGATTCTCCAAGCTAGAGAAGGTACGGAAAAATATTCTTGAATAACATTTGTTTTTGTGATTTAAATAACTCTTCAGTTAGGAGCGATCACTGAAAACATTACTTATTTTTATAATTGATTAGTCCAGATTGGACAGATGCTTTCATGTTCGGAAAGTGGATTGAGATTTTCGACGGACAATGACTTCCCATTATAGTTAACATGGGAGGCAGACTGATTGCTAATGTATCATAGACAGTGACTTCCCATTGTGGTTAACATGGGGATTGGTCTAGGACAATCATTCTTCTTGTCAGTCACTCTGAGTAGTGGTCAAGTAGAATGGTCCGCCTCATCGGGCAATCATTCTTTCGAAGTTCACAGTTGTGAGAAGTTTCGAAGAATGGTCCATTTTGGAGGTTGATGCAAGACAGAAATTCCTTAGGGTGGACTCATTCTCTCCAGGTTACTCTTTGTTTAGTGTCAGATGAATGGCCTAGGGTGGGGAATGGTCTGGATAGTTATTCCTTAGGGCAGACTCATTCTCTCCAGGTTACACTTTGTTTAGTGTCGGAAGAATGGCCCAGCGTGGGGAATAGTCTAGGCTCAGCAATCAGGAACAGTCAATCCTTAGGGTTTATACATTCTCTCCAAGGTGCACTTTAATTAGTGAAGGAGGAATGGCCCAGGGTGAGGAATGGTCCAAACATTTCTTAGGGTTTATACATTTTGTCCAGGGTGCACTTTAATTAGTGTAGGAAGAATGGCCCAGGGTGAGAAATGGTCCAGGCTCAGAAATCAGAAATAATCCTTCTTCCTTGTTTGAGAAGAATGGGGAAGATATCCCATTGTTTATATTCTATACTGAGGGCATATATTCTTTCATATCTCACAGACGTGAGTGAAATATTGGCCCAGATGATTCAGCTTTTATCATAACATTGTTTCTATGCAGGTTTCTATCAGATGTTTGTTATGAAGAATATATGACAACAAATATACTACTGTGGTGGATTTGTTCCACTATTTGTGATTATGTTTCATGGTTTGAGTAATTGCATACTACCTGAATAGACATAGGTGTGTTCTATTAATTGATATTGTACCAGTTGTCATAGGAGATTATCCTGTTGGATAATAATGACAGGTGCTCATAGTGCTACCAGTTGAATGGTCTGTTGTGCTCAAGACCATACCTCCCTAGCTAGGAGGGAGTGTTAATATTATGGTATCTATGGGATGTATGAACCTCTATTGTGACTTATGATGAGACTAAAATCCTCCAGAAGGAAGCAAAGAATTGAAGGAAACCCTAGACAAGTTGTCAGCTGGACAAATACATTTAAAATGAATGTATTGATACCCAGAAGGAGAAGTCGGCCCCAGTTATCCTGTCTAGTTCACTATAAATACAGGGTGCCAATTTTCATTATTCATCATCTCAACAGTTGCAGAGAGAGCCAAATCCACGTAGGTAGTTGCAGTTTTGGTGCGCAAGTTTCTGGGAGAGCTGGGAAAGTGGTGCACTAGTTTCTGGGTGGGATCATCTGTTCAGCTTAGTTTCTATTTCTTGCTTGGTGCATTAGCCTTTCTTGGCTATTGGATTGCTACCAGGATTCTCTTCTCGATCAAGGTCAAGGTGCTCGGAGGGTGGCTTCAGCCAGTGGTTGGGTGATGAGGGTATCGTCAATGGTAAAATGAGCACAATCTTCTATATTCTAACATTGAAAATACTAGTAGTACTATGGGCATACAGGACTACATGTAAGAAGCTGACAGGGAAAACACCATTCAGGTTGGTGTATGGGAAAGAAGTAGTAATACCACTGGAATTCCTGGTACCCAGTCTACGCATAGCAGCAATCACCAACATGACAGAAAGAGGCACATTAAAGGAAAGGCTAAATAAACTAATGGAGATGGAAGAGAATAGGATTCTGGCAGGATTTCATCAATAAGTACAGAAAGCAAGAGACAAAGATTGGCATGACATACATATCAAGAGGAAGAGTTTCAAGGAAGGAGACCTAGTCTTGATCTATGAAAGTAAATTTTTGCAACATCCTAGTAAATTCAGAATGCATTAGATAGGGCCCTATGAAGTAAAGACTATCACAGATGGAAGATTTGTACAACCAAAGGATCTTGCAGGAGCATATTTGAAAGGAATGATCAATGTGAGTCGACTAAAACTGTACAAGGACATTCGACTTCCTATCACTTAAAAGTTACAATGCAGTAAGAAAAAATGTACATATTGTGTTATAGTAGAAGTTAAGTTAGATAAAATGAGGGAAAAAAAGAAACAAAAAGGAGAAAAAGAAGGAAAAACAAATACAAAAATAGAAATATAGAAAATACTAGAAAATACAATGCAAAACAGAAAGTAGACTTAGCATGACGAAAGAGAAATATCCATGTGCAACATATAGGCGACACACTGTGCACTAAGGAAAATTTATATCAAAAATACATCACACACTTGAAAAATCTCAGCGCACTGGAAAGGGGATTAACGGTCAAAAAATGAAAAAAAATGAAAAAATGATGGTTACGACAAAAGGGTGCCAACCGGTGGCATTTATGAAATTGAATGGAACATACTCATAAATCATCATTACATTAATCGCAGGCATGGAAGCTTCTCCAAGAAGTTTCACGACACTTTCTATATAAAGGGGAAACGTGGGGAACATAAGACTTATTTTGAAATCATGAATTTGTAGTTATAGAGAGCACACAAAGTAGAAGCTAATTGATAAAGAACACAATGTGAACCAGTTGGAACCCATTCAGCAAAAACTGACCTGTATCCATGATGGGACCACTGAAGATGGGCGTGTCGAGCCAAGCAGGTAGGAAAACTAGAAGCAACATTATGGTATCAGATGAAACCACAGAGGCCGAACAGAAAACCACCTAGATCGAGGAATTCATTGATGTGGACATGATTCCTTCACCATATGAAGAACCAGTAAGCCCTACACTGGGGATGGAAGAAACACATACTCCAATAGCAGTGGCCATGGAAATTGACCCGCACAATGGTGCGCAGGGTCATACTACAAATGGTGCAGGAATCGTACAACAACCTGCAAGGGCCGAAGAAGCCCAACGAACAAATGGCGAAACCAGTGCGCACACGGAGGCTGCAATGCCAAGACCACCAAAAGTAGGGTTTGTGCAGCAGGAGGAGGATCTGGTGGAATACATTACCGACCAACTAGACTCTGACGTGGAAACGAGACAGATGGAGGCTTGGACCTCAAGTCAAATGCCAAGAAGAAAGGGAAATCAACCCATGGTGCAGTCCCCGCATAGAAATCCATATGCATCCATCGTACCACTGTGCATTCCAGAGGGAGTGCACACCACACCTACACTTCTAGGATGCATGGAGAAGTTGAAATATTCATACCACGATGTGGTCGATGATGGAAAATTCCCCAATTTTACGCAGTAGGTATACTTGGAAAACATAGGGATAGGCCCCTTGGGAGACCCAATCCTACAACCGAAACCATGGGCAGTCATCCTAGCCAACACATGGATTATGAATCTGCTTGAAATTCCCCATTTTGGAAGGGGGAAAGAAATAAACAATTGTGTCAAGCAGTTGATGGGGGTCCTCCATGGAGGATTCTTATGGTTGGAACAACCCGGCTCAATAGACGTGGATATTAGTGCACTCATCAGATGGATTGCATCAAGGGGTGAGAACCTTGGGCAGTACCTAGATGATAAAACAAAGGAGAAAGCCTTGGCCGAGGAGATGAAAACAATTTACGAAACAGAGAGGGGATCATGTGGGATCATAATCAAGAGGACTAGCGGTGAACACTACTACAAATGGGTGGATTATTCCACGAAATTTTCCACGTTTCCATTATTTTCATCTTTTTTTTTTAATAGGATGGAATTTTCGTCGATATTTCCATGAAAGTTCGTCGCAATGTCCACTAATAGGTTATCTTAAATTGGTCGGGATTTTCATCGCTATTTCCACAAACATTTGTGGCAATAGCGACGAAATTTTTTCCTATCTCATTGGTCGGTGTTAATGGCTATTTGACTATTTGATCTATATATACCCGACTTTAAGATACTTTGTGACACAATTGCTATAGTTGTGACATTGTTCTTGGCTTTTGTTTGAGCTGTTTATTTTTTCCGTCACCCGTCGGTTGAACAAATCCAATTCTCGATCTACATAGCTAGGATTTTGAACTTGCACAGTTAGTATGTATTTTTTTATTGATGTACTCATTTAACTTGTTAATTTTTTTCAAATGTCCAAATTTCATGTAGCTTGTTTTTTCCTTGATAATATATTATATGTGTAGTATCATATTTCATGTCTTTGCTTTTTTGATTTAGTTAGTATATTCTATGGAAAAGGGTATGTGGATTCCATAATATTCTAGGTTTATGGAATCCACATACCCTTTTCCCTTCAATTGTAGCTAGAATGTCTCTCTCTTTTCATTGATAAAGATATGGAAGTGTTCTTGAAACTCAACCCTGATCAGTGAAATGATAGTAATTGATTGTCATTTTCTTCTCTCTTTATTTTTAGCTTATGGTTAGCCACCTTCAACCATATTAGCTTATGGTTGGCCACCTTTAACTTTCTTGGCTTATGACTAAGCACCTTTAACAAATGAACTTATGATTATATACCATACTCTTCCAATATAAACAAAGTATATTTGTTTCAACTTTCTCAATAAAATCCACATACCCTTTTCTTATATGTGATGTTGTTTCTCTCAATTTTTTATAATCACACACAATTATAGATGTAATGATTAACTTTAGTTTGTAGTTGATGTAACTTCTTTATACACTGTTAATAAGGAGTATCTAAAATATAAAAAATTCCTGACGAAATCTACGATAACATGATGAAATCTACTAGTCAGACAATGAAAAATGAGAACATGCCAAAGTGTCTTAGAAAATAAAACTGTGACCACTGTAAGTAGCATACAATTGTGACCATTGTATGTATATGCAAATCAAAACATCATAATTTAAACCAACCCAACCCAACTGTGGAAGACAGGTGGTTGGCATTCTTTTTTTAGTGGTGAATTTCAAATATTGACATTTTGTCTAGAAAACAACTTAGAGGCTAGTGTATGGTGTCGAGTGATTCAAGTTTGAGAAATTTTGACCACTTTCATTAAATGGTGTGTAATTATTTTCCATGGTGATTCAGTACACACTACTCTAAAGTACAAATTGAAGCATTTCGATATTAATAGTTAATTGATAATAAAGAAAAAAGCATGCCAAAATGTCTTAGAAGAAATCATTGTGAGGATTGTAGGTCACTGTAAATAAACATATCATAATCAAAAGGAGTAGCTAAAATATAAAAATTTGCCAACTTACTGTTTGGTATGGCATAGGTAAGACAATTACTTGTCAGGACAAGGATTTGTCACTATGAACGAAGATGATAGGAAGCTTTCTCGGTTAAGAGCAGCATTAGAGGCAAGGGGCAATGGAAAATGTTATTTCCCTTGCTATGATTGCAGAGCCTTTAAAAAAAAAAAGGACTTTTAATAATGATCTGGATTATTTTCGGCACGAAATGAGAGCATAAATATAACAAAGAAATGCACAGAAATATCACAGATATTCAATAATATAACAGAAATGGATCAGAGATGCAACCATAAACACAGATATACAGTAATACACGATTTCTATTAATGAAAGAAATGTACAGAGACTGTAAAAATACAGAGTGAAAGACTCGCTAGAATGGTGGCAGC
>JZKD02S2033341.1:47543-64006 GCA_000966675.3 Picea glauca | reverse complement strand
TGAATTGAATGATACTTGCATCCAACATGTCTCCTTGTAATGTATGTTGTGATAGTTGTGTCTTCTCACTATAATGTATGTTTCTATGTCCATCATGGGATTCCTAGAGCACCACCTATCATTCATGATACACCACATAGTAGTCAAGAATACCATCCATTGCTAATTGTTGGGCTCTAAAGTTGTCCTAAAAACAACCTTAGTTTAACATTAATTTATCAACCCAAGGATTCGTCTTTTATTTCAAGAATATCAGCAAAGTCTATGCAGATAACTCGTAGAGGCTAAAATCGCGTAGCAAATTTGAGTTTATCAACAATAAAGTTCCTCACACATTCATTAAGTTTCTAAAGCTAAGATCCTACTGAACATTATTGAAATCTGATCTATAATGTGCTATGAATTGAAGGCATGAATTAAATTGTTGAATTGATCTAATTAAGGGACAAGAATTGAATCTGATATTAAAGGCATGAATTGATCTAATTAAGAAACAAGAATTGGATCTATAAAAACAAGCTGACCTATTGATGACTATCTAATCTGCTGGAAATAAATAACTGAATATTGTAAGTTGAGCTAGAATAGTAATTGAATAGCAAATGCTAACTAAGTAGAAGGAACAACAAACGCTAATTAAGCGAAAGAAACAATGAATGCTAATTTAACGGAAAGGAACAACAATTGCTAATTTAATTGAAAGGAACAATGCATGTGAAAATGAGAGGAACTGTCAAGCAGTAAACTACATCAATTGGAATCTGGAATGGAAATCGACAACATTCAAAGGAAAGCATCTATCTTCTGCAAGCAAACAATATCAAAACATTAACACACTTATGAATTATCGTAACGATGATAAAAAGGATTTAAAGTTTGAAACAGAAATCAAACAGATAAATACATATTAAGACAGCAACTCCTTCAGACTGGGCCCTCGGTCCTCAGAAGCACTGCTTCTAGGAACTCGGTATACAAAAATGATGGAAACGTTCAAAATATTTATTAATTCCATAACTGAGACAACATTTACAGAAACTGTTTGCGTAGAGTAATTCTGAATTCTGAATGCTTAGATACAATTCTTCGATTATTCTTTCCAAGATTCACTACTCTTTATATATTACAAAATATGGGTAAATAAATCTATCCTCAGGATCGAGAGATCCTCAAGATCGCTATTACTATTTTTGAATTTTACAAAATAGAGAACTAATCTCTCTTGAAACTGCTTTACGCTCCATATCTTTAGCCTCCAATAGATTGAGCATCTTCAAAATCTCTTTCGCTATCGTGAGTTTACCAAGATTTACCCATTCCTGTAATAAAATCAAACAATTCCAACCATATTTTAAAATTTATGAACTTCAACTCAATGATAATTCTAGAAAAAATTTTAGTCATTTCCTATCCTATTTTATTCCTAAGTAATAGAAAAGTCAGTCAAGATGATGTCATAAATTATGGAAATGAGGAGAATATATGTAACTTTTCATAACCCAACACACCCCCAGCTAACCTTATTGCATGTCTGCATGCAAGCTAAGTTCTTAAATGCAAAGCAATGATGTTGTAAGGAGGAAAAGTTGGTTCACCAGGTGCCCTGAACCCATTATTTCTTCCGAGTTCGCCAAAAGCAATGTCTTCCCTCTTTTTATTAATTTGATAATCTCTCTGGTAATCCTCTGGAGGAAACTAGATAAGACGGGGATTATATCTACACCCAATCCAGGCAGGTCCTTCCTCTTGGATCATTTTGGAATATCTTTCTATTCTAAAGGTGGCTGCAAAGAAGTTCTTGAAACCAAAGGGCTCTCTAACCCTTAATTCAATTGGGGAAACATCTCATCTTAACTTGGATCTAGCAAGAGCTTCTTCTTTTAGTTCCCTAAAATATGTTATGCTTGATCGTATAACCTGCTGATGAATAGGACCTAAAGATATTTTCACTCCTTCCCTTTCATGAATGTCCTATGCCGCATGATAGCTAGAAAATACTTTGGTGGTTCCCCCCTAACCCAGAGATCTAACCCATTTCTCTCTTCATGGAATTTTTGTGGGCCTTAGCCCACTTGACTTGATTTTTAGTGAAGGATAGGAATGCTTGCAACTGGATGTCCCCAATAAACGGACCAGTATTATCTTTGTTGTTGTCTTCCAAAATGAAATTATGGAAGTACAGTTCACACAGGAAATATTGTACTTTCTATTTCTCCTCCCTAAAACAAGACACAAACTCAGAGATAGTGGTGAATTTAATCGGTTTACCTGCTTGAATATCTTTCACCCTTAGCAACAGGTAGCATTCTAATAAAAACATAGTACAATTCATAGCAGGAGCTCTATAATCTATTGCATCAGTGTAGATATCGCAAATCACTTTGATTTTCTCCAAAGTTTTTTCTAGTTGACCTTGTACCTTATTTCTCTTCCCTTGAGCCTTAGTTAGCTCAGCATATGTCTCATTTTCCGTGGCTAACATGGTTTTGAGTTGTTTAACAACTCTTTGGTGCCCTGTCATGGTCACCATTTCATCTCTGGTCTGGGTCAAGGCCTGTTGGGCTTGCACCGGTTCTTCTTCTAGTCTTTCAATGATGGAATTTTGATCCTGAAACTGAGATACCTCTTCAGTCTGACAGGTTGCTTCATTCATTACTGGAATTACTATTTGAGTTTTTTCATCTATGGTCTCCATAGGAGTGGGAATTACTTCCTTAGTTTGAGTAGTTTTTCCTCCTATAATTTCTGGTTGAGCCTTTGTTTCATATGATCGCAAAGGAATTTCCTCCTCATTTTGAACAACTACCCCTTTTGTTGTTGTAGTCTCAGTCTGAAGTTCCATTTCTACCATTTCTTCAACGATATGTATCTCTATCGGTGTTCCTACAAAACTCATTTGGATTGCCCTCCTAAGAAGAGGGTTCCTTCCCTGTGCTCTATGTCTTTTCGTCTTATTTCTTTCATGGATCTTATCATCTTGCTCTAGTTGTTTTCTTAATTCCTTGATAATTTCCTTAAGCTTTCCAACTTTCTGCTTTAACACTTTAATCTTTTTAACCCTTCTCTTCAACAACTTGTTCTTGCATTTTAACTTTCTAATATTGTTGTGGCTTTTTCCTGATCTCTGTTTCTCTGAGCTGTCAGGATTTTCCTCAGCTTGATCTGTCAATAATAGCTCTTCTGCTTTCCCTACCAGGGTATTTACCTCATTATGAGGTTCTTCTTTTGATGTATCATCTGGGAGTGACATCTCAGTGTCAGGGAAATCTTTAGTCATGTTTGAAGGAGAGGTTGGCGCCTAGTTTTCTCCTGGCCTATTTGTGTCCTTGCTAATTGAGGTCCCTAAACTCCCTAAAACGTCAGCTATCTCTACCTCATATCTTTTCAAAAATTGTTCTGTGAGGTGTCCCAATCTTGTCTGAGTATCTTCCTTATTGTTTCCTTGTGGTGTTTGTTTTGTCTGATCAATTCCCTAAACATATCCATGTAAGGGTTGCTCTGTTATGTCCTGAATTTATTCAGGTTGTTTTGTTGTATCTTGAATTTTTTCAGGTTGTTCTGTGGTATCCTGAGTTTCTTCATGATGTCTTATTCATCTGCTTCTTATTTTCCCTTCAATGGGAGCTTTAGAAGAAGCCATTGCTATTTTTCTCTTCCTCGTTGATGCCTTTTCTTGTGAGGTACAAGTCTCTGCAAGTTGGACGGGGTCTGCCTCGACTTCAGGTTGAGGAGACAGAGCTTCTGTTTGGGTAGTAGGTTCCCCTTCCTGTGCTACTTCAATTCCCTGGGTTGGGTCTTCATGTTGTAATTCAGGTTGCTCTAATTATAAGGGCCTATTGGCCTCAATAAGATCCCCCCAAGTCATTTGAGTTTGACTTAGAGCCTTATTCACTATCAGTTTTACTAATCCATGGTGGTTGATGATAGTAATGGGATCTTTTACCTTCTGTGTTCTTATAGTGACCTCATGTAACATAGAATTTAGAGAAAATGGTAAATTGATTACTAACTATTGTTTGAGCGCAATTAGTAGTTTGAGGTGGCTTGGGTGGATCACATCATATCTTTCGTCGTAGGTGATATACCTCTGTATCACACCTGCCAGTTCTTTCCAGCGTTCACTGCGAGTGTTGGGGTTAAGTCCCTTCCCTTTTTATCCAATTCCTCTCTAGGGTCTACGAAGGATTCTACAGCTTCTTTAAGCATTGTATATCTTCCAGACCATTGTATTCCTATGTTAGGAAGGCCCGTAACCTATGCTATGATTTTATGAGTGAATGGAATTCATATATCTCGAACCATGGAGGTTTCTCCCTACAATTTCTAAAAGAATTCTATCATGATGTCTGTATCGTATCCCTGCAACCGTTTGAAGCACTCCATCCAACCTAGATGGTGTAGGATTTCTCTTGCATGCTTAGTTACCTGTAAGAGTGTTGGTTCCCATCACACACTTCGACCTCCCATATTTCTGTAAGAAGGTTAAGATGACTAACGTTCCTTTCTGTAGCTTAACTCAACCAGACTTTTGAAAACAACAGACATAGAAAATATAGAACAATATTGTGTGTATATAGAAAAATGTGCATTTTCGTAATTACTGCATTCATTGAAATCTATCGATAAATGTGTCAAGCATATAACCCCCCATAAATGGAAAGTTAGACCTCGATCGTCAAACATACAAGTGTAATAATGGCGGGGAGTGACTGTAAGGTGCGATTGTTATGTCATCACTGCCACTAGAAAAGACAAGCATTCATAACTTTCAATCAAGCACTTTAACGCTACTAACAATAATCATCACTTTGTGTGGTAAATTCGAATTATCGTACCCATGGTAGAAACCGTTTGCGGAAAAGGATTGCGAATGATTTTAAATTTGTTCACATGTTAAAATTTTCCACAAATCATAGCATTGTTACTCTCCCCCTTTTTTTATTAGATATATCTGGAATGATAGCCTCAATGTTTAGAAAAGGAAATCTAAAAACACACTAAAACTTGGCGTATTTAAGGTATACTAAGATACCATAGGCAGAGCCACTACTGCCAATAGGCATCCATAGCCTCTACAGGGTTTCCTTTTAGCCCATAGATGATCCTATATCCTTAATAAATGGTTTGAATTTTCTTTTCCAAAGAAGACCATTATCCTGGTTTGGTAGCCAGATGATGATAATGTCACTCACTAGATTGTAACCTAAGTGAACAAGTCGACTCGTGATGAGATATCTTGTCCTTCGAAGAAAAAATGCCAAAGGCCACATGTCTAACTTATACCGTTATACAAGAGATCAACAATCGGAACAACAATCATTATTTTTTAAAGGAACGGCAAAGGAGCCACAATAAGAAAAAAATTGTGAAAGGAACAACAGTGGTTTACAAAGGAAACAACAATTGTACGAAGGTAACAACATTTGTTCTTTTCAATGGAATGAAAATCATTTTGTTTTGAGTGAACAATATTACGTATGAAGGGAACAACAGTCGTTATTTCAAAGGAATGACAATTGTTTTGTTTTGAGTGAACAACAGTGATGATCACCCATCTAATTAAGTGATTAAAACTCCCACAGGCATTTTTGTTCAGTGAATCTATAATTGATTAGTCATCAACTAAATTCATTCAATTACTATGGGTAATTTATGCAATAATAGAAGTATTAGATGGTCTATAAGCATGTTCATTTTCTTGTAAAAACAAGGGTTATATTTGTTGATTTTTTGCAACACGGGATAAAGGTAAAGAACAAAAATGAGTGTTTAATTATATTCATTATAGTCATCTTTTATGGTTTGTATTTTCTCAAATAACTTTCCTAAAAAAGGAAGAGATAAAAACTCAATCAAATCTGTAAAAAGAACTATATACAATTGTTGGCCCTTGACCAAGTTTAATATTACTTGGTCATAATTGACCACTTTTGGGACTGCGATAGCTTGCCAAGGAAGGAGTACAATGTGAAGCAGAAAATAAGGAGGCAAGGCCTATTTTGGGGTCCATTTTAGGGTTTTGGGGTTGATGTAATGGGAAAGGGATGTTAGCCCATGGATTTACCCACGTTTAGGCCCATTTTGTAATCTATAAATAGGAAATGTAGATAGTAACATAAGAAGGAGATAGTAATGTAGTACATCTATGTGATGTATGAATGAAAGCTTAGTGCTAGTAATTGGATCTATGTGATCGGATGTATCTTAGAGTGCTCTGTGCATGATATCGGAGAGCTAAGTGCAGGTTGTTATAGTCTGAAGAGAAAGGAAGAAGGATCTAGCAAGCTGCGCAAATCTTCTGTCCTGTGCAAAGTAAGGGTCATTACAGCTTTGTGTTGTAACTGCTTGACCGTGATAATATAAATAAGACTTTGTGGATGTAGCCCTAGGGTGGGGGTGAACCACGGTAACTGTGTGTATAGTGCTTTGTGCTTTGCTCTTATGTATTTATCTCTTTCTTGGCTAAGTGCTTGATGTGATTAAGTATACCTAGTTATGCTCTGTGTTGTTGATGAATGAACGAACATTAGATCTGATATATGAGATGCTTAGTTCTTGATCTATTGAATCTAACCTATATTTCTGTGGATAAGTACTGAATCATTCTTAGTATAGTATTCACTATGATTCTCTATGCCTTTTGTGAAGTATATTAATGAATGTATGCTAAGGAATAACTAATGTTAAGTGCGTTGTAAGAAAGATAATCATAGATCTGTGTCCCAGCTAAGGTTGCAGACACCTGAGTCTTGCAACCAATTTGCCTCTACCTCGGGTGAGACTTCATCTGCTTCGCAAGTGTTGCCGAAAGGGTTGGTAGTTAGGGATTTGTTGGTGCACTCTTGAGCATTGAACGTTGGGTCTGCCCCTATGCCAACAAATGGTTTCATTGCTGGGAGGATATTACCAACTCCAGTCATATTACAAACTAAAAAAAGATGACCTGGAGGATATTACCAAGGAATGGTCAGCAAACCTCCTTGTTTCAGTAGACCCCGCAGAGATGTCTGATGTAGATATCCCCTAAGCTATGCCGAATACACCAGCACCATGCAAGACTAAGAAGGATGTGGAAGTTCAAGATATTCACAACACATTCACAAAGACTACTTTTCTCTCACCTATGAAGGGAGGTGATGATGAAGAACTAGGGGGCATAGAAGTTGAACATAGAAAAGGCGAGGTTACCCCACCTAAGGATGAGGCAGATCCCTCCAAGAAAAGGAAGATTACCCCACTGAGGCCCTCATCCAGAAAGAAAACTAAGGCCACTACGCTTACCCCGGATGATTTTGACTTCTTAATTGCCACGCTGAATGATGTTTCATTAGAGCTCACAGAAAAGCAAGAAGCAAAGTAGGAGGAGTTATTCCACCAGATCATGGGGGAATTCAAAGAAGCGCAACAGGCACTTTAGTCTAGCCAGGCAGTTTCTACGGCGCTGTTAACAATGGAAATATCAGGAACAGACGATGAGCCCACATAGTTATGCCAGATTGCTGAGAAGGTTGAAGCTCGCCTTCGATGAGCTCAAGAAGACATAGCAAAAGCCACCCAGGCTTTGGCGCAAGCACAGAGCGCACATGAAGAGCAACAGAGAAAGGCAGAATATGAACAACTTGAATTACAAGAGAAATGGGAGGAGGCAAAAGCCCAGTTACAGTAGAGCAAGGACCAGTTGCTAGCAGAGAAACTTGAAACACAAGAAAGAGTTCACAAGGCACTGTGCTCTGTGATGATCATAGAAGTGAAGATGGAAGATCGTCTTCCACAGCAGGTGACCCAACTGGAAACAGTAATCCAACAACTTCAACAGTGCATCACGGATCTGGAGCTCTGCATCGTGCCTGAGACACCCCAAGATATAAGAGATATAAGAGAGGCCACTGCTCAAAGCACAGTCGACCGATCAAAAACTTTGGCTTCGGAATGTAGGAAGCTAAGCACTAGAATCGCCCAAAGCTATGAAACCCTTGCAAAGAATTCATAATTATAGACATTGGAGGGATAGATCCACGAAGCAAAGAAGGATGCAGATGTGCTACAAGCGCAGCTGAAGTCCGTGACCCCAGTCGAAATAATGAAGAGGTTTGCAGAGCAATGCACAGCCCAACAACAAGTACACATGTTGCAAAGTAAAGTAATGGACGTCTCTCAATGACTGCAACCACTCCAAGAGAAGGCATGCCAACTGTTCATAGAACTTGAAATCCAGGGAGATGAACTCGAATAGGGTGTCATCACTGCAGAACAGTGCCCGGAAGGACCGCTCAATGATACAGTAATCCAGGAATTTACTGACAAGAGGTTGTCGCACTGTAGCAAGTCAAAGCCACTCAAGCCAAGCTTGAGGCGTTCGAAGTGGAATTGGTGAGACCTGAGTGACTCGGGACAAGTCACAAGTGAGTGTTGGGGGCATGTTGGCCCTTGACCAAGTTTAAGAGTACTTGGTCATACTTGACCACTTTTGGGACTACGACAGCTTTACAAAGAAGGAGCGCAACGCGAAGCAGAAAATAAGGAAGCAAGACCTATTTTGGGGTCCATTTTAGGGTTTTTGGGTTGATGTAACGAGAAAGGGATGTCGTCCCGTGGGTTTACCCACATTTAGGCCCATTTTGTAATCTATAAATAGGAAATGTAGATAGTAAGATAAGAATAATATAGTAATGTAGTACATCTATGTGATGTATGAATGAAATATTAGTGTTATTAATTGGATCTATGTGATCAGATGTATCTTAGAGTGATCTATGCATGAGATTGGAGAGCTAAGTGCAGGTTGTTATAGTCTAAAGAGAAAGGAAGGAGGATCTAGCGAGCTGTGCAGATCTTCTGTCTTGTGCAAAGTAACAGTCATTAGAGCTCTGTGTTGTAACTGCTTGACTGTGATAATATAAAGAAGAATGTGTGGATGTAGCCCCAGGGTGGGGGTGAACCATGGTAACTATGTGTATAGTTCTTTATGCTTCACTCTTATGTATTTATCTCTTTCTTGGCCAAGTGCTTGATGTGATTAAGTAGACCTAGTTATGATCTATGTTGTTGATGAATGAATGAAAATTAGATCTGATATATGAGATGCTTAGTGCTTGATCTGTTGAATCTAACCTATAATTCTATTGATAAGTACTGAATCATTCTTAGTATAGTATTCACTGTGATTCTATGTTCCTTCTACGAAGTATATTAATGAATGTGTGCTAAGGAATAACTTATGCTAAGTGCGTTGTAAGAAAGATAATCACATATATGTGTCCCAGCTAAGGTTGCAAACACCTTAGTCTTGCAACCACCCCTGCCTCTACCTCGGGTGAGACTTCATCTGCTTCGCTAGTTAGGGCTTTGTTGGTGCGCTCTTGAGCATTGAAACCTGGGTATGCCCTTGTGCCAACAACAATATATATAGTAAAAAAAATTCATCATTTATGGAGTTGAGGCTATTGGTTTACCTTCCCAGCCAGGCAAAATATGAACAGCAGGGTACTTACTTACTTCTTGGCAGAAGGATTCTTTTGAAGGTGGTTGATGGTAAAGTAGTATCCAGTGTCCATTGACCAAAAAGGGAGACCTAGACTCATCGATGGTAATTAAATTGAAAGTGTCATTATCATGAACTTCATTAATTTCATATGGTCCCAGCCACCTTGTCTCTAATTTTCCAGGAAAATCTTGAAATATGGAATTATAGAGGAGCGCCCAATCACCTTTCTAGAAGGATTTCTTCTTGATATGTAGATTTTCATGAAGATTTTTTTTTTTTTTAACTTAAAGGAAGCGTGGCAATATTGACTATAGTTCGTCGCAAGGCAAGGATTTTTTTTGAACAAGCGTGGCAATAGAGACAAAAGTTCATCACACTTTTCCACGGTTTTGCGTCGCACATATAACATCTGCATTGTAATCTGTTGGCAAGTTTTTTACCTTGGAACAGTTTGTTGTCCCTATTGCGACAAAGTTTCGTCAAAATTTTCATGCTTTATAAAGCAAACCTATCTTGATGATGATGACACGTGGAGGGATACTTTCATCATTGTTTCCACGAACACCTGGTTATTGGATATAGCGATGAAAAAATAGTGATGAAAAATAGTCTTTTCTTCCGTGGAAAGTGCGACGGATATGTGTGGCAATAGCAATGAAAAACTGTGAAAATTTTGGTCATATGTATTAGTGCCAGAACGAGTATGGCCACCAAGATCATGGATTGAAAAATGCTCCAGAAATTCCACAAGGAGGAAGTCCTTGTCAGGGTCGTCGCAACTACAGTGCAGTGCGCTAGTGTCACTACACTCAGCTGGGTCGCGTATCTATTAAACTTGTTCCTTGAATACTGCAAAGATGCACAGGAATTGGGAATATATTTCCACTACTCATGGTTACTCATTTTGATCGCTCTTATGGGGTGGAGGCAGCCCCCATACTCTCATTTTTGTGACTAGATACATCTATGTCGCGTAGCACGGTACACATCATTGGGGAGTAATTCGGACCCCAAGCATAGAACTGCTAACATAGGTACTTTTTCTAGTTACTTCAGCAAGATATAGGAAAGCATTGCGAAAACTTGGAGGATTACTCCAGACGTGGTCGCACAATACAGGGACATAGCCAACTTCAGAGCGATGAAGCATAACATGTGGATCCAAGCATGTAGAGATCTGGGGAAGGAATGGATACAACTAAGATACTGCGTCACTGAAGACGACATAGAAATGGCAATGAGGGATTGGCACGATGAGTGGAGGATTCCAGTACTGACTCAAGAGGTTCCTAACAGTACAAAGGAAAATATTGTTGTACCCAAATAGTCGACGAAGTCAAGGAAACCCAGTCAGAACCTAGCGCAGTAGAATAAGGGGAGTGCATTGAAGAGGAATAAAAAGGAAGAAAAAAAGGACATCACCCCAGGACAGAAATAACAAGAAGCGGGGGACACTACAATGCAATAAAAACCCTCGACATCCACTCCACAAGATATGCGGACCCCTAAGAGGCCAATAATACATACAAGAGGGTCGCACAAGAAGGTGAAAGCACACAAATAGTTGTCAGAATATAGTATCATTGGGGATGACGCAAACCTCATGACAGAAAGGGTGCAAGACCACACAACAGACGATTTTGAAGAAGCCCACCACTAGAGAAGAAAAATACAAGACGACCTGGTAGGAATAAAGAAGGTCCTCAAATAGATCAGGTCAACTCAGAGGCCTGAAAGGGGAATTGAATCCTTTCCCAAAGAAGTAGCAGGAATGACAAGGACTATGTCGAGAAAGGAGGACACGGTTCAGACTATTTCCCAGGACAGTCTGACTTTCAGGCTAACCATGAATATGCTGCAAATGGATGAAAGTGTAGCACAGATGCCATTGAAGGATCTGGCATAGGTAGAGAAGGTACTAGAAAGAATACCTACCAAGGCACTGTATAGGATCCAATTCAGTGTCACGCAGGAGGTACAATCACGTGCCAGAACAGATGAAACAGAATTGCAGGAGACAAAAGATGGTAAGGAAGCCTTGTAATTGGTGATCGAATAGTTCAAGTTTGAAACCAAGGAAGAAAATGAGTGCACAGGTAGAATCGAATAGGGTGTGACAACAATGTACATTCGCATCCATGAAAGTGCGTAGGCATAGAACACAAGCGTAGAGGAGAAACTCAAACTTATTGCCAAAACCATCGAACACTATAGGCAAGAGATTGAGGAATTGAAATAAAATTGACTCCTACAACTCCTCACAAGGTGAGAGAGAAGAAGAAACAAGAAGTTTCACTCCAAATAGTACCAATGGAGGAACAATTTAGTGCAGCAGGAGAATTGCTTGACGGAGCAGGGAAACTCTGGATGGTGTTGGATGAGGATGAGAAGGTCCAACAGTAGAACCAAGAGGAGGAGAGGATAAGTGCATCCATGCAAGAGCTCAAGAACAGATAGAAAATGATGAACATCATAGAGCACCTGAAAGGTAATCAAGGCTTGAAGAAGATGCAAGCAAATTTGAACGCTGTGCAGAGGCATAAATAGGAGAGACATGCAGAAGTAGAAACACTCCATGAGAAAGTAGCGTAGTTGATGGTGCAATTGTAGGAGGAAAAGATGAACATGGCGTAGGAAAAAATAGAGGGAACAACACTGATCCAGAAGGAGATCATAGTGCAGTCAGTAGAGGCACTGACACGAAGAGTTGCGCAGGTCCAGGAAAGAGGAAGGGAACTTGCAAACAAGTTCCACATCCTAGCAGAGGTTGTTCAGGGAGAACACAATGCCTAGGTGGCTCAGGACAAGCCACATGTCAGTGTTGGGGGCTTGTTGGTGCAGGCCTATTTTGAGGAAAATACTATTTTTGGAGGATAAAAACTAGAATTGGAAAAAGACATCAGGAAGGAAAAGCAGCACGTGCGAGGAAATCATGCAAGGTGTGCATGCAACAAAACCTAACCACATTAGGGTGGTTTTTGTAAGATATTGTATTGGTCGATGAGCTAAAAATTAGTATAAAGAAGCACCTAGGAGGTCTAGGTAGGAGTTGGTGTTTTTGGTTGCTAAGTTTTGGTTCGTTTAGTCAAGGAAATTTTGTAAGATCGGATGCCATTTTTGTAAGTTGTTGAGTTGTAGGAGAGAAAAGTAGCTAGAAATTGAGGGTTAGATCACATGTTGAGGAGCCTGTTGCGATCTAGTTAGCCTCACAAAAGTCATGGAGTTTGTTTTTTTATTGTATGAACGGATTTGTAGTGCGCGCAGTGCCATATATTATAGAACCATAATAAAAGAGTCTGAGTGCCATATCTTTGTGGACATAGCCTAGGAGGGGGTGAACCACGGTAACACTTGTGTTATGTGTTGTGATTGATTGCATGTTTACCTTCTGTAAGTAGTTATACTATGAATGGATAATTCTATGAGAACTATTATCTATTAGATCTATTAGACTGCATGTGTAGATTTAGAAGATGAATGAATATTAAGAATAATAAAAAGAACAAGTTCTAGATGAAGGCCTAAGAAGATGAAATGCAATCCCAGATCCCCACTCTTTCCTAGATTGCAAGCATTTGAGCATTGCAGTCACCCATAGAACTATCTCGGGTGAGACTGCACAATACCCTTGTGTGTTTTGTCTCCTTCTGGTTTACCAGGAGGGCCGATAGTTTTAGAGGGCTTTATTGGAAGCTTGTTCAGATCTGACACTGGGTCAACCAAAGAGTAGGAAGAGAGATTAATAACCAACACCAATCTTTAGTTAGACCTTCAAATGACTATATCTATATTGGAATACTAGTAAAAGCATGGAGAAATACCTAAAACTAACATGAATTGTTAGATCACTAGCATGCAAGCCCGATTTGTTACATGTGTGGGTTTACTACTACATGCAACGTTGGATCCGCTACCAGAATATTAATTTGATGCATGCACGAGCAATACTCCTCTGAATATGATGATATATGTCCCAATGAAGTTTACCTCTTCCATAGAAGACTCACCCTAGATGGATCTATTTCTACTAGGCTCCTAGATCTCTCTGTCACTGTTAGAAGTAATATGTCCAACAACTGGGAATGCCTTCACGTTGGCTAGCACTGAAAGATTCTCCCAAGTACATTCCACTATCATAATATGGGGGAACTTGTCTCAAATGGAGCACCCTGCCTCCCTCTCCAATGGGTCGAAAGGAATATGGATCATTAGCCCTCTGGATGAGTAGATATGAGAATTTGTGATCTCTCCTTTGTCTATCAAACATGTTTCATCTCCATTGAATGAGTGTGATGCCCTAATGGCTAGAATGCTCAGAACAATGTGTTGTATGGATCAAATGAAGTTCCTTCCCTTGATATTAAATGGGTTCTAAGGGTTTAGGTTCCCTAGGCCTCCTCAGGAAGAGTGACCCACTATGCCTCCAATGTCTCCTCTAGAACTCACGTTGGAATCTGACTGTTGGAGCTGGATTTGTGATCTCCATGCTCAATTTGACTATAGATTTATAATTAAATCAATGGAAAACATGTGTGGTCTCCCCAACTAGCTAGGGTGTGTCTCTCAACATTGAATCCAATCCCTTGGTGTCTTCCTCATGGAATCAACAAGTATCCTCAAATTCCCTTGAATCTGTGTTTCTCCTCAGAGCTCTGGTTTCAATTCTCAAATCATCAATAATCACCCATTAGGTCACTTTTCCTCTCCTTATATCCACTGAAGCCCTAATTCTTCATCGAATTTTCACTTAAGTGATTTTCCTATGTTTTCTGATTTAATATTCACTTAAGCACTTAATTACCTTTTTCCACTTAGTCACTTAATGTCACTTTCAAATTATAGCATTTCCCTAGTGAAATGATATAAAATGAACATTTTCTCCTGTTTCTTCCTGGCTATAGTCTAAAGGGAATGTTTAGACTACTAAACCCTCCTCTCTAGAGTCCTCACTAGGAAAGGGACATTAGTACACTATACATAACAAAAGGTTTTTTAGGAATCTCTCCTTCAAAATCATCATTTGAAAGATGGTATGTTGGTAACACTAGTACATATGACCAAATTTACAACGGTTTTTCGTTGATATTGCCACACTTATCCGTCGCAATTTCCACGAAAGCCGAGATTTTTTTTCATCGAAACAATTTCGTTGTTATATCCACGATCCACGTGTGCATAGAAACATCGACGAAATAATCACTCCATGTGTCACTACCTTCAAGATCGGTTAACCCTATGCATCGTCATAATTACGACGAATTTACTTCACAATAACGATGAAGAAAAGTGGAAATTACGATGAAAATTCGTTGCTATTGCGATGAACATTTATGCCAGGCCAATAACTTACGACATAGATGTTGAATGTGTGACACAAAACTGTCACAACGTGCGATGAAAATACGTGGCAATATCGACGAAAATATATCTCAAAACCAAACTTACAACGCAGATGTTGTATGTGCAACGAAAATTCGTGGCAAATTGTGACAAACTTTCATCGCTATAGCGATGGTTGTGGTAAAATATTAGATTTGTTTCTGATGAACTTTCATCGATATTGTGACGATGGCTTTAAGTTTAAAAAAAAAAAATGACATGAGATATGGTATTACCATATTACATTGTAATATGGTAATGCCATATTACATTGTAATATGGTAATGCCATATTACATTGTAATATGGCATTACTATTACATTGTAATATGGCATTACTATTACATTGTAATATTGTAATATTGTAACATATTGTAATATATATATCCCCTACAAATAATCAAGGCACATATCGACCAAATATTGTAAGCATGTGTTATCATGAAGTTGGATTAGAAGTAAGGATACCAATATGACAATATACACAATGAATAATTTGGAATATTACTTTCAAAAAAACACATGGATTGCATGAGTGAGTCATTTGTAATTTATATTACACAATACTATGACAACCCTACTAAGATTGATGGATGATATCTTAAGACCATTTCTCGAACTTGTTTATTGTAGCCTCCTTGGATGATATTTTGACTTTTATCAAGATTTGGGAAGATCATTTGAAACATTTGGAGATGATATTTTTAACCCTTCAACACAATTAATTGCAACCCAACATGAAGAAATATGAGCTTGGAAAACAATTATTGTTGTGTATGGATTTTGTAGTTAGAGATGTGAATTGTGTGTTGACCTAAGAAATATTAAATTCGTTGTAAATTGGTTGATCCCAGATAATTTAATTGAACCAAGGTAATTCATGGGGTTAGCAAATTATTTAGGAATGAAGTGTCTCATCAATTCACATTAGAAAAGACAAGTATAACCTTTCAATTCATTGCAATTGAAAACCAAGTAACTGAAGCTTTGACTTGAAAGAATTGTAATGCGTCAATATTAAATCTAATGAAACTTGCAATTTCATTTGAAATCAAAGCAAATTTTGCAGGATACACAATGGCGGAACCTTTGATACAATGAAGGAGTTGGATAACATAACACTTGAAACTTTTTTTGGTGCAATAATAATATACCCAAATAAGATAAGGAATTGTACATCATAGTTTAGGCATTGAAGTACTACATGAATTATTTGTTGGGAAAACAAAAAACAATTAACTCAAATCATAAGCTTTTATAATATATGATAATGGATATAAGTTGAAAACAATTATATCCTTTATTGACAATTGCATGGGTATCCCAAGCATATAAATAAAACATTGGTTCATTTGTTGTGAGGCTATAACATCCCAATATTTGGGAAGATTGTTTGTCATTTATATATATCATTGTTAATTGCATAATCTGAGTCACAACAAAGCCCAGACTTCATCTGAATGCTATCCTGCAACATTTTGATGCAGTAATCAAGTATGATAAATATATACAAAACCACATGGTCAATTTCCTTTAAGACCTCTAGTTTGTTTTTATTTGACCATAGCTTTAAAGTTAAACTCTTATGTACTTGAAGAATA
>JZKD02S2033341.1:0-25475 GCA_000966675.3 Picea glauca | reverse complement strand
TATTAGGTCTTCTTACATCCGCCTTATTCTATTTTATTGAAAGGCCTTATTAATATTGACCTTTATTACATCTAAATATATTGTTCTACCTATGTGTGGGTTAGGACCCTAACAGTGGGTATGTGTTTAACATGTTTGGAGGAGCAATCAGTTGGATGAGCAAAAGACAAGTTGTAGTGGCACTTTCAACTACAGAAGTTGAATACATGACAACCACTCATTCAAGTAAGGAAGCAATATGGTTACAAAGATTGTGTTCAAGAATTGGGTTGGTACAACAAAATGTAAGGATATATTGTGACAGTCAGAGTGCAATTTTTCTCATGAAGAACCCGACTTATCAATCAAAGATAGAGCATATTGATATTCAATATCACTTTGTGAGAGACATGGTTGAAGAAAAAAAAGTGTTGTTGATGAAGGTAGACACTTTGAAGAATGTTGCAGATTCAATAAGAAAATCTATGAGCATCGATAAGTTCTCTTCGTGTAGGGGATCCATGTGCATTGCTGCCCTGGATTGTTGACTATGTGCAAAGAAAACAACAAGCAGGAGAATGTTGGGTATGTGTTATATTCTTTCCACGACTAGTTGTAGTGTTTTCTACGTTGCATCGGGTGTGCAAGGGGGTTTGAGGGGGGGGCACTAGGCCCCCCTTTCAGGGGTTTGGTGACAACGCACCCGAGAAATGTGTCACATTATTTGCCTCGTTTTTCATGTTGCCTCGATTTTCGTGTCCATTCTTGGGCAGTTTTTCAGCACATGATTTTTTCTTATGGTTTTCTATTTTCAGTTAAGGAATTAGGTTTTTTGACTAATCCAGGTCATTAGGTTAGGGTTTTGGATGTCGTTGGCTCCTACATGTGTATTGTATTGTAAACAATGTATCACCATGAATGAATATAGAATATGTTGGTTTTCCCGGTTTGGTTTTCCAAGGGAAAAATCTCTGTGTAATGTGTGTATTTTCCATTGTATCTTTTCTGTTCTTTTATTGAAAATGTGTTTGCAGTAAAATATTGTACAAGGTTAAAATCTACATATATCCCTCTGCAACAATATCTATAAAATCATCTCAAATATAATAGCATGTAGGTTGCAAGACTTCCTCTCCACCCACATTTCTTCTAAATAGTTTGGTTTTCTTCAAGCTCAACAAATTCATGAGACCATTTGCTTAGCACAAAAAATCCTGCACTCCATTCATGCAGGAAATTAGAAGGCCATTACTCTAAAGGTTGACCTCTCAAAATCCTTTGATAAGGTGAGCTGGCTATATATCATATTACTTCTCATCCAATTAGGCTTCTTCCACTCCTTTGTCACTTGGGTTATGAATTGCATCAACACCCATTCTTTTGTCATTTTAATCAATGGCTCTACCTAAACTTTATTTAATGTTGAGCAAGGAGTATGAAAAGGTTTCCCTTTGTCACCTCTTTTGTTCCTATTCATGAATGAAGGTTTAAGTAAACTCCTGCAAAAAGAAGCAACCAAATGAATGCTTAAAGGTATCTCCATAATCCTAAGTTGCTTATTTTCACACTTGTTGTTTGTTGATGACATTCTCATTTTTGCAAAGGAAATACTAGATATGTTGAGCATATAGATGTATTAATGTCTATCTTTTGCAAGGCCACAAGAATGAGTATCAACAAGTAAAAATCTTCCATGTTCTCTTAGGGGTTCGACCAAGAGAACTCTGAGATTGCCCAAAAACTCACTCTCCCAACAACAATCTTGGGAACAAGTTTAAAATATTTGGGTTTCACACTCAAAGTCAATAGTTACAGGAAAAAGTGTTGCCTTTGGCTACTAGAAAAATAAAAAAAAATATCCATTCATGGTGCATTAAATGGCTCTAAAGATTAGGGTGTTTAGTCTTGATGAACACAGTTCTTGAAGCCATCCCGGTCTATTGGGCTCCTTTGGCTTGGATTTTGAAAGGCATATTAAAACAGATTAGACAAATTTATTTTCACTTCCTTTGAGTTGGAAGGGAGGATAGAAAGCCCATGGTACTCGCCTTGTAGCATAAGCTAGCATTCTCTAAATCTCTTGGGTGATGGGGACTCAAAAACATTTTATTTTTCTCCAAGGCCTTGGCTGCAAAAAACGTGTGGAGACTCATTCAAGGAAATGGGCTCTGGGCACAGACTATAAAAGAAAAATGCTTTCTACATGGCTCCATTACAAACTAGATTAGAAATCCAAACAAGTAGGTGTAACATGGTTCCATTATCTAGAAATTTACAAATCTATATGTTAAACCTACAAGTAGAATGATACCTCTATTGAAGAAGCACTTAAGAATTGTCTCTCTTAATAATTCTCTCTCAACCTCAAGGCCCTCCCTCTGAAAATGGTCTGGGGAATATGGATAGTGATAAATCATGCCCTCTTTGATGATTCCCTCACTTTAAGTCACATTTGTACATACCAAAGCCTTACTAGTCTTACAACTATCCCATGCAACCCAAAAACTATGTAGCCTTGACTTCAACAAGAGTTACAAATTCAGATGGATTCCCCATGGGATTTCTTTGATGGGTATGCACAAGGAGTCCCATCCAAGAGAGGAGTTGGTGGCATCCTTCACTTATCTAACACCCACTCCATAGATTTCTCTGTTGGCCTTGGGACAACCTCAAATAATTTTAGTGAACTCATGGACTTGCATCTCATTCTCCAATTAGCTCAGGACCTCACACAGTTACACATCTATGGGGATTCTCGACTGGTTATCAATTGAATGAATGGGGACTCTACGCTTCATAATTTTGCACTAGCTCCAAGATATCAAAGCACCAAGAGAAGAATTCATAATTTTACTATCCTCACCTTTGACCATGTTTTCAAGAACTGGAACCAGGAAGTGGACAGAGTTTCAAAGGATGGACTTGACTTGGACCGCGACACATGGAAGATATTTGAAAAGATCCCAAAGGACATAAAACAATATTTTCATGAATCATGGCTCTCCCTAGCTTGATATCTTCTGCTTCAGTGCATGTTCATCATTCTGATGGGTCTTTCTGTATCACAAACTTTGATCAGATTTTTGTTTATTATTATCAACTCTTATAGTATGATCTAGACTATTAGGGAAACGACTCTTTGATATTGTATAAAAAAAATTATAATAGGTGACCTCTACACTATATATTTTTTAGTAACACAAGGTGAAAACTTTGGGCTCTTCAACTAACAGAATGCTTGGTGACATATACCTATGTAATTTTGTTCTATCTCGAAAACAAAATTACCAAAAAAATTTCTCTCAAGGAAAAAATAAAACAAAATTCTTTTAAATTATTAAAATTATAGAAATTTCATTTTCTTCGATCTCATTAAATTCCCTAATGAATATGGAAACAAAGAAATGTGAATTAATGTGAAAACATCTTTATTTTGGATTTTTTTAGACTTTTAAGAAATGTGAATCAATGCGAAAACATCTTCTGATAAAGAACAAGACAAAGATGAAGGTTCATTCTTAAATATTTATTTTCCTATGATAAAAAATTATTTCTTATACCTGGATCAGATGAAAGGATGGCACATAATTTCAAGGGAGGAGCCACGGAACTTTCCCCCACCTCGCGCCCCAACGATGCCCCACATATACTCGACCCCTCCACTAATGTCGTCTCACCTTAATGCTTGAACCCCCATCTTCATTTATCGACATGCAGGCATACTCCCCTCAAGTTTCCCTCATTTTCACTATCCTTATGCTGCGTTTCTAGAATCCTCTGCATTCATGGTTTGTAATGGCTGCAAAACCTTCATAATAAATTTTTTGAATGGCTCGATTTTTAGCAATTCTGACAAAGGCACATGGATCTTTATTTTTCTCAACTCCATGGATGATTTTAGGGGCTAAATTTCGCTCATGGGCTAATTTTCTATGGTTTTTTCAAAAATGAGATTCGCTATTTTAAAAATGGTTCACCCAAATTCTATAGGATAAAAATATTTTACCTTAAAAATTACCAAAATTTTATAAAAACTATATAAAATCCTTATAAATTTGAATATTTTTACAAAAATATCGCCAAACATTTAGAGTTGGCATATGAAAGATTAGTAAGATTCGCCAAGGTTTCTACATTTTAAAAGAAATTTCCATCCTTAAAATCATCCCTACTCAACTCATGCTTTAGGATGAAAGAGGCTTGTGGTCTGTCATCTTCCTTTACTTCAGGGAAAGTAGGTTTTGATGGGGGAGGCTGGTGAGATTTAGTCAATGTACCCTTGCTTGGATTTTGCTTGGGAGGAACTTTTGGTTTTTTGTTATGATCAGAGGTGGTGGCTTTGGGAGACCCTGTTATAGGACTCAAATCATCTTCTTTTGGGGTTGGACTTGAATAAATCCCTCTTCCCCTACCTCAATATCAAATTGATTTGATAGTTGTGCTACCTCATAATCTTGTTGTGTTAAGTGACTGGTATAAAAATCAGTTTCATTGAAGAGTACAACAACATCATCCAGATCATCACTTTCTACATCCATTTCCTTAATTTGATTGTTTTGGAAAGGAGGTACCACTCTTTGATCATCATTATTCCTCCTTTTTCTCTGCATTATATGAGGGACATCATTAGGCCTCCTAAACGAGTTTGGATTTATATTCCCAACCCCTTGAAAAGATCTGTTTGGTTGCTTAGATTCCCATTTCAGCTTAGCTATTTCAGATGTCAAATCCTTTAATGTTTTGGTCATCTCATCAATTTTAGGATTAGATGTGGTTGGGTTAGAGGAGGCAGGGGAATCCTCTCTCTGTTTCTTCTTGTCTTTATCAGATCTAGTCTTTAACCTGTCTGATTCTAGGATGTTGGACTCAACCTCAATGGTTGCTTCTTGCATGGACAACAAGGTGGTGGATCTTCTCTCCCTCAACAGAAGGGATAATTTTGCATCAAATGCATTGGCATAAGTGATCTTGGCAGAGGCTTCAGTGAATCTCTTGATGAAGTCTGAAAGAGACTGACCATTCTTTCTCTTAAGAGCCCCAAACTCAATGATGTAATACAAATAATCCCTTGTATCTCGCCATTGCTTTCATCTAATGCATCAATATCTGCAATGGATGTTGGAGGGGGACCCAGAACCATTTCCTTAACTCCCCACCCAGGCTCTGTACAAACAACCTCATCCACACATCTGCATATTCAATGTTGAAGTTGTCTGCAAAGTTGTAGAAGGCTACCAAATGCTCCTCAGCTGTGACATCCCCTTCCCCATTATATCTTGGAAAATATTTCATATAATGTGTGGGTGGGAGTGCATGTAAGCCTATAAAATATTTATGCATAAATAGCTTAAAAAAAGATTTATTTTTTATATTTATTTTCTTATAAAAAGAGAAAAAAAAAACATTTTTTAAGACATGGAATACTTATCTGTTAATATTTATTTTATTTATTTTTTACTTCTTTTGAAATAGAGAATACTTACTCATTAACATTTCTTTTTCATTTCTTTTGAAAGATGAGATACTTAATTGTTAACAAATATTTTGTTAAAATTGGGCAACATAAATTTGGAATAAATCTCATTTTTTTTTAAATTGAAGTTTTGTTGTTGAAATTAAGTTGATGGTTGTATGAAGGGTAGATCCATGTTATTGAATAAACAAGTAAATATATATATTACCTGTCACAACGTTGAATGTTGCATAGCAAGTTGTGAACTTAAGTTTTCTATGTGCTTTTAATAAATTTTTTAATTATGCCGAAGGCATTCTTAGCGATAGGTTTTGTAGAAAACTTGTCATCTGGTTGACAGGTTTTCCAAAACCATCTTTGTAGATCTCTTAGAGATAGGTTTTGTAGAAAACCTGTCAATCGATTGATAGGTTTTCCAAAACCATCTTTGTAGACCTATAAATATCCTCCACACAAACCAAGGAACACAGAGATGTGAGTAGGTGATTTCATTCAAAGGTCTATCAAATTGATTTCCAATCTACCATTTCCAGTCTGTCAACGCCCCACTTTGTTGTATTTATCCTGACTAACCGCCTCCAGGGGATATCACTGGTTGTAGTCGGTCACTAGATACACCTACAATCCTGCGTACCAATATCTCCATCGTCGTCAAAACGTTCAAGTATCTTGTATTTATACGCATAGTATTTAATATGTATGAACCTATAATCTACTCATGATCTGACATGAATATTAGATCAATATCATGTAACTTCACTATTCCTAGAGTTTAAAAGACATGGAATACTTATCCATTAATATTTATTTTATTTATTTTTCACTTCTTTTTAAATAGAGAATACTTACTCATTAAAATTTATTTTATTTATTTTTCATTTCTTTTGAAAGATGAGATACTTAATTGTTAACAAATATTTTGTTAAAATTGGGCAACATAAATTTGGAATGAATCTCATTTTTTTTAAAATTGAAGTTATGTTGTTGAAATTAAGTTGATGGTTGTATGAAGGGTAGATCCATGTTATTGAATAAACAAGTAAATATATATATTACCTGTCACAACATTGAATGTTGTATAGCAAGTTGTGAACTTAAGTTTTCTATGTGCTTTTAATATTTTTTTTAATTATGTCGAAGGCATTCTTAGGGATAGGTTTTGTAGAAAACCTATCAACTGGTTGACATGTTTCCCAAAACCATCATCCAAAATCATCTTTGTAGACCTCGTAGAGATAGGTTTTGTAGAAAACCTGTCAATCGGTTGACAGGTTTTCCAAAACCATCTTTGTAGACCTATAAATATCCTCCACACAAACCAAGGAACACAAACATGTGAGTAGGTGATTTCATTCAAAGGTCTATCAAATCGATTTCCAATCTACCATTTCCAGTTTGCCAGCGCCCCACTTTGTTGTATTTATCTCAGCTAACCGCCTCCAGGGGATATCACTGGCTATAGCCGATCACTAGATACACCTACAATCCTACGTACCAAAATCTCCATCATAGTCAAAATGTTCAAGTATCTTGTATTTATACGCGTAGTATTTAAGATGTACGAACTTGTAATCTAAACATGGACCTGGGAATGTAATCCAACAATCCTGCGGGCCCTAGTTCTCTGAATTATCCTCTGATCGATCTCAGTCGTCAGTTCTCTGAATTATCCTCTGATCGATCTCAGTCGTTGAATTGAGTGAAGAAGAGCCAGATGTTTAGTTCCTTCCTCCCACGTGGTATAGTTGACTGTAGTTAAATTTTACCATCATCAAAAGTGGAAAGTTACCACGTGAAAGGGACATGTCGATATACGTATATTCATATATTAGAAGAAGGGTTACTCACTTCGGGTTGAAATATAGTGAGGCGATTTCTATATCATTGGGCGAGAGGAGGTTTAGGGTATGCAGAGATAACGCATAAGGTTTGATGAATGGGAGTGTTGACAAATATAGGTAATGGAGAAACTTCAGAACATTTACATGGACTTCGGGATTTCGAGAGCACTTTTTATCTCGATAGCTTTGAATAGAGCCTCGGATCTACGCATTTCGTTCATATTGGAGTAAGTTCAGAGGCTTTTCCCAATGGCTTTGTTGTATTCCTTTTGTTCTTTTTCTTTGTTAAGTCAGGGGAAGGGGAAGGGGATTCAAGCGGTTTTCGCCATTTTAGGCGGGTTTACGAGGTTTTGCGATGTTTCTTTAAAAATTGTCTTAGACGGTGGGTTTTTCATAGGAGAAGGTTCCATGGTGTACAAACCATGAAAATTCTAACAATTTGTAGACCTATAAATATCCTCCACAAAAACCAAGGAACACAGATAGGTGAGTAGGTGATTTCATTCAAACATCTATCAAATTGATTTCCATTCTGTCATTTTCATTCTACCAGTGCCCCACTTTGTTGTATTTAAAATGGGAGATATGACTGAGCGGTGATGGCGGTGGAACTGGTTAGGGACACCAGAATTTATTAATATCAATCTGTCAATTCTTTTTATATGATTACGAGTGCACCCAAATCCAGAATATAATTTTTTTTTCCACAGTTAAAATATATCCGTCCACCTAAAACTAGCTCAACCGACCTCCTTTCACTATGAAGGCATAGTTATCTTGTGAACTGCTAGGGTTTCAAGGATTGTCCACCAAAAGATACAAGGATTACAGAGCTAAAACATTGTAACATTGTAATCGTCGTCTTCTTTTTGGATAATCTATGTTGGTAAGCACATTTTCCTTACCATCATCATTTTAGATAAATAATACTCTTTATAAAATGAAATGGCTGCAATTTTTTTCATGCGTGTCGTAAGCTTGAATTTTCAATAATTTATGGGGAATCTGGACTTTTTAAAAGGGAATCATTGATTTTCTGTGATAGATAAAATTAAATCTGGTTCGGTATTCTCGAGAAGTCTGGAAAATATGCATGGAGACAGATAAAATTAAATATGGTTCTGTATTCTCGAGAAGTTTGGAAAATATGCATGGAGATGGCTCCATGTCCCCTGGTATTGGGAAATTAAAAGTAAAAAGTCTTAAATAAAATTAAATGATCAAACTTTATACTAAGTTTTACGGTTTGAGTGCTCAATAATACTGCATATTTCCAGTAGCACATAGAATCCTTGAGCTTCTGAAGGTCATTTGAAGAATTTTGCACGATTATGTTATGGTAATGTTAGTGGATTTTTTGTCTAGCAAGCTCCCAAAATGATACAACCAAGCTTCTGAAGTGAACAATAATTGTTGCAGGCGATTAAGCTATTCATGTAGCTTTCTATCAAAAGCATAACAACTCACCAGTTTTTAAATACCTCAAAACCTCGGTGTTCAAAGAATTGGTCTCCGAGACTCGAAAATTTGTGAAGCACAAATATCAACCCTTGGACTCCAAAAATTATCACAAGTTCATTGGACTGTAAATTTGATTGGACCACATATTTGCCAGGTTTCGAACCAGAGACTGATGTTGCCGAGCCTAGGAAATGTTGAGGTCTGTTGTCCACGGAATTGTGCAAAAGTACAAGGGAATCTTCAAAACCCACGTTAAATTTAATTTATTAGTAATTATTTTGAGCAAACAAATTCCAATATCGACTACATTTTTCTTCCGAGAGAAATGTGTCTCCTAAAGTGGATTCAAGAGAACAACGTTATTAGGAATATCTAACAATTTGAGGATAATCAAATTTATATAATTTTTGTTTTAGATAATCAAACTTTAAATAAATGTTTGGGATTTTGTAATAATCAGATTTATATAATATTCATGGAGTTTTGTGACGATGGCCAAATAAATTGGTGTTATCAATGCTAATATTAAGTTTTTTTAGAATTTCCAATTGATAGTTAATAATATATTTAAGAAGAATAACAAGAATTTAGCCATGTAAATATCAATGCACTTAGTTTTTAATGTAGCCATGTAAATATCAATGCACTTAGTTTTTAATGTAGCCATGTAAATACTAATACACTTCAATTTCTAAATATTGTGAAATTTATATTTCAATTTCTAAATATTGTGAAATTTATAAAAATGATCTCCCAATATTTATAATTATTAGAAATATATACTGCATTAGGTATGATAGATTTTTTTTTCCAAATGATTAATCAAAGAGTGCACAACTTATAGAGGATTAGTTTACAATGTATATATGATTGGATGATTAGTTGAATTTAGAAAGCATTATGTCGTGAATCCCCTTGAGCATGGCTGAATGAAACCCAAACTTGAATTTCACTTCAAAAAATGAATAAACACATTTTGCACGGATACTGGAATGCACTAAGACACTTTTCACATCTTAAAGTAGGATTCAACTGTCAAAAATACTAAAACATTTCAGGCTAATCGCATGCAAGTTTCGAAGGGTTTACAAATTGCAATATGACTATTTTAACATCTTTTGGTGGCATTTAACGGTAAAAAACCTTGTAATTTTTTAGCTCAAATGCACTGCTAATGGGACTTTGCCCACAAAAACTCAATAAATCTAAATGCTTATCTTATCCAAGATTTTAATAGTGACTATCGAGTCTTGACCGAAGAGATTGCACCCCAACTGCAAAGGTTGTAGAGGATTGGGACTAGACCTGCAAATGACTACTTTCCAAAACTTCATTCATAGATTTTCAAACATAACTCGTCATTTTCGAAGAATAATGACCACACTACAGCGGATGTGTCAGGCATGGAGACATACGACATCGAGAGGTTCAAACAATGAAGAATTTAACGTATTACGGATCAAATTTTCACAATTCAAGAATAATGAAAGTGCATAATTTTCTTCATTCAAAGAGCTAGATATTCATGAAGATAATGAGCTAAGAGAGCTCAAGATTCTTAAGAAAAAACCTTGCATGCAAATCAATAATAATACAGACCTAAAGATTCAAAATATGAAATCTTTACACTCATCCAGTTAAAAGCTTATAAGAAGATCGAACCTAAATACTCAAAATTTCACTGAATCGTCAAATGCCTCCACGTTGAGCTTCATCAATAGGGTTTTCACCAGAATAATCGTCTATGCTGCTAAAATTAAAGTGTCGAAGATCAAGACTCTCTGCGATGTATGTGCACTACATAACAAGGCCTAGACACTTTCAAACCCTAGTTCTACTTTATGGTGTCTTTTATATTAATTTGATATATAGATCACTTAAATGAACATTGTTGTTGATTCTATTTTATCATTATAAGAAGAGATGAAAAAAATCGTTTGCACCTTGGAGGAGAAACTCCTTTAAGTTTCATGGACATTCATGCTAACTTAACCTTTCAATACATTTAGTAGAAGATATTGAATTAGTTGGTGTCTAATGACTAAATGGATATTTTTCTTAAAAAACATGCATTTGTAATGCAAAATACATATTCCAAACCTTCAATAGAAGGATGATATATTTTTATGAAATCATTCTAATTTCCAAATTAGTACAAAAATTCACAACATGTTTAATGGTAATGCACTCCTTATATAAAACCAAAAACATGGTAGAAGAATAGAATTTTTTTTTAAAACAAATGGAAACTTATCACAATACAAAGAATAATCATAAAATGATTATTTCACAATAAATACATTATATATGACCAAAATGTTTTATCTTCTTACTTTAAGTCAAAAAATAATCATTATTTTTCAATAAATAGATTATATATGACCAAAATATTTTATAGTAGACTTTGTTTCATGCTTTACATGATTTGATAATATTTTGTTGATAGGAAAATTGTTGATAAATAAATACTAATGAGAGAGAATAAATCATCGTTATATGATTTTGATGCAACAAAATATTATGTAAACTTATACAAAATATAAACCATTCCTAGAGTTTAAAAGACATGTTGATACATTACACTATACCCTCCAATATATGTTAAAGACATGTTGATACATTACACTTATACCCTCCAATATATGTTAAGGACATCATTTATAGGTGGATAAGGTGTATGAGAAGAGGTTGACAAAGATTTTGGAGTTTTTCCACCAAATACTTTATATGACCAAACATGGTTTCTTATACTATGCATACTTAAAGAAGTTCTTCCAACAAATACTTTATATGACCAAACATAGTTTCATATACTATAAGTACTTAAAGATAAAAGAATGTGATATTTCCATATTTTTAATTACTTATATCATATAATATAGATAGAAATTATTAATACTTTTTTATTCAAAGATTAAATTTTCATATTTGATGGGATTTAGATAGGAAGGTTATTATTTTAATCAGTCATTTTTAGGATTAAAAGAATTTGTAAGTTGTGTAGAAGGTATACAAAAATAAGTAATGCCTACCAATGATATTATGATATTATTGCTAACTTTGTCATCTTTTACATCAGAAATTGTGATAATAATATTTTACATTAAACTAAGTGAATCCAATCTAAGATGCTACATCCATTACTTTAAATTAATGTTGATTTGTAGCCAAATGAAAGGAACATAAACTAACCAAATTACATAGTTTGAATTTATAAACAATGAAAAAAATGCATCACAAACAAACAATTTTGATTGAGACAAAATGATAGTTATGTGTATATTGAGTGTAAAACATGCATCATAAAAGAGCAAAATCTAGAATTTTTTATTGATTTTTATATCATCTGAATTAGTTTAAAATGGAACAAAATCTTTGAGGTAAGGTTTTGAAATACATGAAACTTTAATCCATACAAAACTTAGAATACTCCTGAAAATTTAGCCAGATTCAAATCCATTTTTTAATTGCTCCCAAATTAACATACTACGTGAAAATTCGCTCTGCACAGCATTTTATTTTTTTGCATTTTATTTTTTTGATAGTGGAAGCTACGGACTCTCTTGTCGACGACCTCACATGGAAGAATCGGCATTTTCGGCTGTAAAATCGCTAAACACGACATTTTCTGATAGTACAAGCACTGGAAGGCTACGGCCTTTCTTGTTGACGACCACAGACCAGCGAATTCATACCACACAGCCAACAATTTCTCCACACTTTCTTCAAATCTAAGCCCCGATTTCCCTTTCTCTCTGGTCTCTCAATAATTTCGTACTGACTTCTCATTACTTTCACACCGGTTTGCTGCATATCGAAGACTTTCTCCATCTTTCATCATTTCTGTGCCGCAAATCAACGGGCAATGTCCGGCTGTCTTTCAATTTTCCTTGCTGATTTTCCCTTTTCATACTTTCAAATCAGCTACTGTGAAAGTGAAATTCCAGTCCTGGGTACATCTCATGATTTCTTCACATGGGAGAATCGCTATACACTGCATTTTCTGATAGTCGAGGCACTGCAAAGCACTGACAGCACCATAACCAAGGCTGCCACTTCCTTTGCATTTAATTGTTTTGCAGTCACAATACGGAACCAACCAAAACCTGGCATCTGACATACAAATCAGTCTTTTATCACATTCCAACACAATACGGAAACAGCCAAAATCGCATGAATCAGATGGAAACAGCCAAAATCGCATGAATCAGAGAGGGACACTGACAGCACCATAATCAAGGCTGCTACTTCCTTCCTTTGTATTTAATTGTTTTTGTAGTGATTGTGATAGATGGGTGGATCGGTGGATTGTGCTTTTATTGGAATGCAGAGATATAAATTTGGATGAAATCACTATTTTTTTTTTGTTGTTTAAAATTTATTTATGAATGTATGAATGGATAACACGCTGAAAAAACATCTTTGGGATATAGAAGATGAGGACGGCAAACTTCACCAATCACAAGAAGATATCAAAACAGCGGTCTTCAATCATTTTAAAGTTTTTTTCCAGGTAGCTTCTGCTCCTAGCCTAGCAGCACAGATCGAAACAGCAAGCCTCTTCCCGAAGATGGTATCAACCGAGGAGGCTTTAGCTTTAAAATCTCCCTGTTCGAAGGAGGAACTGTTAGAGGTTATCAAAGGTCTCAAAAAAGAAAAGAGTCCAGGACCCGACGGCTGGTCGGTCGAACTATATCTCCATTTTTTCGATCTTATGTGGCAGGATCTTCTGGATGTCGTGGAGGATGCGAGAACCAGAGGGGTGGTAAAATCTCAGCTAAACAATACCTTTATTGTTTTGATTCCTAAATCAATTCTTCCTAGGCAGTTTAAAAACTTTCGACCCATATCACTCTGTAATCTTTGTTACAAACTAATCTCAAAGATCATTGCCAGAAGAATTCGTCCCTTTCTCTCCCGGGCACTTTCTGAAGAACAGCTCGGCTTCCTAAAAGGAAGACAAATTCTCGATGTTGTTGGAGTCGCACAAGAATGCATACACAGTATAAAGACAAAAAAACTAAAAGCCATTGTTCTAAAGCTTGACCTTAAGAAGGCCTTCGACTACATTAACTTGAATTTTCTGCATCTTATTCTTTTACAGAGTGGTTTCGGAATAATTACAACCAATTGGATTTTGGGTTGTATCTCCTCGGCCACCCTTGTTATTATGATCAATGGGGAAGCTACCAAAGCTTTTCACTGTGAGAGAGGGCTCCGACAAGGATGCCCTCTCTCACCACTTCTTTTCATTATGATCATGGAAGGACTCAACATCTTACTCAAAAAAAGCCAAGCGGATGGGCATCTAAAAGGGATAAAAGTCTCAGGGCTGACACATATTCTGCATATCCTTTTTGTAGATGACGTGTTGATCATGACTACTGCCAATCTAGCTGAATGGACCATCATTCACTCTCACATTAACACCTTTTRCTCTGTTTCAGGTTTAGAGACCAATATCCACAAGTYTGTCTTCCTRGTTTCGAATGCACAGGAGAATTTGCAAACAGATTTAAAAGAGTTGTTCGGTATTGATTCTCTCGAGCTAGCGGAGGGCTTTACCTACCTGGGATACTTTATAAAATCATCCAACTATACAAAAAAAGACTGGATCTGGCTTATTAACAAATTTGAAGGTAGAATTCACAATTGGTGCAACAGAATGCTCTCTATGGGAGGTAGATATGTTCTTATAAAAGTCGTCTTGGAAAGCCTCCCGGTTTTTTGAATGGCTTTAGCCCACATCCCTGCTTCTGTTTTGAAGACCCTTCGTCAACTTATCTTCACCTTCCTTTGGACCAGCAGCAAGAAGAACAAAGGATTTCACCTCAGCAGATGGGAGGTTATCTCAAAACCAAAATTGATGGGAGGTTGGGGCCTTAAAAATCTGCCTCTCTTTTATAGGGCGCTCTCAGCTAACACCTTTTGGAGAATTTTAACGAAACCCGACCTTTGGAGTAGGGTGATCAAAGCTAAGTATCTCATCTTCATGTTCACATCTGGATCAGATCTGCCTCAGAGCGTCCTACTAAAGGCTCACAAACCTAGAAACATCTCTCAAATTCCCTATCGATCATTCTTCAGTGGATTTCGTGGAAACCAGGCAATGGTTACTTGATTGAAGTCGGCAGGGACAACATTCTGGGATTGGGCAGAACGCCATGCTCTCTCCTCCACTTATGGCACACCTACACATTAAAAGTTTATTTTTCCTGCATCAATTCAGCATTTCGTCCAGTGGGGGACAGTTAGGTGAACTTTGGCTCAAAGGCACGGATCTACAGCTGGATTCCGAGTTAAAAATTGAATGGGACGACTTCATCCAACTTTTAACGGAAGCAGACATTCGACTACAAGGAAGGTTGGATACCCTCATCTGGACGGGATGTGATTGTTCCAGCTTTCTCACTGCAAAAAATGTTTACCAAGCTTTGGCTGCAAAATTCTGGTCTTCTATCAATGCACGCTGGCGCTAGAAGATATGGAAGGGCGATTGTCCCTTGAAGCTTAAACTCTTTGCATGGCTTCTGATCGAAAATAAACTTCTAGTTTGGGAGAAGCTACAAGCCCGTGGCTGGGAGGGCCCAAACCGTTGCATCCTGTGCAAACAATCCAGTGAATCAATTCCCCACATCTTCTAACAGTGTTCTTTCACCCGCTCGGTTTGGATTTTTTTATCTTCGGCGCTAACTTCACCGAAGATGAGGACGACAAACTTCACCAATCACAAGAAGATATCAAAACAGCGGTCTTCAATCATTTTAAAGTTTTTTTCCAGGTAGCTTCTGTTCCTAGCCTAGCAGCATAGATCGAAACAGCAAGCCTCTTCCCGAAGATGGTATCAACCGAGGAGGCTTTAGCTTTAAAATCTCCATGTTCGAAGGAGGAACTGTTAGAGGTTATCAAAGGTCTCAAAAAAGAAAAGAGTCCAGGACCCGATGGCTGGTCGGTCGAACTATATCTCCATTTTTTCGATCTTATGTGGCAGGATCTTCTGGATGTCGTGGAGGATGCGAGAACCAGAGGGGTGGTAAAATCTCAGCTAAACAATACCTTTATTGTTTTGATTCCTAAATCAATTCTTCCTAGGCAGTTTAAAAACTTTCGACCCATATCACTCTGTAATCTTTGTTACAAACTAATCTCAAAGATCATTGCCAGAAGAATTCGTCCCTTTCTCTCCCGGGCACTTTCTGAAGAACAGCTCGGCTTCCTAAAAGGAAGACAAATTCTCGATGTTGTTGGAGTCGCACAAGAATGCATACACAGTATAAAGACAAAAAAACTAAAAGCCATTGTTCTAAAGCTTGACCTTAAGAAGGCCTTCGACTACATTAACTTGAATTTTCTGCATCTTATTCTTTTACAGAGTGGTTTCGGAATAATTACAACCAATTGGATTTTGGGTTGTATCTCCTCGGCCACCCTTGTTATTATGATCAATGGGGAAGCTACCAAAGCTTTTCACTGTGAGAGAGGGCTCCGACAAGGATGCCCTCTCTCACCACTTCTTTTCATTATGATCATGGAAGGACTCAACATCTTACTCAAAAAAAGCCAAGCGGATGGGCATCTAAAAGGGATAAAAGTCTCAGGGCTGACACATATTCTGCATATCCTTTTTGTAGATGACGTGTTGATCATGACTACTGCCAATCTAGCTGAATGGACCATCATTCACTCTCACATTAACACCTTTTRCTCTGTTTCAGGTTTAGAGACCAATATCCACAAGTYTGTCTTCCTRGTTTCGAATGCACAGGAGAATTTGCAAACAGATTTAAAAGAGTTGTTCGGTATTGATTCTCTCGAGCTAGCGGAGGGCTTTACCTACCTGGGATACTTTATAAAATCATCCAACTATACAAAAAAAGACTGGATCTGGCTTATTAACAAATTTGAAGGTAGAATTCACAATTGGTGCAACAGAATGCTCTCTATGGGAGGTAGATATGTTCTTATAAAAGTCGTCTTGGAAAGCCTCCCGGTTTTTTGAATGGCTTTAGCCCACATCCCTGCTTCTGTTTTGAAGACCCTTCGTCAACTTATCTTCACCTTCCTTTGGACCAGCAGCAAGAAGAACAAAGGATTTCACCTCAGCAGATGGGAGGTTATCTCAAAACCAAAATTGATGGGAGGTTGGGGCCTTAAAAATCTGCCTCTCTTTTATAGGGCGCTCTCAGCTAACACCTTTTGGAGAATTTTAACGAAACCCGACCTTTGGAGTAGGGTGATCAAAGCTAAGTATCTCATCTTCATGTTCACATCTGGATCAGATCTGCCTCAGAGCGTCCTACTAAAGGCTCACAAACCTAGAAACATCTCTCAAATTCCCTACCGATCATTCTTCAGTGGATTTCGTGGAAACCAGGCAATGGTTACTTGATTGAAGTCGACGGGGACAACATTCTGGGATTGGGCAGAACGCCATGCTCTCTCCTCCACTTATGGCACACCTACACATTAAAAGTTTATTTTTCCTGCATCAATTCAGCATTTCGTCCAATGGGGGACAATTAGGTGAACTTTGGCTCAAAGGCACGGATCTACAGCTGGATTCCGAGTTAAAAATTGAATGGGACGGCTTCATCCAACTTTTAACGGAAGCAGACATTCGACTACAAGGAAGGTTGGATACCCTCATCTGGACGAGAGGTGATTGTTCCAGCTTTCTCACTGCAAAAAATGTTTACCAAGCTTTGGCTGCAAAATTCTGGTCTTCTATCAATGCACGTTGGCGCCAGAAGATATGGAAGGGCGACTGTCCCTTGAAGTTTAAACTCTTCGCATGGCTTCTGATCGAAAGTAAACTTCTAGTTTGGGAGAAGCTACAAGCCCGTGGCTGGGAGGGCCCAAACCGCTGCATCCTGTGCAAACAATCCAATGAATCAATTCCCCACATCTTCTAACAGTGTTCTTTCACCCGCTCGGTTTGGCTTTTTTTATCTTCGGCGCTAAAGCTCACCATGCCTTGGACAGGTTCCAATATGCCCCTCTGTTTTTGCAACTGGATTGGTGACAACAGAATCCATACTTTGGTTCCAGTCCATCTCTGCTGGCAGGTCTGGAAGGCCAGAAACTCAACGCTATTTGAAGAGACGCCACCATCGATTCAAAGAGTGGTAAATATCATTCTTGTTGAGGCAGCCACTACAGGAAACAAATTAAAGGATCCGCCACCCCCCAGACTCAAACTTGCAATTCCACTTGACAGGGTTGTTGCCTGGTTTGATGGTGCGGCTCAACAAGGTGGCTCTCTTTGTGGGGCGGGGGGAAAAATCGCTCTAAACTCCCACACTTGCATCCGCTGGACTCTAAACTGCGAACAAGGATCTAACATGAAGGCAGAACTTTTGGGAGCATGGGCATCTCTCATTCTCGCATGTCGCCACACCGATGAGCTTTTACTTCTTGGAGACTCCAAAATTATTATAGATTGGCTAAATGGTCAAGCAGATTTCCATGTGGCAGCCCTTGAGTGTTGGAAAGAGAGAACGCAAGAAGCCACACTCTCGATTAGAAAGCTCTCATTCTCTCACATCTACAGAGAGGAAAATAGCGAGGCGGATACCCTATCTAAAAAAGCTATGCATATGCTACCGGGCCAAATCAGTTTTACAAAGTGGGAGGATGGCAATGAAGGAACAACCATCATGATCAAACTTTGATATGCCATCTACTATTTTATCTTCTGCATACCTTTTGATCTGAAAGCCGATCATAGTAGAGTCAAGGAATAGGTAGTTTTGATAGTATGGACTGCGCCGATCCATAAGCACAATACCCCCTCATGTATTCTGTCTTTCGTGAAGATAGTTTTGTATATTTTTATATCCTTATGAATATAAAGCACATTTTTTCTCGTGGAAAAAAAAATATGCTGAAAAATGTTAAAATTTGAACCCAAACCAATACAAACAATTCTTCCTAACCATCAAATCTACACTTGACAAAAATTTAATTACAAATAATTTTAATAATATTTATCAAAATTTTAATATTACATAAATTATTTTATATTTTTTGTTAATAATATTTTAAAATTTGCATAATTTTTTCTTTATAATTATCTAAATTTAAATGATATTTTATATCATTTTAAAATTTATATAAAAAAAAATTATGATAAACTAAATTAAAAAGCTAGCAACCAAAAAAAAGTTTACCTCAATCCTATTTATTAGCCAAGATCCCATCATTCTACTAACAACCCATTTTATTTTTACTTAGTTAACTCCATTTATTAATTCATTTGAATATTTTTGAGGTAATATCTCATTATTATTAAAAAAAAATAAACCAATATATAAACTTACTTTAGAACCAATGAAACAAACAAACTATAGAGAAAATGGTAGAAATGACAAATCAAGCTCTATATTGTTATATATCTCATGATGGTCATGAGATAAATGCACTCAGGGAAAATCCAATGCATAACTATAACCATTGGAAATTTCTTAGAGAAAATGGTAGAAATGACAAATCAAGCTCTATATTGTTATATATCTCATGATGGTCATGAGATAAATGCACTCAGGGAAAATCCAATGCATAACCATAACCATTGGAAATTTCTTCAACTCATGTTCAAGGCTTAAAGCACATACCTATTACCAAATAGGATATTAAAATTTAAAAAATCCAATATTTGCACACATAAATGTAGATAAGTTAAACTAAGAACACTACCATCATATCAAAGCACATACTGTTTGTTGCATTCCTATAATTGGCTTTAGGAAACCTATGGATCCTAGATAATAATTCTTTAAAAACAAATTTGTTCACATCACTTTTTCCTCCCTATGATGAAATGTTAATATTAGTTGCCAATGAAGCACTTTAATGTTTTGTTGGTATAAGACTAAGTAATCAAATTTCATCGATGTGTGTTTCAAGTGAATGTTTCACTTATCATCAGGGCACATGCTTCTTTCATCATCATTGTGATACGAGGAAAATATTTTATATTGAGTTCCATACAAATACATCTTCCTCTCTAAGTTTCAAAATAATACTTGAATTTTTTATCAACCAAATATATTTGTGTTTTGAATGAATGAAAGAAATAAACCAAAGTTTTATTTTTAAAATCAAGTATTTTCTATGAGAGTGAGAGGAGTACATCCAATCGTAGGTGCATACAATGTAAAAAGTGTCAATTATGTAAGATATTCCTTCCTAAAACAATGTTATTGCACAATTACTACAAAAATTTAAGTATCATCATACATTAACTATCCAATAGTAACCATGAATAGCAATGACATAGAGGGGAATATCCATATGAATATGATATTGTTTTCTCAACATATTAAAATATGTTGTCTAAAAGGAAACAATCTTCGACAAGCAGATACAAAAGAGTAGATATACAAATATGTTGGCCCAAGGTTGTTATTCCAAACAAGGTGATACCTTTGATGTTAATTGCATGGATGTTGGAAAGGTCGATGTTGAGAATCGATAAAGAAATGCATATTCAACATTGCATTTTGTAGTTGTTCAACAATACGAAGAACACAAATTGTTGGAGCTCAAAGGAGATGAGAAAGTCTACTTACATGAGGGGAAAAAATGAATGAGATCATTGAATGAATACTCTTAAAAGGTTATGGAAAATAAGATATTTATGGCTTCATAACAAAACACACAAACCTAAAGAGGAATGGCAGAAAAAAGGCCCAAAGGCCCATGAGACATATGACTTTCAAAATGATAATGAAAACCTATACACTATAGTAGTCACACAAAAAATGACTAATTAATAATTAATAAGAAAAAAATAACTACTTGTGTTTTCTCTATAAATTTATGCATGTAGTGGTTCAAAAACAAACTTACATGAATGTGAAATAGCATTGTGATACCATAGTATTTTGCAACTTGAGTTTGTTTGTGATTATTGTAACTAAATGAGTAGAATATCCTTCGCTGAAAATGTGTTCAAAGATGACATGACATCAAAAGTTAAAGAATTAATCGCATTAGTAGAATCAAATTATTGTATAAAAAAGATGGTATCTAGATATGTGCTTCAATATAACACATTAAGCATAGAGAAGTTTAAACTTGATGTGAGGTTTGTATTCAAAAAAATATGCTTTCATAAAGTGGGAAAGAAATCCCTTACGATGTGTTGAGATCTAATGGAAAGTGTTTGAACTTTGATAAGTTTTAGCAACTCTAACAAAGTATATTGCAAAACATTTCTAAACACAAATTTGTATCTATTATCAATAAATAAAAGTATCTTAAACAATATGAAATGTATGAAGAAATTAATAAAGAAGAAAATGAAGTGGAAGAGATGGAAATAGGTAATAAATAACCAACAAAAAATTTACTCAATTATGAAGTGGTTACATTTGCAATATGGATATGAGAGCTCCATTGCAAAAGTGTAATTATAATGCACATGAAATTATCAAATGAGATATGCAAGCACGACTTTGGCATGGGGTGAGGCCTCTTCTTTCTTACTTCATTTGATGTCGTCATTTTCCTTCATTCTTGTGTACTTTTTGAAGGCAAGTGTTGGGGAGATGTGAAGCGTAACGTACATAGCTTTCAAAAGCAATTAAAATTCCTTAATACAATAAAATTAACAAGGGAAACATTCCCATAAATGTACATGCATCTAACAACATATTAAAAATTCATGAATGCAACTAATCAAGAAAACACAACATTCAAATATTCAATTTGCACAATGTTATTAAACACACAAAATATAATAATACACTTATCTTTTGAGAAATCACCAAATGACTACATACGAAGGATGTTCCTCCCAACCGTAAGCTTGTTGTTCCATTTCTCCATAGAGATGAGATCGTTGACTGTCACACATTAAGGAGAGCACTGGAATGTGTTCTAGCAGAAGCTAATCATGTCAGTTCAGATATGTGAGTCCAGAAACCTTAGAGCCATTAAGGAAGAGGTCATAGGTATTCGTTGTGGAAATCGAAGACTCTTCAAAAAAGGATAGATTTTGTTTGGGCACTTTGACATTGTAAAGGAGGAGGTCATCGTACCTATGATATTGTTGCTAGAAATATGTGCAGCCCACATTGAAGGAGAAGTAACATGTAGCATGTGTGTAAGATAAAGTCATTGAAGGAGTGTATTACTCCTATTACATTTATTGTAGAGGTATCAACAAAGAGCATGTATTATATTGGAAATTTATTGTCTTCATTGTCAACGTGGACTTCCAGCACACATGTTGTGTGCTATACCCATTTGTTGGGCGTGGGCCTATTTTGAGGAAAGGTTTATTTTTGGAAGGTAAAACCCAATTTTGGAGAAGAACAGTTGGCACAAAAAGTAGCATGTGAGGGGGAAATCCGCATGCAAAGGAGGAAAGCATGCAAGGAACACGGGAAGGAAAACCTAACCATGTTAGGGTTAGGGTTTTGGTAAGAGATTGTCACAGTTAATAAGCTTGTAAAATAGCACAAATAAGAACCTAGGAGGTCTAGGTCGGGGTTACAAGTGGTTCTTGTTCGTTCTAATTAGTTAGATACTAGTTAAGTTTGACTATTGTAGTTCTGATATATTTTTGTAAGTTGTTGAGCTATAGAAGAGACAAGTAGGATAGAGTTTGAGGGTTATAGACCTAAATTTCCCTACTTATGCATACATGGCATTGGCCTTTCTACTTGCACAATTTTCCAATTTACTACTAAGGAACTCTATTTAAAAAACCATTTTTTGGAGCATGTACGCGCTCTATTGCACTATTGTCCATGTACATACGCTAGTCGCATGATAGACAACCCATGTACATACGCTAGTTGCATACTAAAAAATCCACGTTTACCTCCAAAAGTTGCAATGAATTCAGTAGAGTTAACGAGCTATTGGAGGTTTCCTAACCAATTCACATTTTGTAACCCGTCCCCAAACCGAATAACTATCCTTTTTTCATATAAAAGGGTGTCTTAGGGTCCCATTCCCAGATCAAGCATTAGAACATTGAAACTCTGCCCAAATCCCTTTTCCCTCCTTGCCCAAGTATTTGCAACCCCTTCTAGGTTTTTGCCTCAGCATTCCCTCTCTAGCCGTTTCTCCTAGACAATTCCTTCCCTTCCCCTAAAGTAATCAGTTGATTATGAGAGAAAGCATTGGGATAAGTGAACTTGGAGAAACATTAAGAGGAGCCTGAACCAGGTTCCCGGAGTGTCGGCCTACAAAGGTTGTAATTTTTTATCTTTGGATTTGAATAAAGAATCTTTTTCCTGTCCCAAATGATATCTTTATGTTTTTTCATTTGATTTATGCATAATGGTTTATATATAACACTAATTGATGAGTAGAAATAAAATATTTGTAGCATTGTTTTCTAGAGTATTCTTGTAGGTCATCTTTGGGAGGAGACTTGCAGTCTGGGAGCTATAAAGATGGAGGTGGTCTACAACGAACATTGGACTAAAGTTACTACTTCTGACCTACTTTCCTATCTCTTTCTGTTCATCCTTTTAGAGTGTTTGGGGTAGTTTAGGAATTCGATTGTCTTTTAAGGGATATCATAGTTTTTCCTGTACTTTGACCCTGGTATAGTAATAGGGGGATTTCCCCACTAGCAAAATTGGCGACTCCACTGGGGATTCTCTCTAGGGTCTTAGTGGGAGATCTTGGTTATATTTGATTTTATTTTTCTTTCGTATTTTTCTAAGTGTCCTGAGTTAGGTTGGGTCTCTGGTCAGCTTCCAGGTGCCTACCAGCTTCCCTTGCCCAAGTTGTCTGTCCAAAATTTTTCTTTTTTTTGAAAATTTGTAGAGGTGTATGCGCCATGTTCTCTATACAACACGCATACATGCACGTCATGCATTATATACAACATGTGTACATACGCAGGTTTCATGTGTTCAACACACATTTTTTGTGATTTTGGAATTTTTCCTTCAAACAATTTTCTTTTTCTTTCTGGAAACTTTTGGTTCCCAGGTCTTCCTGAGTTCCAAAAGCCTCTATTGTTTGGGGTTTTAGATAGTTTGCAGGCTCATATTGTTCATGAAATAAAACAAATAAATCCTCTTGTCTCTCTATGTTTCCTAGATTTTACATGAATCGTGTATTTTGCATTTTCTTTTAGCATATTTTGTTAGTTCTTCTTTGATTGGAAAAAAATAAAAATAATAAAAAATCTAGTTTTTTAGGTCTCTTTCTTTCTTTGCATTTGCTTTGCATTGTTATTTGAAAAATAAAAAGAAATTAGCATAGTGTTGTGTTTTCTTCTTATCTTGAAAGCATTTCAAAACAAAAATAAGAAAGAAAATCCTTTCATTTTCTCTTATGTTTCACTCAAAAGTTGCATTGTGCATTTTGCATTGAAAGGAGAAAATATTGCATTTTTATGTTTGAAGACTTATTCGTGCATTTTATTTCTTGAAACTCTTTTCATATGAAGGATTAGTGTAAAGTTTTGTTCTACAATGTTCTTATAAATTTAATTTTTGCAAGAGTCTCAAACAACATAAGTTTCACTTCTGTTCCTTGAGTAAGAAAATCCAATAAAATGAACGTGCTAATCTAAATTATATTAGTAACACTTTTTATAAGGTTCACCAATAGCTTAGGCCAGGGCCTTGGATTAGGTGTGGAGAGGTAAACTCTCCAAGGCCAACCAAAACTTAACTTAGGTGTTTGTGCTAGAGTGTGAAAAATACACTTTGTAATTACTCAATCCGAGAAGCTCCTCTAACACAAGAGTCAAACATGAGGCCACGTGGAGGACGGTGACGAAGATATCCATTCTTTATCCCGACAAAGCGTTTGGGAGAGTGTGTATTGGGGGTGAATCTTGTAGCATTACTAGCCCAACTTGTGTCAGACCTCTGAGACACTCGGATCCATCCAAGGTGCTCTAAGAGTGATTATGGACTTGTTGTGTTTTAGACCTTAGGAGGATCTTCAAGCTTAGTTACCCTGCCCATACACTCATCTAGTTGTCGATTGTCCCCCCCTGGTTGTTGATTACAAGTTGGTGGCCTAGTTTCCATTATATAGGTTGACACACAGGTGACTGTGAGGGGTGTATCATGGTAACTGAGGTAGACTCTGTACTCTCTGGGTGACACCCGAAGGGACTGTCGGTTGAAGGTCTGAGTAACTGTTTCTCCTAGCCAGTTGTTTTCCTTTATGGATGCTTTGGACAATCAAGACATCATCTCCCTAGATTGGAAGCATTCAGAAGGGTAGTTTGTTTGGTTTGTATATTTTTAGGATTTTCTTCTTAGTGGTGTGATATGTGCTCCCTAGTTTGCTATAGTGAGTTAGTCAGACATTGCTTTGGGTCTCTGACCTAAGGTGGTAGACTACCCAATCCGTCAGTAGTGAGGATTGTTATGTCTTTCACTTATAAATGTGGAGCCACCTCTTTATAGGTGTTATTTTTTTTGCATTGGTTCGCCAGATTCATTGTGTGAGACTTTTACAGACTTGAACGATCTCACAAGGGAAGAACCTGTGCTTAAGATATTCATGGAAAAAGTTCTTGATGATACCAACCAAGGAACCCCTTCGCAAGGGGATTCTTGTACTTTTCCTTTCTTTGGAAATGTTGGTTTCCCTTTGATGGCAACTTTTTACATCCCTTGCCCCCGGGGGGGCAGCTCAATTGGCAAGTGTCGTGAAAATGAAGTTCCATGAGGTTTCGAGTTCAATTCCCCCCGACTTACCTTGTGTGCCGCGTAAGGGGCATCGTGGGC
>JZKD02S2033340.1:301820-315421 GCA_000966675.3 Picea glauca | reverse complement strand
AATTTCAGATGTTTGAATAATACCTCAAAACAATATAGATTTTAGAACATGTTTTTAACATGTGTATCCATGATGATCCATGTTGTCTACAGTCAATAGAGAACTGATGCTTAGACATTAAAATCAAATAAGATCTACGACAATTTAATCTATTTGTAGGTAATACATTAGCACACTTTACAATTGTTCAACTTTGGCAATACCTTCATAAATAACAACCCAAACAACCCTTGTGGCCGACCTGCAATATCAAAGGGCTATTTCTCTTTTTTAGAAGAACTATTGATCAACTCACCATTAAATTTTTTTCCTACTAATTAAAAACAATATGGTTCATATAATCACCTATAAAGTCCTCGAAAATATGATGTACATAGAACAACTACAAAAATATGATATGAGATTAAGAACTAAATCTTCAAAAGAAATTATAAATATAAATAAACATAATCAAGAAGAAAATGTATTACAAAGTTCAAAAGAATATCTATGTGAGTTATATAGTTCTAAACTGATTATTAATGTTATTTCTTCTAAGGCATTTTTTCAACTATAACTAAACCACAAGGACACAATGGATCATTTGATCCAACCCTTGAAAATTCAAGAGTTGGGGATGGGTTAGAGTTTATAATTTGAAGTTGTCCCAGATGACTAATCTTCAAACTTCTTAAGCTCACGCCAAACAACCCAGAGATATTGCCAATAAACACCTCTAGAAAATTATACTAGATTAAAAAATCTAATCAAACTCATACCAACGAATTTAACATAGGCTTGGAAAGATGGAACTTTAGAAAAAAAAACCCATCAAAAAACATGTTCGAAAACACATGTATTCCAATAGAGGACAAACACCTTCAATAACCACTAACACAACTAGATCAAAGATCAACACATCGATATTTTAACATGGTAAACCCCTACGGGGAAACATCCATGACCCCAACCAATGTGGCCACTTGGAGCAATTTATTAATGCAAAAGAAAAAGATTACAGAGAGATTTTACAAGAGAGTTTCTCATAATCGATCAACGGAAAATGAACCTCCATGCTCTTTAAATAGATATCTTGGACCAATCGGTTGTTAAGCCACAAATCAATGTAGTTGTTAAGATCAAGGAGAATATGAATCATTGGATCACTCTATGTCGGGAACATATTGTGACCGTCATATTTCCTAACTACAAATGCATACTAATGCAAACTAAAGAAGCACACCAAAAAACCCACTTTTACGTAATGACACATTAGACCAAGTAGATCTTAACTAAATCCTAAGTGTCTAAATATCCTAATATCCCCCCTTAAGAACAACTTGGGATAGGATTGAAATATTTACAATATTGACACAATAGGAGAAGGAAGGAGACATTAGAGCCTATCCCCCCTTAATGACAACTTCTTGAACTCCTAACATAGATCAAAGTTTGGAAAACTTCGCTTCTGTAAGAGACTTTGTGAAAATGTTTGAAACTTGATCTTCTGTAGGGAAAATAGAACTTCAATAACTTGATCATGAATGAGATTTATAATGAAGTGCATGTGTAGCTGGATGTGTTTGTTGCACTGATGTTGAATTGGGTATTTTGAGATCTTGATGGCACTCTGATTGTCGCACCAAAGTCCAGTTAGATGCTACTGCTAGAATCCAATCTCTGAAATGATCTGTCGAAGCCACAAGGCTTCCTAACTTTCATTTACCACTACTTGGTAATTTGATTTTGTTGAAGAAAGTGCAATAGCATGTTGTTTCTTACAGACCCAAGTGACAGGTCCTGAAACAAGGCTGAAAACATAACCTACATTAGACTTTCAATCATCAGGGTTGTCGATCCAATCTAAATTAGTGAAACCAACCAATAAAGGACTCACCCCTAATTGTAATGTATCTCGAACTGAAATTTACCCCAAACAAATCGAACTATCCTTTTAGCTTCTTTCCAATGGCTTTCATGGGGTGTTTACATATATCGGGCAACAAGACCAACAACAAAGGAAAGATTAGGACATTTATGAGTCAGGTATAAGAGGATACCAACTAACTAACTGTACAATGTGGCATCAACTTTGGGAGAAGTATAGGTGGTAGCAATATTGACTCCATAATGGAAGGGAGAAGGGGATGGTTTACAATCTTCCATGTGGAAGTGACCAAGAAGGTCAAAAGCATACTTAGACTAGGAAAGAAAAATTCCTTCATTGGTTTGCAAAACTTGGAGGCCAAGGAAATAGTGTAAAAATCCTAAGTCTGCCATTTTGAATTTCTTCTTAAGGATGATTTTCACATGGTTTAAAAGTTTTGAGTTACTACCAGTAAGACTAAGTTCATCAACTTAAATGACAAGGATTATGAGATGGCTTCCTACTTTCTTGGTATAGACATTAGGATCATAATGACATCTAGAAAATCCGGTGTAAAAAAGAACGCTGACCATTTTGGCATATCAAGCTCAAGGAGCTTTCTTAAGACCATAAAGAGATTTCTTAAGGCAACAAACAAGGTTAGATTCATTCAGGACATAGCCAGAACGTTGTTCCATGTATATTTATTCTTGAAAATCCCCATTTAAGAAGACAGATTTAACATCCATCTGATAGATCTCTCATTTATGTAAGGAAACAAAGGCAAGAACAAGGCAGATGGAATTCATTTTGGCTATAGGGGAAAATATTTCATTATAGTCAATTCCTTCTGTTATCGCACAAGTTGTAGTTTGGGAAAATCCCGATCCAACCACTAAATGGCGACAACTAAGAGGTCACTTATCGACTGTCACCTTAGGCAGGTGTCCCCATCACTTTAGAGGTGAGGTAATCACCTCAAGGGGGGACTCTCAATGACCCTAGGGGGAATGATATGGAGAAAGATGAATATGGAGATGAAGTCCCTAGAGGTAAAATGTAAATGGTATGAAGGTCTTGGCATGAAGTCTTGGGAAGGTTTAAGCGTTTCCAAATGAGTTGAGTGACCTGCCAAGTGTGAATACCTACCAGAGACACAAGGAAAACCAAGCATATAATGTAATATGTTAGTTGGAAAAACAAGTTAATATTGTTGTCCCTAATTTGAAGAAACAATAAATGATATATATCATCTCAATAAAGATAATAAAGACTGCAAAATAAGTGCTAAGTATGTGATAAATAAACAAGAGATAAAGCTAGTGAAAGCTAGTTCAACTCACCAATGATTAAGCAACAAATTTAGCACAAATAGAAAGGATGAAACACAATCTAACTGCAAATATATTATCATCCTTATGGTTGTATAAACATTTTTACAACAACAGTAAAATTAGCCACTGAAATCTGTAAAGAAACAACCCAAGAATTGCCTTAAACCAAATAGAACAAGTTGGCAAAATTTTAGCAAATTTTGATGGTTAAAGCACAAGCTATAAGTGACTTTATATTAGGGTTTCTGTAGTCAAGTTATCAGCCTAATGGATGTATACAACCAAGCCCTATATCAGAAAAATTATCTGACACAAATCACTTGTAATTGGCTCAAAGGATGCGCCTAGGTTAGTAGAGGGTTAGGGAAGAAATTTAGGCCTAGCCTAGGGTTAGTTTAGGAGCTAGTTAGGGTTAGTTACCTAGGGTTAGTGCGACCCTAATGGATGTATTTTAGTTTCTATTAGAGCATCAATTTGTATTTTTTTAAAGGGCATGCCTCAATGAGTCAAGAGAGCCAAAGGCTCAAGGAACACTTCGCCAAAGAAAGAAACTTAAAACTTGTAAAATCATGTTTTCCAAGGAAATACTTTTGTTTCTCCAATGCAACAAGTAAATGACTAGTGCTCTTAAAAATTGGGTTAATGGGGTCATGCAAAGAAATAGCTAGAGAATCTACGTCCTTGGGGGTGTAAATCCTCTTACTCCCGAAGGAAAGTTTCTCTAGCTAGGGTTTAAGCTAAGAGGGTGTATGTTACAGAGAAATCCCCCTGCGGACAAGTGGATTCTCTCTTGGATACTAGACCCCTATGACCAAGACAAAAAGTGCTATTGTGGACACTGACTTTCCTTTTCATGAAGCTAAACTATTCAAAGAAGAAGAAGGAAAAAGGGTAAATACCTTTTACCGACGTTTGTCCTTGCTCGATCCAGGCTGATATTGATCTCCAAGTTCTTCAGAAGGTACTGAAATACAGTGAGAAACAACAACGATACTTCCTACTCTAACATGATTAGCTTCATAATGGATCTATGAAAGAAAAAAATTCATGAAACATACACAAACTTTAAAGGAAACATGCCAAGCATATATTTATATTAATGAAAACAAAGTGAGATGCTTACAACCATGGATGTAGGTGCAATAGCTTCACCAAGCTCTCTTTGTCCAGACCCTTGCTCAAATAATCCACACACAGAATGTTGATGCTTCAATGATATATCCCTTATGAGATCATAAGTTTGATACTTCACAATGTCTCCATCTCCATGCCAATACCACTCATGAGATCATAAGTTTGGTATCTCCAATCTATCCATCTGTCCTTCCTTATGAGATCATAAGTTAGGTGCTTCTCAATTCCTCTGTCTATCTTCACCATGTGAAGGCCTCCTTATATAATCTTGGAGAAACCTAACCACTTGAGAGATATTTGGGATAATTTGAGGATTCCTCTCCTTCAGTTGTGGATATTCCCTAAGATCATGCCTTGACCCCAGATTCGAATCCAACCAACTTCAGAGATTGAGGGGATTCTTCCCTGGTTTATCTCAACAAACCAAAATTCACTCAGAAAGGGTAGCGCTCCCCCAAAAGTGTGCACATAGCATTTAAACGCTCCCCCAAAGAAGGCTAGGGAGCGTCGACGCTCCCTGACAGTGGGTAGGGGAGTGATGCCTTCCAAAAATCATTTTTGAGTGGTTTTCTTCATGGAAAATGTTTTGTACTCTTCATCAAATGATTTCTCTTCCTAAAACCAGTATTTGGGGGTGTCTTAAGTGTCCTTGTGATATCGTTAAAGGCACAACATAGGCAATATGGCAGTATGATTTTTGCGACACTTTTGGTCAAGATGCGACACTTGCAGATAAGATGCGACACTTACAACACTTGTAATGACGACACTTGCGACACTATTGAAGTGAGTAATTTTGATGTGTAACAGATTGCCCCCAAAAGTGCGAAGTTAGAAGATGAAAACTGATGACTGAAGTACTTTGTAGAATTTTTCAAGAAAGGGTACGGACTCAGAGAACCTGATAGAAGCTGCACACAACCATCAAACAAATATAATGACATGTTTCAAACCTAAGGCAGGCATACCTGTGCTTGAGTGATAAAGACTTGCAAGGTATGGCCACCATAAAATACACTGCGGATCCATAATTGTATTAACAAAAAGGTATATCCATCCAAGATACAATATAAATCTATACTTCCATGATTTGAACTGATCGTAGCCACGAAAAATACAATGTGGATCTACGAGACGACAAGACATAGCCACAGACCAATACAAAGTGGATCAATGTGACAGTATATGTGTCAATATTAAAAATAAACTCTGTCACAACTTAAGCAAAGTATATATCAGAGTGATCACTCAAACCAGGGTCTTCTTACCGATCCCGATGTGGTATGAGTCTAACCATGTGAATAGATGTTCTGATGTTGAACATGCCAGAAACCACTTGATTACCGATTGATGAGGTAAACTGTTAACAAGTACAAGGGAAATTACTATTGATGTCAATGATTCTCAAGGTACACAAGTACATTCCAGCGAATGCGAATAAATGAGATGAAGTCGAACATCCGTGGAATCATCCGATCAGGGGTCAATGATGTAAACCCACTGTCGGAAGTGAGGAGGCCTGCAGGTCCCAAGGTAATAATTGGTTTCTAAGTCAAGCTCCTGGATAATGTGTTGAAGTCGACAGGAATAGACTCGTTGAGGGAGGGCCTTGGTGTATCCCCCATCAACGACACAAAACTGACACAAAGATGTAATTGGTGGATCAAAAGAACATGGACTGACACGGGTATTGGAACAGGAATTTGCGATGCTTGACTCTTGAGGCAGATACTTCCCTTGAACACTGAGGCATGACAACAAGAACTTGACAAGGACCAAATATTGATAATGCAATAGATACTGTGACTTTTTTCGGGTGACCCAAAGGAGTAATGAAAATCAAAGGATTGGTTTAGTGCAAAGGTTCAGTGGATTGAAATGCGTGCAAAGACAAAATGCTGTGTTCAAGGGCGACTTTAAGAGTTACTGGTAATGTTCTCAAAAACTGCTTGGCTTTCTTCCTTCATTTTTTACCCCCATCCAGATAGACGAGTACCTCTTTTTGATTTAACGAGCTCGAGGAGGGTAACCCATGCTCGATATAACTCACCTTCGGTAATCCCTCATCCTTTATTTAACGAACTGGAAGAAGTAAGGGTTCGGTCCCATATGGGCCCTTCAATGAATGATTATTTAACGAGTCCAGAGAAGGTAAAATTGGTGATTTTTCATATTTAGAGTCTGAAAAGAACTTAAAAACGACTCCAGTGTTGTCCTTTTTTGTAATTTTAGTCTCGCGAGGCCGAAAAGGAGATAAACTACCACTCGAAAGATGCCCTTTCAAACCTTTTAACGATTGTGAAAGGAAGAAAGATCACTCGATAATCTTTTCATGTTTAGAGAGTCTGAAAAGAACTTAAAGAAGACTCCAGGGGTTCATTTTTCATGTATCCATGCAAGCCCGAAAAAGAGATAAAAGGTTGCTCAGTTACGTTCTCATGTTTTTACGAGCGCGAGAAAGAACAAATACTAAGCTCAGTACTCTACCCTTAGCTTGGAAGCTACTGTCTTAACTCCAGAATGATCATCAAAGGTTGGAGACATGCCCCCCAAGCTTCAATTCATTCACCGAATTTGAGCTTGTCACCAATTTATGTACTAGATGGAGAAAAAGGATAAGGGTGGATGAAATGAAGGTTCAAATATGAGACCTAATGAAAGACTCGACCTGGTATGAGAGGTGTCTGTTTCATTTTTTAACGAGCTTGTCACAGGAAAATAATTATGCTCAGCGCTCTAGGTTGAATCCCCAGATTTCTATTTCTTTTTTTAACAAGCTTGCCACAAAGAAGAGAAACTATGCTCAAGGCCTTTGTTTCATTTTTTAACAAGCTCTCCACAGAGAGGAAAACTATGCTTGTGACTTCTTATTGATCATGGCTTCCAAGAGGATAACACTTTGGAAGGAAACCATGTCAAGGGACAAAACTCGGTCATGGCTTCCAAGAGATATTCACTGGATGGAAGAAAATCACTCTAGAAGGAGCACATGTCGAGGGTCATGATAGGGTTAAGGAGATCAAGCTCCAACATCCCTACCGAAGAGACCACCATGTCAACTACCATATCCAAATCATCAGGAGTTGAATTCATGGGAGACAACGCCACATAATTAACATGTGGCGGGGGGAGATACTATCTGCATATAAGAACCATTTAGGGAGGTAATCCAGTCAGAACTGATGAATGAAAGTTGATCAATAGTCACAATTCTTCCATCGTGAGGGAAAGATATCACACGAAAAAGAGTGGACACAATGACTTTCATGGCATAGAAATAATCTCGCCCAAGGAGTAAAGCGAAATCCAAAGGGTCTTGGACTACCATGACATCAACAAAGACAATTTTCCCTCCCAAAGTTACGGGAAACTGAGGAAGGGTCCCTAAAGGTTGACCGATTCTTCTGTTAAAAGTTAACATATTCTGTGTAACTGACACAAGCCGAGGACAACCTAAAGCTTGCCAAGCAATAGAGGACGAAATACTAATGGACGAACCTTCATCTATCAACGCATGAGGAATGTCCCGACCAAAAACCTGTACTGTAATATTGAAAGGAATGTGAGAGGGAAGACGAGGTCTAGTTAGCGCACCCCAATAAAAAAGGATGGCCTCATTACTCGGAAGGGGTTTCACAGGAGAAGGAGGAATGCCCCCCAACACGGTATATTTTGTATCAATGAGAAAAACATGGGTAGTATCGGGTTTACTCTCTATAGGGAGAGTAGGATCGACCGATGATGGGATCAGATCGACCACCTTGGCACTCTTCAGAGGAAGAGTAGGATTGACTGATGATGTAACTGGAGCAACCACTTTGGTATTCTTCGGATGAAGGGTGGGATTGACCGAGGAAGGGGCTGGATCAATCACTTTGGCACTCCTCAAAGGAGGAGTGAGATCGATCGATGGCAGAACCAAATCGACCAATTTGACACTCTTCAAAGGAGGAGTGGGATTGACCAATGAAGTAACAGAGAAATCACTTTGAAACTCCTCAATGGAGGAGTGGGATCGACCGATGGAGGAACCAGATCGACCACTTTGGTTTCACTCTTTTGATGAAGAGTGGGACCGATTGATGACGTGACTGGATCAAACACTTGGGTTAGTGGTTCAACTGAGGATGAAACTAGATTGACCACTTGATCAACCAGACTGACCGGGGATGGAACCATATTGACCATTCCATCAACTAACAATGGGTTGGGGGAAATCTTACAATAACCAGTTGGAAGTTGAAGCTTTTCCAAAAGAGAAGAAGCCTCATCCATATGAGGAAAAATGTGAGAATAATGATCACCTTTGCATAACATGCAAGGAAATTTAATAACTGTCTTCTTCTTACCAACCTTAATGTCACTAGTTGATGGGGCATCACCAACATGTCTAGTAGAGGCCAATGACGTGGAGGACCACATTTCTAAGATCTTGGGAAGACCAAGGCAATCCCTCAGAAAGTGGTCACCCTTAAAAATACTGCAAGGGAATTTGGGTTTCAAATTCTTCATTTTAATCTTGTTGACCTCATCAACACTCCCAATACTATTAACAATAGCTGGTTGATTAGATCCAACATTTGATGTAGTTGGAGGCTTGGTCATTTTCGGGTTCTTCTTCTTCTTCTCTTTCCGTTTCTTCTTCTTTTGGTCAGCCTGGCTACTTGCTTTTGAGATTTCACTGGGTGAAGAAGGAGAAAAGGAAGGAGACTTAATGGGTGAAGAAGGAAAAAAGTCGACATGAGGTTGACGTGCAGGTGGTGTACTGACATTTGAAGTATTAGGTGCAGTTGAAGCACTGGGAGGATTTGAGATCACCGGAGTGGGGAATAAACAAACCGGTAATACGATGGTGAGTCCCGAAAGACTGAGTGTGGCAATGTATAGAGGACCAAAGTTTCCAAAAGAAGAAAAGGTGAAAGGTTCTCTGGGACAAGGGGTTCCTCCATTGGTACTCCCATGATTTGATGCCATTAACACTGACTCGACCTACGGTTCGCTAAGTAAAACAAAAAACACACACTATGAATCTAAAAGAAAACAATCAAACAAAACTTCCCACAATGAAACCACTAGTTCGTGATGAAATCCAATATCGCGAGATCAATATAGGAAGGGGGGGGGGGGATAGAGTGGGTGGATCAGTTTCGTTGGCGACCTGCTTAACGAAATTACACCTTGGTGCAAGCTTCCATGCAGTAAATGTGGATTTACCCTCCAAGGAGCCTGAGTGAGTTTGACCAACGTCTATTCCAGGTATAGTGAGACTTCCCTTCACCATCACCTCATGTAAGACCCTGAAGATTATGGCTACTAAGGTCACCAACTCGCAGTCATCCCTAGGGCGGGTACATTCAACAGTCCAATCCGAACGTATGGGAAGGGTAACAAGTCTGAAATCCTTCAAGAGAACTGAGGACAAGTGGACCGGTAGAACTCCAGAGGACCCCGAACGGATTCATAATTCATGAAGCACCGAGACCAAATGAAGACATTTGAACCTCAAGAAGAACCCCCAATATACGATCTGACTACTACGAATGGTTGAACCATGGAGGGATAATCTCTGTAACTCTTACGAACGCGACCTCGTGCGTAACCTCTGTGTGAGAGGGGGATCCCATAAAGCCTATATGACAATTGGATTTTCTCTCCCTATCGCAATATGCTAATGTTTGTTTGACAACTTTGGAAAGTTATCCTTTCAACCTATTCCAAATCCCTACACCTTAAGCTAATATAGGTTTTCTAACATAAAATGTAAAAATGTTTGATGAATTTTAGTTAAGCACTTGATTTTAAGGCTGTTGTTTACTGAGAGGTGTATGAGAGTGAAAACTGATGATATCATGACTCAATTCCCAAAACATGCATAAGAAATGATAAGCAGTCTTTTCTTTCAATGAATGTCTATTTAAGGGAAGGAGAAGGATTTTCCTTTCACTTTCAAACACTAAGATGCAATGACCTCATGCAATAGTCCTCAGTAAAACATCTGATACAATGCTAAAATGTTTATATGTGACTGATAATCAGTTTGATGTAAAGATTCCTATGTTAATCAAACTTCAAGATCTGTGAGATTTAAGCAACCCAGAAGAAAAATTCACATAAACAAAAACACACCCTCATTGTGATCAAACAAGAAAAAATAAAACCAAATCCAGACAGGAGGAAATACTTGGAGAAAATACCTCAAAGATCAAAATGAAATAGTGAAAAGATCTTTGAATTTCCTTACAACAACTTTCGGTCAATCAGATAAGTGAGAAAGCAATAAATCGACTCCAAATATCAGGGAAGAAGAGTGGCTCAAAGCAAGGAAAATAGATGTCAAAAATCCAAGAAAACCATCATTAATCCTTAGAAATCAAATAATTGGAGGCTAAACAAGGACACACTAATATAGCATAAACCCTGAGCAGATGAATCAGTAAAAAGAAGACTGAGAAAAACTACTCCCAAGAAGAATTTTGCAGAAAAAGGGGCAATGCTCTGGTGTCAAGGGTACCAGAGCATTGCAACACTCTATGGGAGCCTTCTAGGGAGTGCCAACGCCCTGGTGGTAAAGGCAGGGGAGCACTGGCCTCTCAGAACTCAAAAGTTTGCCTAGAAATAAAAAAAACTTAGGAAAAATGAAAAAAATCAGTGTGTAAGATGAATCCAAGAGCCAAAAACACATCTAAGGATCAGATACAGAGCATGCATAATATTGAAAAATGAGCAAAGGCCAAAACAAGACCTAGGAAAGGAATAAAAATCAAAGTTCCTCCCCAATGGAATCGCCAATTTATGTTATAGAGAAATCCCCCTGCAGACAAGTGGATTCTCTCTTGGATACTAGACCCCTATGACCAAGACAGAAAAGTGCTATTTTGGACACTGACTTTCCTTTTCATGAAGCTAAACTCTTCAAAGAAGAAGAAGGAAAAAAGGTAAATACCTTTTATCGATGCTTGTCCTTGCTCGATCCATGCTGATCTTGATCTCCAAGTTCTTCAGAAGGTCCTAAAATACAATGGACAACAACAACAATACTTCCTACTCTAACATCATTATCTTCATAATGGATCTATGAAAGAAACAAGTTCATGAAACGTACACAAACTTTAAAGGAAACATGCCAAGCATAGATTTATATTAATGAAAACAAAGTGAGATGCTTACAGCCATGGATGTAGGTGCAATAGCTTCACCAAGCTCTCTTTGTCTAGACCCTTGCTCAAATAATCCCCACACATAATGTTGATGCTTCAATGATATCTCCCTTATGAGATCATAAGTTTGATACTTCACAATGTCTCCATCTCCATGTCAATACCACTCATGACATCATAAGTTTGGTTTCTACAATATATCCATCTGTCCTTCCTTATGAGATCATAAGTGAGGTGCTTCTCAATTCTTCTATATATCTTCACCATGAGAAGGCCTCCTTATATAAGCTTGGAGAAAACTAACCACTTGAGAGAGTATTGGGATAAGTTGAGGATTCATCTCCTTCAGTTGTGGATCTTCCCTAAGATCATGCCTTGACCCCATATTCGAATCCAACCAACTTCAGAGATTGAGGGGATTCTTCCCTGATTTATCTCAACAAACCAAAATTCGCTCAAAAAGGACAACGCTCCCCCAAAAGTGTGAACAGAGCGTTTCAATTCTCCCCCAAAGAAGGCTAGGGAGCGTCGACGCTCCCTGACAATGGGTAGGGGAGTGCTGCCTTCCAAAAATAATTTTTGAGTGGTTTTATTCATGGCAAATGCTTTGTACTCTTCATCAAATGATTTCTCTTCCTAAAACCAGTCTTTGAGGGTGTCTTAAGTGTCCTTGTGATGTTTTTAGAGGCGCGACATAGGCAATATGGTAGTATGATGTTTGCGACACTTGTGAAACTTGTGGTCAAGATGCGACACTTGCGGACAAGATGCGACACTTACAACACTTGTACCGACGACACTTGTGACACTATTGAAGTGAGTAGTTTTGATGTGTAATCGTGTATGCCCTTATACTTCTCTTAGCAAACCATTTTTTAACCAATAACATGTATCATAAGATGATGGAGACTATGGTGGGGGTGTATGCCGTTATACTTCCCACCTAGCTCCTAGCACAATAACCTTGACTTGAAACAAATGATAGCATGAAAGCAAAGACCATACCAATACAAGGAAAATTCTAAGATAATCCATCACAATAGAAAGAGAGAATCCTTCCAAGGCTAGAGCATCACTTCCATCAACCATACATAAATATATAACCATAAACATGAGTACAAGAGAGACAATTTGCAAAGGTATCGAAAATTTCAAACCAAGTACTTCTCGCAAGAGGAAGAGTTGTGATATAATGAGATCTTATGATCTCTTATTTATACAAAATGTCACTAAGATAAATTGTCCACATATTTAGAGGTAAACCACAAGACTAGGGGTCAACAACCCTAATATTTCCCCCTCAACAAAGTAATATTAAACAATTCATTTAAAATTCACTTTTGCACATAAGAAAACCCTAATTTTATAAACACGTCACCCCTTTAGGGGACGTTTTGGCACTAGGAGCAAGTCGTTGGTGTAGGAGGAGGGTGGCTAGGTTTGTCAAAGCCACATGTCAAGCATCCAAGTAACTTCCTTAATGGCCAAATCCCAATTCTCCTCAAAACATCCAAGTGTCAATGCATATCAACCACACCACCAAACCCTAACCCCCCTAGATGACGTCATGCCTCTAGAAGTGACATTTTGCCTCTCCTAGGAAAAACATTTGGCATGTGGGGGCTAGGTTATGTCGTCCAAGTCATATTTTAGGATATCCAAGTTTGATATTTGTCATCCAACATATGGGCCCTTGGCATCCACCCGTGGGCTTCAAATTATAAAAAAGGTAAAATATAAAAATATCCATGAGGATAATAAATAATATACAAATGTACAAGAGAATAAATAAGATATTAATCATTAATTATTATTTATTATTTATATTGTGTTCATAATAGAAGGTGAGGAGGTGGAGGTGTATTTTCATCCTCAGTGTCATCATCAGAAGAAGAAACTAGAATAAGAATAAAAGAAGGCACAAACGTTGAAGATGGCTCGCAGGCTAAAGAAGGCACAATCGTCGAATTAGGCTCACAGACTAAGAGATTTTCATCAAATTTAACATCTCTTCGAATAATAATTTCATTACAATGTGGTTGAAGAAGTTTGTAACCTTTGAAATCTATAGAATAACCAACAAATATACACTTCTCACTTTTAGGCTGCAATGCTTTCCTTTTCTCATCA
>JZKD02S2033340.1:284694-297049 GCA_000966675.3 Picea glauca | reverse complement strand
CAGGTGATAAAGACAACAGGAGGAGCACCATAGGGTATGTTTTTACTATAGGTGGAACAACAATAAGTTGGATTTCAAAACTGCAAAAGGTTGTTGCACTTTCAACAACAGAGGCCGAGTATGTTGCGGCTACAGAGGCTAGTAAAAAGATGATTTGGTTACAAAGATTTATGGAGGAACTGGGAAAGAAGCAGGAGAATAACAGGTTGTACTGTGATAGTGAGAGTGAAATTCATCTTGCAAATAACTCAACCTTTCATTCGAAGACTAAGCATATACATTTGAGGTACCACTTCATACGATTTGCCTTGGAAGATGGACATTTGAAGTTGGAAAAGATACACACTAGACAAAATCCTGCAGACATGTTAACAAAGGGAGTAACCGAAGAGAAACTGAGTTCCTGCTCAGTTTCAGTTGGTCTTCAAGAATGAAGATAAAGATGAGAAGTTTTCCATGTCCAATAAGGTTCAGAGTCTAGCATATACAACAACGGTGGAGTTGTTGAGATCAGTCTCCAAGTGGAAGATTGTTGGTTGTGGAGCCTGATTATCTTCCTGATTTCGAGGTCCTTGCTTTCAGCCGTGTTTATACCCCATGAAATATTTACACCCCAGACATATGTACACTCTTCCATGCGGGGGAGTGCAGAGGGGGGGTACCCCCTCTGTGGGGTCCGGGGAGGTATCCCCTCGGCTGGGGGGTCTAGGGGCAAGCGGGCCCCCAGCGGGGGTTCGGGGGTGAAGCCTCTGAAGGAAAAATTGCCTTGTAAATGTATATTGTAATTTCATTGTAAATATGGACCGTTCATTACAAGGTCACATATCTAACGATAGAGATTATGTTAGTGTTTTTTTCCCTAGAAGGCAAATCTCTTTTATGAGGGAAATGTATTGCGGCTATGGTTGATGGTGAATATTATATTCTGAGAGAGGAGACTGTGAGAGAAAGAAGAGGAAGTTACATCGGGTTTTGCTGCAGGTTGTATCCCTTCATTTGCTGGATAATAATAAAGGAAGGACTTGACAATTTCTCTGGTGGACGTAGCCCACACTGGGTGAACCACGTAAATCTGTGTCTCTCTTGTATTGTGTATTTTCTGTGTTTTGTTTCCGCATTTGTTTTATTTTATTGCTCCGCGTTCCTGTTTTTTCTAACAATACCAATAATGATGATCACTCTAAGTTGTACAAGCTTATCTTGATCTCTGACCAAAGCATCACAAAAGGAATTAAGAGTGGGCTTTTGACAAGCTTTCCCCAGAGTCTCTCTCATGGCATAGAAGGTAGATACAAACATAGAATATGCACTACCTAGCTTAGAAAGAATAATATAGATGGAACGCTCTTCCTCCATCTTTATGTTACACTCTTCACATAAAATTCTATGTGTTTTAAACTTAGATAGATAGTCTTCAATGCAAGAAAAATAATTTGGACTTAAAGTCAATATCTGATTTTCTAACTGATGTGCTTGAATAATATTGTGTTTAACAAACATAGATTCAAGCTTTCCCTAAGCTTCATCAGGGTCATCAATTTCTTGAAGGTGGAACCTTAAATCGGGAGAGATGGACATTCTGATTATTCCACGTGCTTCGTCATTCCTTTTAGCCCATTTGACTTTATTTTCATTACCAGTGGGTTCTTTTTCCTTTCCCAAGGTAATCCGTTATAGACCTTTACTTCTTAATAAATCCTCCATATGAGATTTCCATTGGAAGTAGTTGGTGTTGGTAAGAAAAATATCATTGGAAGAATTCATATTAAACATGTAGATAATATGGATTTAAAAATTGAAACTGATGATTTGGATGGAAAGATCTCGAAAAATTAAGCGGTTTAAAAAAAAATAACACTGAAAACAGACTTCGTATGTGAAAGTTATGCCCTTTTGAAAAAATTCATAAACGGTAACCAAAGATCCATGTGGCAAGACAAAGTTGGCCCACGTGGTGATACCCCTCCAAATAACCTCACTTTTACAAATAAGTTGCTTTATGAAGTGACCCACTTTTATAAAAGAAGTGGGGATCACTTTTACAATGAAGTTACTTTATAAAAGAAAGTTGCATGCAAAATAAATAACTTTAAAATAAAATATTAAATCTACTCGCAGTGATTCACTTTTATACTTGAAGTGAAATACACTTTACAATGGATGCATTAACTTTTTCAAAAATATTAACAAAAAAAAAGACTTGAACTCAAGACCTCTTACTTAATAAGACAACTCTTAACCAAGTGAGATAGCAAAACATATTGTATTGTTTAGAAGGAGGATTTGTTGTTGTTGTTGAAGATGACCTTGGAGAGCGTGCTAAAAAAAACTATTTTCACACAAGAAAAAAATTATGTTTCTCAATGACAACAAGTGTTAGATCGCAATTAGCTTACCCGAAAAATGCACCCTTTTCGCTCTGTTTTTTATTTTCTGAGATTGCATAGGGAGTGGGGAAAAGAGCATACACAAATCCAAAGGAGTAGCAGCCCGGAAACAAAAAAACATAAAACCAAAATAAAACCGAAATAATACTCTGCAAAAATTTAAAAAAGGGCGTATTCAGGCTTTATACCTCCGGATCTGACTGAAATGGTAGTTTCTTGGGAAAACAGAAACCTTTTCGAGCGAAACGAAAAACACTCCTGAATGAAATGAGCGCTCTAGATTTAATGGAATAATCCTCTCATACCATAAATATACATAAATGGTAGAAACCAAAGATGAGGCAGCTTGACTTCATGATCTCGATCTACAATGAGAGCAGGTCTTCTAACAAGCTCTGAACCATGTTTGACAACACAAGTATTCCAACAAAGGAAGGAAACATTCAGTAACCACTCACATAACCAGATCAAATATCAACACACCGATATTTTGACACGGTAAAACCCCTACGGGGAAACATCTATGACCCCAACCAATGCGACCACTTGGAACAATTTATTGATGCAAAAGAAAAAAATTACAGAGAGATTTTACAAGAGATTTTTTCACAATCGATCATCGGAAAATGACCCTCCATTCTCTTTAAATAGAGATCATGGACCAATCGGGTGTTAATCCATGGATCAATGTAGCCGTTAAGATCGAGAATAATATGAATCATCAGATCACTCTATGTTAGGAACGTATCGTGACCGTCGGATTTCCTTACTACAAATGCATACTAATGCATACGAAAGAAACACACTAAAAAATACACTTTTACCTAACGACACATTAGACCAAGTAGATCTTAACTAACTCCTAAGTGTCTAAATATCCTAACAAAACACACTAGTTGCTTCAATCTAGGAAACCAAAAGGACTTGATGTTTCATAAAATGAAAGTTAATAATATTGATGTTATAACGCTATCCCATTATCCCATTGGCCCAACCCTTTCACAAATAACACCTAACTCTTAGCTCATTAAATCCATAATTCAATCACCTTATTTAACCACCAAGCCATTAAACCCCTAGCTCCTAGCACACTAACCCCATAAATTTAAGTTAAACATGAACCACTAACCCACTAACACCAACCCACTTCCATGAACCCCTTAATGCCTAACCCATTACCCATTAAATCAATAACCCAAAATAACCCCAACCACTAATGTACTAACCCCTTAACCAATTACCCACTAACCAACACACGCTCTAACCATTGACCCACTAACTAACAATCCCACTAACCATTGATCAAGCAACCAATTAATGTGCCCTAATTACTAACTCATTAACTCCCTAACTACTATTGTTGACTATGATTGATTATATTCAAACATGGTAGACTATGGTCGAATATAATAACTTATTCATGATTGAGGCTACTAACCCACTAATGCGTAACGTGTTAACCCATAAAACCTTTAAGCATTGTCCTATTAACCCCTTAAGAGACGATTTCTAAGCAACTTTGTTGCTCATTACACTTGTTTTTGGTGTTAATTTTGTCATAAAATGATCTTTGATGTTTCAAAGATCAAATAAATGCTATGGAAGCTCAAAGCAATGTATATATTCTTTCAAATTTTTTTGTAGATTTAATTTTTTGAAGCTAAAAGCAATGTATGGAGGTGACTATGTTTTTGCTACGTTTTATGCCATTTTCTATTTAATTGGTTGATATTATATTAATTTCATTTATTTTTCACTAGATAGATTGGGTATGGGGAATCGAGAGTAAAGTGAGCGACCTAGGGGGGGGTAAGGCTAGATAAACTTCCATCTTCATGTGGTTGGACTTGTTTGGTAGATGATATTTGGAGAGGCCATCTCTCGATTATTTTTGAGTTCTGAAACCTTCTCATATCAAGAAAGTATTTTTCTAGGCTAATAGGTTCAAAATCCATGAGATGCAAGCACATTTTACAAAAAATTAAACGTTGGCCCTTTTCACTGGTTACTAGTCGAGGTTCATGTGAGTTGTGTCTTGCATAGATCATAAAAGAAATTATGTTCACTTTCCAGAAAATCAAATGATTGATTAACCCTATAGTACTCCATATGTTCAACTCAAAAGAATTTCATTATATACCTTAGGATAGTATAATGTCCATAACACAACATCTAAGGTCTCAAATTTGTATGCAGTGCTTTGAAGGGTTATTAATTTGGATATGTAAGTATATTTTATTGCTTTCTTTAAAATGTTGGGAAACTTTGTGTTTATCATGTTGTAGCTTGTAAGTGTTGGATGTATACTCTAAGATGCCATGCACTTGTCTCTAAATGAATGGAGCCCAAAGTGAACCCACACACATGCAAAAGAATTGCAAGTTTTGTGTGATGTTGTATTTTCCTTGTGAGTTGATGACACTAGAATATCTATCTTGGAAAACTGATCAACTTTTATGAAAATGTTACCAAACCAAAGCTCTAGTCATGACCACATGTATCCAAGTTGAGTTTCAAAAGTGCATTGAATAGTGGCAAACCCAGACAAATTTCAATAGGATTATTAGTGTTAAGCTTTCACTAAATGAAACTATTACAAGTAATTAGTTATCCACTTAAGTTGCCTTGCACTTTGCAACATACTTTAAGGTTTTACAAATCAAACTAATATAGGATCATTGTGGATCAATACTTTATCCTTAACCAAAATATTACATTTCCATTGTCACACCATTTAGACTACATCGTATAATTCATAGTCGTATGTTGAGTAATTACTGATGGAATCATTGAACATATCATAATAGTGCAAATTTTCACTTTGTTGTGATTATTAAGATGAGGGAATTATACACCCAACATCATCAATAAGGTTTATGAATGTTGTTAGTGCATTAATGAGTCTAAATGGAATCACCAACTATGCACTTACAAGTCTAAAATATATATACTTGCAAGTAAATCCGAAATAAATATCGCACATGTCAACCCAACCTGCCAGCCATAGAATAAAGAACAAAAACAACATAGAGCCTAGGATCAAAATGCACCCATCAAATGTAGCTTGGAGAAATAAGAAGTATTAGTAGAAAATACATATCACACATATACACTAACTACTAAATCCTAATTCCTAATTCATATTCACTAACACATAATAAAACTACTATAACCTCTATTGACCTAACCTCTAACACTCATAACCCCTAAATTCTATAACTCTAGCCATAAAAACTCTTAGCTCTTATCCCTTAGAATCCATTCCTTATTCCCTCATTGTCAATCCAAAACACTATCAATGCCCAATTCTATAACCTTAATCTCTAATTTTGATAACCAAGTCCAATTAGGTAACCTCTATTCCTTGTAACATATAACCCCTATAACCCTATTTCTTATAAAACTTATTGCTTGAATTGTCCTTGACCCTTACATTCTTTAATCATTAATCATTATAATCGCTAACAACTATAAATAATGATGACTAAGTTCTAAGAACCCCCAACCAATATAAACTTACCCTTTCTCTACTATGTTGCCTAACCCCTAAAATCCCTAACACTTGTAAATCATAAACGATAACAACTGTAACCCTTAAAACTTAACCATAACCCACATAACCATTCATATCTGTTTTTTTATAAACCCATTCCCTATCCCATATAACCCTTTTCTACCTTAGTAAGTATATCCCATATCACCTTCACCCACATATCCCCTTATGCTTGGCCCATATATCTCCTTACTTGCAATCACTATAACTATAATCTATATGACCCTTATAACCATAATAATTAACTTCTATAACCACTAAATTTCAAAGTATAACCCACATAATCCCCAACCCATATAACATGTATAACTCTAACCAAATATAAACCCTAACCCTGATAACACCTATAGCCCAAAATAACCCTAACACTTTTAACTCACAACCCCTAACCCCAATAATCCTTAAATCCAATAATCCCTATAACCTTAACCCTTATTAACCCTATTACTTATAACACTTATCACTTGAATCACCATAACGATTATGGCCCTTAATCCCTAGTTAGTTTAATCCTAACGAGTATAATTATTAATTACTAAGCCTTACAAACTTAACTCTTCTAACACTAAACCCTTAACCACTATAACAAATAGCCCTTAAAATCCTTAACATTTGTAAATCATAACCCATAACCCCTATAACCCTTAAAACCTAGATCATACCTTGAATAACCTTTAATCTCTAATTTTTATAACCTCATTACCTATCACATATAACCCTAATTACATTAACAAGTCTAACGCTTACAACCATTCACCCTTATAACTCCTTATACCCAACCCCTATATCTCCTAACTTGTAATCCATTTAATTTGCAATCTCTATAACCCTTATAACAATAATATTAACCTTTATAACCATTAAACTTTAACACATAACCCATATAACCTTTATCACCATAAAAAACTATAAAACCTAACTCTTATAACAACTATAGTCCTAATAACCCCTAACCCTAATAAACCTTAATCCAAATAAATAACTGATAACACTTACAACCTCTTACCCTTATGGGAATTAAATACAACCCCTAACCCTAACATCTAACCAATACAACCCCTAACTATTATAACCCTCAACACATCTAAAACCTATAATGCATAATTCCTAAATCCTTACTTATACAAACTCTAATGCTTAACACCTGAACCCAAAAACAACAAGAAAACTCTAGAAATGGTTCTTCTTCCAGTAGTAAATCATCACCCTCAACAAAAAATAGGCGAACAAGGAGCTTAAGGGAAATTTATCAGCAAAATAATGACTTTGAACAACAAGGTCATTTTTCCTTTCTATCATGTCAGTCAACCTTCTTTGAAGAAGCAGTCAAAGAGGAACATTGGATAGAATCCATGAATGAAGAAATTGAAGCCATAGAAAAGAAAAAGACTTGGGATCTTGTTGATCTGCCAACAAACAAATCCAACATAGGTGTTAAGTGGGTGTACAAGAAAAAAGTAAATGAAAAAAGAAAGATAGAGAAGCATAATGCAAGGTTGGTTGCCAAAGGCTTCTCTCAACAACCTGACATAGATTATGGCGAAACCTTTGCTCCTGTAGCAAGGTTAGACACAGTAAGGACCATTTTAGCTACTGCAACTAAAAAAAAATAATTGTTTCAATTGGATGTAAAATCAACCTTTCTGAATGACATTTTGCAAGAAGAAGTGTATGTGGATCAACCGCCTAGTTTTGAAGTCAAGGGAAAAGAGGACAAAGTGTACAAGTTGAAGAAAGCCTTGTATGGATTGAAACAAGCTCCAAGAGCTTGATACAGTCAAAATGACTCATATCCGATCAACAATGGATTCAGTAGGAGCATCAATGAGCCAACTCTGTATACAAAATCAGATCATGAAGGTAAAATTCTAATTGTTTTCCTTTATGTTGATGATATGACTTATACAGGTAATATGATGTTAGAAGAATTTAAAGTTTCCATGAAAACATAGTTTGAGATGACTGATCTTGGACTTATGAAATATTTTTTGGGAATTGAAGTTGAGCAATTTTCCAATGGTATTTTTGTCTGTCGGAAAAAATATGCTATAAACATTCTGAAAAGATTTAGAATGGATAAATACAAATCAACTGAAACTCTTATTGCACTAGGAACTAAATTAAGTAAACAAGATGAAGGTTCAACAATTGATTCAACCTTATATAAGAGGCTGGTAGGTAGTCTCATGTATCTTTTTTTTTCGTAGGAAAAAAACGTAACTTTTATTAAGAGAAGTAAATACTAGATTCTGAATAATGCATGCATAAACATGCATTTAGTTGTAAAATCCCTTTCATCCCAAGAGGAGGAAAGAAACAAATAATGGCCCTGTAAAAGCGGCGCCAATACGTATAGAAGCCTCATAATCAAACCTAAAAAACATAGCCATGAAAAAGCAACAGAGACAATCCCCAAACACAACCTGGATGGACCAGGGCAGAGAGGCAAATAATCTCCACAAGATCCAAAGCTGGAGGGGAGAAAACAAGGAGTCCTACATCCACAGACAAAAATAAGCCAGAAGTTGCATGCCCAAAAAGGACCTGAAAGTGTTGACCAGGGGACTCAAACACTACATGCCCAAAAAGAAAAGGACCTCAAACCTCCGACCCAAGACATCGAAGAAAAACAATAACCCCAACATCTGCTACACAAAACTCTAGAACCCACGAGGAGCACATAGACCCCCTAACCATCAAAGCATCGGGGAGAACCTTGACTTTGCATTAGGCCCTGAACAAACCAACAACAGTGAATCGGCCCGAAACCTCCACGAACACACATGGTAGCATCAACATTTGACCAAGACCATGTGGAAAACAAATAAACTATCAAAAGACCAGATACAGATCATTAAAAGGAAGAAAAACCACCGCGAGGCACCAAATCAAGAACATAGCACCCAGGTCCAAACATTAGACTAGAAAAAAGCAGAGGAAACCATGAAAAGATTAGATCTGCCCATTGGAGGGCGCAACCACCAACAAAGAGAAACTCCGAGGATCAACCAATCCCCACCACTGGAGGAGCGACCAGAAGCAAGAGATCCACTTTGATACAAAAAGAGACCCACAGGACTGACGACTAGAGTCTGCAAGAACCCCAGCACATCCGAACAACAGAAACACAAACAGATCTCAAGTGACTGCCTCATCAGTAAACCGTGTGCACTCTAGGGAGAACAGGGCCAAGGCCGCCTTCACTCCACAACCACCAAGAAGAGAAATCTACATGGAAAGGGAGATGGGTATATGGATAAGGAAACCCTAGCCATAGACCCCCCCCCGTGAAGTCCGATCTTCGGTCGTCTCATGTATCTTACTGCAACTAGACTTGATATAATGTTTGCAACAAGTTTTTTTTTCTTTAGATTTATGGGATCCCCCAAAGATTCATAGTGGAAAGTTGGAAAAATAATACTAAGATATGTTGTAGGGACACTTATTTTTGGTTTATGGTATAAAACTTATGAATATTATTCACTTGTAGGGTACACAAACAATGATTTTGCAGGTAGTTTATATGACAAGAAAAACACATCTCGCTATGATTTTCATCTAGGCACCAATCTGATTTCATGGGCATCAAAGAAACAACCCATAGTTGCAATATATTCACCATAGGAAAAGTATAATGCTGCAACTTCAACATCATGTCAAGATATTTGGATGAGAAGACTTTTGAAAGATTTGGCACATATGGAAAAGGAGCCAACTCCTATTTTCTGTGACAACAACTCAACCATTGTATCGCCAAAGAACCATGTATTTCACAAGAAAATAAAACACATTGACTTACATTTTCATTTCATTCGAGAGCTTGTCAATAATGGAGATATTTCTCTTCAATTTTGTGAATCAAGAGATCAACTAACACAATTTTTTACAAAACCATTAGGAAAAATTGTTTTTGAATTTCAAAGACAAAAACTGGGCATTGTAAGTGTTGATGAATGTAACAATTAAGATTAAGGGGGAGTGTTAGTGTAATCTCCAAGTCACTGTTCCCTTGTGTACCCGTTGTCCTAGCTTAGTCTAGTTAGACTTTAGTTATTTTTAGTTTTACTGCGATTAATCATAGTTCAGTTGGATCTCATTTGTATTATGTGTAATATACTTAATGCTGAGTTGGGTACTGAAACCCCAATAGTTCTCTCGCATATTGTTTTGTTGTTTGCTTGATTTCCGTTCTGCTCTGTCTCTGATTTTGTGAGTGATATGGATGAATTGAAAAAATGAATTTAGATGATTTGCAGAAATCCGCGTTCAATTAGATAGAATATGCAATATCGCACTGCGTAAGCATACTGTGCTAGAAATTGTACTATAAAATTTCAAGCCCTTGAATGAATTCAAAGACACCGGCCAATGACACTATTAGTATATGTAGATATCCAAATATCGGAAGATACTCCGTGCCATTATAATTCCAGGCAAACGCATAAATATATATTGAACCAAGGGACCGAAAGAACTTCCACAACAAACTAGAGGAGGAAACACTCCGAATGGTATTGCAAAGCCAACAACTACTCCCAAGCTCTTGATTCTATGAACTAGAAGTTCCCTAAATGCTCCCACAATGGGAGTGGTTCCCAATCAATTGGGGACGTTTCATATACGTTCATGAATTAGAAGTTCCCTAAATGCTCCCACAATTGGGGAGGTTCCCAATCAATTGGGGACGTTTCGTATCCATTCACAGGCGCATAGAAATGTGGAAACACCAAAAACAGGTTTCAAATATGTTAGGAGTGGTTCTGTGCAAATATGCAATTATATATAAAAGAAAAAAAATGAAATAGAACTCGAAGGTGATTCCTCGAACTCGATGGAGGTCCTAGTGCTTTAAACGACAGGGGGGTTTGGGAATGGTGGGAGCGGGGGCGAGAAAGGTTTCAACAACCCTAGTTAAATAATTAATTGTCAAAGTTAAATAATTGTTTAAGGTTTATTAAGTTTAATTAATTAAATAATTAATTGTCTTACTGTATATTAATTAATTAATTATTATTTAATAATAATAATAATAATAATAATTTATTTATTTATTGTTTAATGTATATTAATTAATTAATTCATTAAATATTTGGGGAATCAATTAAAGTCCAATAAATTTTAATTTATGAAAAGAAAACTTAACGTATTGAAGGAGGGTTGGCATTGAATGGAGGGATAAGGTGGTTGGCATTGAATGGAGGGATAAGGTGAATGGACGGGGGAATGTGAGGGGGCAAAGACATTCGAGAGGGGACTTTTGATTTTGGGGGGGCAGGGAGACATTCTGGAGATCAGGAGATTGTATTGGAGCATTTTTCCTGGGGAGGGTTTGGAAAACTGTATTTTTTGGTTTTAGGCTTGAGGGATTTGTTGGACTCTTACAGGGGAGAATTGGTTGCTGGGAGTTTTGGGCTCGGGGGCCAGGAATCCTTACGGGATCCTGGAGCTAGGGAGCCGGATAGGCTCTGTTCCTAGCTGGATGGGAGGAAAGATTCGGTTTTGGGCAGAGTTTGAGCAGAGCAGCGAGGACAGACGGAGTTGGGGAAACAACATCACTGAGAGGTATTTATGTCATTATCGATATGATGGTTCCCTATTTTACTAAGTTGTGTATGTTTTTTTTTTACTCACTCATTTGGTTGTTTTCAATGGCATTTTGGGCAGATCCTTGACATAACATGACTGTTGTTTTGTTTCTACATTGTTGGCTTGACACGTGCTCTTATCCCATGTAAATATAGATAAAAGATAAGATAGCTAAGCTAATTTTATTAATGTCCAAGGGATGACACCTTTTGTTTTTAAATTAAGTTTGTTTCTTTGTTGTTGTTGTTTTTTATTTTTTATTTTTTATAATTACAAATTTTGACCCATCTAATGCTTCTTTTACGATGTCTTTCTCTGTCCTCTGTAGGTGAAGGTTCTTACAAGTAAACATGTGGTTGGTGGCTGAAACTAGAGATGGGAGGATGGAGCAGAACTGCACGACTCCTTCTCGCTACATCTTATTCTATTTCATAATTCTTATTAGTGGTTTCAGGGTTATTCAAGGGTTACAAGGGTCAATTATGGGTTACTTTTGGCTGCTTCAAGCTTCAATAAGTACTGTTTAAAGGTTGTTTAAAATTCTGGTTATGCATGTCTAACTTTCGGTCTCAAAGGTGGGTGGGTAGGTGGCTAGGCCCTGGTCCAAGTTTTTAAACTTGACTCTAATACCATGTGTAGTGGCCTATTTAACAGAACCTTGAATTAATTAATTAATATATACACAACATTGATATTTATGACTTCTTTTATGGTTCTATATTCAACAAGCTAACAAACTAACAGTTCATGGTTCAACAAATTATAATTGAGCAACATGATATACAAAATATATATATATATATATATATATATATATATAAACATACAC
>JZKD02S2033340.1:230044-276691 GCA_000966675.3 Picea glauca | reverse complement strand
AAAACCTGGTAAACATTTTTTGAAAGATAACTGACCTTTGCAGCTTCTAAATAAATTGAAGGATCGGGCTTCTTCTTCTTTACATCATCACCTACCAGCATAGATTGGAGTATCAAATTTAGATTCAGTTAGAAAAATTGCTAAAAATAAGTCAAAACAATAATTATCTATGAAGTTGTTTGCCGGATAATCCACAGTTGGTGTCATTTTTGTCAACGTTTCGAATCCGAATCAGGATTCATCATCAGGACTATCCGGCAAACAACTTCAAAAATACTCACCACAGAAATCTAAAAACAACAATAATTATCTAATACGAGATTCTTGCAACTATTGATGACATTCAGCAGTTCATAAGTAAGCATTTCAATCATGGTACAAATTTGGAAGATAGGGTTTTCTGTCAATGTCAAGGGCACCTAGAAATGTAGCTTGTTATTTAAAATTGCTCATTTCTTTTCAGTTGCTGAATGTTACTGTTGTTTTTTAACAGTGAACACATGTTACCTTTCGTGGATCTCTCAAATCATAAATGACATGCATACATGATGTTTTGCTTTTTATCCGAATAACAGAACAATAGGGGATTTTAATATACAATATCTCTCACGGGTATCAAACTCCTTTGATTTATCCCCAATTTCAGAATCATTGTGATCATTAAATTGATTGGATTATTGTCTTGTGGAGGTTTTAGAAAATATTGGTGGCTCTCCAAAATCATGACTGTTTGAATTAGACTCATTCAGATTTTTATTCCACCTCTAGTCCGCTTATGTTATAGACGCCAAAGTGCACAATGAGTTTGACAATTCAATCAGGAACCAAATGAATACTAAGATACAATTGGAGATACAGAACCAGATAATTGAAAACAGACCTGCAAGGAAGCAATCTAGCTGTTGAAAACGCTCCTGCAGAAGAAGAAAACCTATTACAAAAAAGAATGCATGCTGTAACATCAGAGAAACCAATAAGCTTTGGTAATAGACTCTAGACTGAAGGGATGCAGTACCAGCCCAAGTAGATTTTCAATACACAGTATCACAGAGCTTTTTGTAGCCGCAGAACAAACTGCAAGTTTAATTCCCTACATCACAAAACAAAGAGATTCTATTAAGCCGTGCTTGTCAATTGATTTGGGCCTGGGTTTCTGAGATGTGGACACTGTCTACTGTTGCCATATAGTATTAGATTGTATGTGAATGTAACGCTTGTTACAACCAATTTGGAACTGTAATCCTTAATTGCCAGACCAATGTGTCTCTACATTATGGGGAATTTTTTTTATTAGGCACATTACTGCCTTGGTCCAGAGAAGATTGTGAGGGAATAATAAGCTAGTTATCATACAGCTGCCCTGGTTTCATCCATTAACTGCAACACCCCTGGCCTTGGCTTTACCTGGTAACCAATGAGAAATTTCACACATTTTAAACAGGAATATAACTCCTACAGAAATGGAAAACAATTGTTCCAATATAACACAGATACAGTATAGAATTTAGGAAGCAAACAACTTACTGTCCCCGAACGGATGATATCCTTGTATTTCTCTGTTTTCCATTCCTGTCATGGAAAGTGATGGAAAGGATGTAAGCCTGACTCATATATGCACATAATTTTTCCATGGGATTGAATTCTATTGAGCAAATATTTTGTAGGCTTGTAATGATTCCGTGGAAGTCAACAAAGGATGACTGGTTAGCAGTCAAGTCTTATCCTAAAAGTTACAAAAGTAGCTCATTTGATCAGAAGAAAAACATTTATAATGACATCAATAAATAGAAAATATATTCTCTCAACACTTGAACCTGAAAAAAATAATAAATACAATATCTAAAAATTGAAAAAACACTCCTTTATCGATTCTGTGACTAGAATCCATTAGGTTTGAAGTTTGAACAATAATTACTGATTTCCAAGGATGTTTTGGTTTCAAGCAGGCAAAGCTCAGGACTTAGCATAACTCTCTGATTATTGGGCACCCACATTCTCACTGTAGCTTGAGAGGTTTGCACCAGCAGCTTATGAGTTTGTGATCATCGCATCTATCTGCTTACAATTTCGTTCACAGCAGTTTGGATGACTTGGGACACTCACCAAATCATCCTCACCAAAAGGATCCAACAAAGTTGCTCAAAAGATAGGGGAGGGGGAGGCTGCTGAAAAACAAAAACTCATTAGTCCGCCCTTGCATGCCCTGAAGAGAGGACAAACCCTACCCATACCAGGTATGGCTGAAAATTACAGATTCTGATAGCAATCATCACATGATGATCCATATTTTCTGTATTAGAAATCTGATCAGCCTTATGTTTTTCATCCACTATTTAATTGGAGGAAAGCGAAGTCTACAGCACAAGTGGTACTGCGGTGATCTATCAACTCTTTGTCTGTGCGCTATAGTGTGTAATGATGCATTGAGTCTAGAGAGTGCATTGAGTATAGAGAGCAGTACGGACCCATCTAAACCTGGGTCTGATATGGTCCTCGAGACTGCTAAGCTCAATAATGCATATCTCAAGCTCACACAAATAACTTGGAACTCAAGGTATACAACTTCGAGCTTCTTGTCCTCAAGGAGCATATCAAACCCAGGTTTAAATGGGTTTGTGCTAGTGGAAAAACATTGTGTATATGAACATGATGCTCATCTTCTATGTTGCCACCACTGATTATATCATACAATTTTCAATGATTGAGAATTTGAGACAATCCTCGAGTTTCGGACGGCATACAAAATCCTTTGGATGACACTAACGAATGTATATTTTATAGAAACAAATACAGGCTCCCAGATACAATCACATAAATTGGGCATATCACACCTGTAAAATATCAATAAGTTTGACTTGATCAGTCTCATTAGCTGGAGGTGTTTCAAAGATAGTTGAAGAAGGCCAACCATTTTCATTAAAGTACCTGCAAAACTAGGCGGAAGGCGGGCTTTCAGAAACAAAGGACTTAGAAATGATTCGATGTGAATTATGAACTGAGGAGAGAAACACACCAGCGCATTTTGGGCTTCCCTCCACCAATCTGGTTCTGCAGTTGATCATAGAATTCTGCATCCCAATCCACCGGTTTTGATGAAGAAGGACAACAAACATTGAATTGGGTGAACGTTGCATTATATGCATTTCTGTGGAGATGTTCAGACTCCAAAATCACACCATCACAGTCGAAAATCAGAGTCTCCAACGTTCTCGCCTTTGAAGGAGATGCTGTCGCTGCAGCAGCAGTAATTATCCGTGTTTTTAATTTCCCATGGTTTGAAATGGTTATGGAGTCAGGAAGTTGGTTGTGTTGTTGTCGTGGGAGAAGACATGAATTCAGCTGGCTGACTGTAAATGAGATTTGAATGGAAGGATATGAATGAATGGTGTGAACAGGATTGAAGTATTTGGTGTTCAAACTCAGCATAGGAAGGAAACCCATTTCTTAACTATGTGGCTTCTGTTACATGGTATGTAGGTAATGTTGTTCATGTTAACATGTTAGGTTGGTAATGAAGATGAGGCGTCTGCAGGTAATGTTGTTTCTGTTACGTGGTATGTAGATAATGAAGATGAGGCCCAAAAACAACAATGATTTATTGTATTATTGAACTCTTCACTTTCTATGTTTCATCATCACATAAAGGAAAGGAGCCTATCTCTTATTTTGGAGTCACGTGAAAGTGAAAAATATGCAACCTCCTCCCACTAATTGATTTGATTAAAATAATAAAAAATAGTTGAAAAATATTACTTTTCATTAATTAAAAAAATATTATATAAAATATAAAATAAATTTTATAATTTTTTTCATAATAAAGTATAATATTTAAAAAAGTGTTTTTAGGTGTAAGATAATCCGTTACGAAGTGTGCTGTTAAAATCCTATCCTGTCATGTTAAGGGTTGATGTGTCTCAAGATCTCACAGTTTAGATGCCTTTTAGCAAACAAAAATATAATACTTAAAAAAATAAAGTAAAGAAAGTAACAAAATATGAAAAAACTTCATCAAATTTTTATGATTTTAAAATATTAACATAAATATTTAAAATCTAAAGATACTTCATACACTTTTATAAACTATTTTTAGGTTAATAGAAGTTTTTATAAACTATTTTTAGGTTAATAGAAGTTTTTTGGAATGATTTTTAGGAATATAATATACAACAATACTCATATTATTTAATCATTTTCTTCAAATAAGTTTTCACACATACATCTATATTATTTTATAGAATTATAATAGGAATATAAAATTAAGAAATTCTTTGAATTTGTTATTATTTCATTTTCAACTTTTGATAATGAATTATTTTTATGAGATCTTGTTTTGCCTATCAATATGCATTCTCCATGTAATTTGAAGTGATGGTGTTGTCCAATTTAAATGTGAGTGAAATTTATAACGAGAAATCTTTCATTTTGTCACACAATTACAATTGAGCCCAAGGATATCCCACATACATGTGTACCTAGTACATTCACATATATACTACACAATATTATGGAGGAATTTTGGTAGCCATTTTCACTTTCCTTTACATTGTAACCCCTTTCCTAGCTTCTAGTTGCATTTGAAGCCTTTTTGGTCCCTCGTGTGTCCTTAATTAAGTCCTTGTCAATTTCACTTACCTTAATTTTGACTTTATTTTATAGCCTTGGTCAAATGACTATCTTTCTTGTGTTGGCTCCACAAAGTTGCATCTTCCACATCATATACACACTTTTGCCACTCTCTCACACTCCAAAGAGATTTTTCCAATGGGGTTATGTAGCTCCTATAGGGGAACAAAAACCTTTTTTTTGCCTATAAAATAAGATATTTTCTTACTTGCTCATTTCACCATAGACAATATAACAATATTTTCACCCAACCATAGGCACAAAGGCCACCCTTAAGCACCTTAACCTTGACAAAGAGAATAATTCCGGAAGCATACCCTAGAATCAATATCCAACCAAGGTAGCGTACCTCTCTCTAGAGCTAGCGTACCAGACAAAAATTCTAAACCATAACCAAAGAGAAAGTCCAAGCCAAAACCGAAATGCCAGTTGCAACAGCTGCAATTGCAGTTCCTCTCCAAACTTGCGCACCACCAGTCTTATGCAGTTGCGAGAGTGAAAGTGACAAATGAGCTCTAACGCCCTCTTATTTATAGTCCTCCAAGTGACCTAACTGGGTCGACTTCTACTTCTGGAGGCTAATAACTCAATAATAAGTATTCTCTTTAGCCAACTTGTCTCCTAGGGTTATTATCCAATGTTTTAGGGTTTCTCTTGCTTCTCGAAATATTCTAGTCTCGTCAGGGTTACATGTAGAGGTTAATACCTCCCGTAGCTACCATAATATCAACATTCCCTCCTAGCTAGGGAGGTATTAAAGGCAATGGTCTTGAGCACACACAGACCATTCAACCCGTAGCATCATCATAGCCACACATGCTATCTCATGGTCAAATCATGAGAACCATTATCACTATCAATATCATATAATAGCATTAACTGCATCATCTCTCAAAGCCATACTCCATCTGAGTAATCAGGCATGATGTTGAATAAGTCACTCACTCCACGAAGTGATACAATAATCATTTTTCTAATATGGACATACGTCCTAGAAGAATGATTGTCCTGGACCATTTTCCACATGGAGAATGTCTGTCCATCAACATACTGACTATCCATCTAGTTGGAAATCATCTCCAACACTAGTGATAGTCTCCATGGCATTCAAAACAATGCCATCCAATAGAACACAAATGTGTCTATCCGTAGTAGTACACAACTACTTCCCAGTGGTACACAACCACTCCTAGTAGCACACGACTACTAACCAGTGACACACAATCACTACTAGTGGATCACATCCACCATAATAGCATACAACTACTGTCTAGAGACATACAGTCTCCACAAAAATCATATCATCTAATATCAACCTGTATAAAACAATATCATGATATAGATTGAGTCATTTGGGCCATTCTTCCACTCACATATGTGAAATATGGAAGAGTATTTTCCCTCAGAAAGTAAAGCATCAACCATGGGCTATTTGGACTATTCTTCTCAATCATAGAAGAATAACTGTCCCTGATTTCTGAGCCTGGACCATTCACCTAATTGGGCCATTCCTCCGACACTAATCATAGTGCAACCTAGAGAGAATGCGTCTACCCTAGGGAATGGCTGTCCCTAATTGCTGAACCTGAACCATTCACCTAATTGGGCCATTCCTCCGACACTAATCACAATGCAACCTGGAGAGAATGAGTCTTCCCTAGGGAATGACTGTCCGAGCCATTTCCTATGGAAATGATTGTTTTGCACCAACCTCCAAAATGGACCATTCTTCGAAACTGTTCACAACTGTGAACTTCAAAAGAATGACTGCTCGACGAGGAAGACCATTCTACTTGACCACTACTCAGAGTGACTGCCAAGAAGAATGATTTTCCTAAACCATCCCCCCACACTAGCTACAAGGGGAATCATTGTCTATGGTACATCGACAATCTATTGGACCATTTTCATTACGAAAATGACTGTCCGATTTGGACCATTTTCCGAACTGGAAAATGCCTATCCGTCAGAAATATTGAACCACTTTCCGAACTGGAAAGGAACTACCCATCCTGGACCATTTTTTGAACTGGAAAATGACTGTCCATAAATCAATAACATATCAGTGCTCCCTCCCAACCTGGGAGCAATAACTTCCTTTTCCAATAAGGAAGTCATCTCCATGAGCCCCAACTTGTCTCTTAAGTACGCAAACTTTTCATCTTGGATAGAGGCTTTACCAAAATATCTGCTATCTGCTCATCTGTGGAGATATATTGGAGAACCACTTCTCTCTTCTGGAATTTGTCACGAAGAATATAATGCTTGATCTCAATGTACTTCGACCTATCATGGAACATCGATTTCTCTGAAATCTTCACATAACTCTGATCATTACAATATATCATGGTCAAATTCAACACCTGATCACATGGTCCATAAATCAACTTATTTTTTATGCACAAACATCACAAGATGCAATATACTCTTCTTACGTAGTGCTGATTGCAACATACTTCTATTTCCTTCTAGCTCATGACATCATGGAAAATCTCAAACTGAAACATATCCAAGTAGCACTCCTTTTGTCATCTGTACTCCCTGCCCAATCTGAATTGATAAATTCATGCAACTGTATGTCATAATTTAAACGTACCACAAAAAAAATATTCGACTGAATATTCTCCAAATACATTAACAAGCCAATCAATTGTCAATCGCTTCAACTTCTTCAGATCTGTTATCATGGGAGTTAGCCATATATTTACAATCCATCATCCCAAACTTCTGAGTAACCATTATGATACACTTTCTCTGTCATAGAAAGTTTTTTCCACGCTTCTGTTGTATATGAGATACTTTCATCAAGTTGCTTGAATCCATACAAGGTCTTATTCCATTTGCATACATGGGTCTCTTTCTGGTATAAGCTTCTTTCTCAACTTGCTTTATTGGGAAGAACAATATTTTGCATGTAAATTTCAATCCATGGATACTGGAAGAGGTATATCTGGTTTACTGGAACAAGTTGTCGTCATAGTCTTCTCCCTCCTTCTGGAAGAACCTCTAGTTCTGAATCTCACAATGCTTCCATTCATAAGTCTTTTTCACATTTTTTTTTACATACATTGTTCTTCATCACAACTTCCATTTCTTCTGGTTGATTGCTTCTATTGGGTTCAAACCAAGCTGGTAGTCTTATGATTCTCGGTATAATAACTGGTTGTTTTGGATTTTCTTTCTTTCTTGGAATCTTCATGTTCTTCCTCATGTTCCTCTTTAGATTTTGGGTCCATGGAGTCTTCTATAGATTCCATTCCCTTCCTTCCCGAAGATTCCAACTTCTTCCTTTCATCGTAGGAACATGGATGTAGATGGACAACCAAGGATACTTAAGACTTCTTCTAGAGTCAAACTGAACATGTGCTTCTTATCATGGATGCTACTTTCAATGGGAACATGGACATATACTTCATAATCTTCATAGATTCTTCAATGGATCATATCAATTAGGATTAGCTCCCTATTGGCCCTTGACCAAGTTTTGAGAGATCTGGTCAAGTTTGACCTATTTTCGGACTTCGACAGCCTATCGAAGGAGGAGCGCAAGACGAAGCGGAGATCATGGATCTTAGCCCCTTTTTTGGGTCCTTTTTGGGTTTTTGGGATTATGTAACGGGCATGGGATGTCGGCCCATGGGTTTACCCATGTTGAGGCCTATTTTGTAATGTATAAATAGATGTATAGGCTATGTAAGAGAGACGAGAAAAAGGATCTATGTGATGTGACACTGATAAGCTAAGTGCTAAGTGCAAGTATGGTTTGTAGATGCTCTGTGCATACTGGGAGAGACTTGCAAAGCTAGGTGCAAGGTATTGTAACAAGCTGTGAAGTGCCTTGTGTTATAATGCAAGGAAGGAGGATCTAGTGAGGTGCACAGATCTCCTGTATTAGGCGAAGTAGGGTTTTGAGGCTCTGTTCTTGTAACCGATTGATTGAAGACAATAAAGAAGAAGAGTTGGTGGACGTAGCCCTAGGGTGGGGGTGAACCACGTAAACACTATATTGTTCCTCTTTGTGCTTGTCTTGATGTGTTTATAACTTCTCTTGCTAAGTGCTTTGATAGAGATAGATAAATATGCTGATGCTTTGTGCTAACAATGTGTAAGAATGTTAGATCTGACCTGTATGAAGGTGCTTAGTGCTTGATCTGCTAGATCAAACTTGTCTATTTATGATAAAGTTCTTAAATACATCAGATTTGAGTGAATGATGCGATGCTCTGTTCTATCTACGCAGTAGTTATTGGTTGAATATTGATGAACTGTTGATGCTAAATTTCTCTGTTAAGTATTATAATCACAGATCTGTGTCCCATCTAAGGTTGCAAACACTTGAGTCTTGCAACCACCTCTGACTCTACCTCGAGTGAGACTTCATCTGCTTCGCAGGTGTTGCCAAAAGGGTCGGTAGTTAGGGTTTTGTTGGTGCACTGTTGTAGCGTTGAACCCTGGGTCTACCCCTGTGCTAACACTCGCTCCTAATTCTTGCTTCATGCATGAATGCATGCTCTTCTTTTGGAATTTTGTAATCAACTCCCTCCATCTAAGAGAGTCCATGCTTTCATCTACATTCTTATTTCCTTTTGAAAAGTGTCACAAGTCTTATTCTAATTTCCTCTTGATTACTAACTTCTTTCTTATTTGACTCCTTCTGGGTCTCTTCAAGTTTGATTATGATTTTGGCTTATCTGACAGTTGTTACTTATATAATATATTCCTAAGGAATTTCCCAACGTACTTCATCTTCTTGTAGTCATCGTAATATCAATCCTTATCTTGTTATTCTTTCATAGGTATTGTTTTACTGACCATGTTTTCTTCTAAGAAATAGACATGCATGATATGTACAAGAACTATGTAAACATGGTATGTACAAGAACTATGTTATAGAAGAATACTGTTACCTTGAATAGAAGAAGAAGTCTGTTTTATCCTGCTTGGATTTCTTTAAGGGTTCCCTTTCTTTGGAAACTATTGCTTCGTCTGTTTCCTTCCTTTTCTTTAACTTAGGACAGTGGTTCCTGTAGTGACCATATTTTCGACAGTTGAAGCATTGTAATTTTTACATATCCTTTTCTTGATTTGGTTTCTTCCTTAAGCCAAACTTCCTCTTATTCCTGAAATTCTTGAATTTTGCTGTGAAGGCTTGATCATCATATTTCTTTTGAGATTTCTCTTTTGTGTTAATCCTTGATTCTTCTTGTGCACAACCAGTCCAAATTTCTTCAAATGTGGGATACTCCTTTCTTGTGTTCATGCTTGTGGCAAATGCATCCCATGTATTGGGAAGGCCATTGAGTACTATATTTACATGTTCCTTTCGTGAAATGATTTATTCAATAGCTTGTAATTGATCTCTTAACTGATAGATTCTCACAAAGTATGATGTTATGCTATCATCATCATTAATTTTCATGTCATGGAGCTCATTTTTCAGACTCATTACTTGTCCAATGTTTCTGACTGAGAAGATGTTAGTTGGGGTATCATACATATTCTTAGATGAGTCAAGATGAGAGATGTAGGGTATCAAGTAGTTTTTTACAGAGTCCACTATGATACACATAGCATTGATGTCATTGTCCTTGAACTTCTCAATAACTGCAACGTTCTGAGGTTCCTTCTCTTTTCCCGCTTCAAACTGTGGTTCCATGATCTTTCACGATATCCAACACTTTGTTCTTGGAAAGGATGAGGTAAATCCTTGTATTCCATTATTTGAAGTTAGAAGCCCCTTCTAACTTGTTTTTTGACTTCATAGCATAAGTCATGACTGCTTTGACTTGGTAAACCTTTGACTTTGACCAAAAAATCAAACTTGACGTCTTGGCTTCCTGAGAGTACCAGGAGGTGTGCTTGGCTAGGACACACTAGGATATCTAGGAATTAGGTCAATCTATTCACTTAAGGTGCCTTAACAAGAGGGTTAGGGTTTTGTTGTTGCAACAAAACTTTGACTACAACTGCAACTGTAACTTAGCAAATCCTCCCAATCTATCTTCCAACGATTAAACTATCCGAAGATATGGTGGACCCATAACCTGTTAGAAAAATATGTGTGCTCATTTCACCATAGACAATATAGCAATATTGTCACCCAACCATAGGCACAAAGGCCACCCCCGAGCACCTTAACCTTGACAGAGAGAATAATTCCAAAAGAAAACCCTAGAATCAATAGCCAACCAAGGTAGCATACCTCTCTCTAGAGCTAGCTTACCAGGTAGAAAGTCCAAACCATAAACAAAGAGAAATTCCAAGCCAAAACTGAAATGCCAGTTGTAGCAATAGCTCCTCTCCAAACTTGTGCACCACTGGTGTTATGCAGTTGTGAGAGTGAGAGTGACAAATGATCTCTAACACCCTCTTATTTATAGTCCTCCAAGTGACCTAATTAGGCCGACTTCTACTTCTGGAGGATAATAACTCAATAATAAATATTCTCTTGAGCCGACTTGTCTCCTAGAGTTATTATCCAATGTTTTAAGGTTTCTCTTGCTTCCCAAAATATTCTAGTCTCATCAGGGTTACATGTAGAGGTTAATACCTCCCGCAGCTACCATAATATCAACATTTTCCACACAAAAAGATTACTTTTATGTCTCAAGAGACCATCCTATATCTATATTTTAGGGTTCTGTTGAGTGTTCATCCATGAACTTATCTTTTAGCCCCCCTACTTGAAATGAATCATAGGTGAGGAATATGCCTCCTATGCTAATCTATGAGAGAATAATGTGCATAAATTAAAAACATAATAGTTGCAAACAAATGAAATGAACAACAAACAATTAACTACATGACATCCTGAGGAAAACCCTTATAGGCGAAAAACCCCACACTCCAATGCACACTCAATGTATTATTTAGCAACCAAATTGTTACAATATATATTCTTTATGCTCTTAGCAAGAGTGTTTAGCAACAACATACTTCTGGAGAAAATTCGGCAGCATAACAGTAAGATAATCTTTTTTTTTTATTTCCTCTAGCCCTAGCACTCAATAAATAGGCATAGTAAAATCCATAAATCATCTATGGTTTACCATTTCCACATACTGGAAACCATAAGTGGGTTATTGCTTGCCATTTCTATGCATACATTCTTGCTATAACTCTACATTATTCTTGCTACAACTCTGCACTTATTCTTTTCCACTGCTTTGCATATATTCTTGCTGCAACTATGCACTATTCATGCTACAAATCTGCAAGGTGTATGACACACATGCCCCAACATTTTCCCGCTTGTCATATATATTGCAAGGTAAAAGGGAGAATGCATCAAACTATGAGCTAATTTTTAGGGCCATAGACTCACAACACCACTTGAATTTACTTGTGCTCACTCGTTTCGTCGATGCATTTGTAACATTCTGCAAGGTGTGAACTTTATCTAGTATCACCTTTCTATCCTCTACCATGTCCCTAATAAAATGGTATTGTATATCTATATGCTTTGTATTTGCATGAAAGGTTGGGTTCTTAGTTAGGCAAATGAAATTATTGCTATCATATTGAATCATGATAGCTTTTCGACTTAGCCCTACTTTTGAACATAGTTTCATAAGTCAGATGGCCTCATTACATGCATGAGTAGCTGCCATATACTCTGCCTCTATAGTGGACAAAGCGACCACAACTTGTCGCTTTCTCATCCAATTCACTGCTCCACCAAATAACCAAAACACATAACTGCTTGTAGATCTCCTTCTATCTACATCCCCTACTTAATCATAATCCACATAACCTTGTATATCCATCGAGTGCGGGTCCCTTGAAACATCAATATGATAGCAAATGGAATATCAGAGGTGCCTCACACATACTTTAAGACCCTCTCCTTTGCAACCTAGTGTTCACGTCCAATATTAGCCATGAATTGACTCAAGACTCCCACTGCTTGGGAAATGTTTGGTCTAGTACAAACCATAGCGTACATCAAAATACCAACTGCACTAGCATAATAGAGGCCATATCCTCCATTTCTGTAGATGTTGTAGGACACTGTCCAACATAAAACTTAGTTCCCACAGAGATTCAAACACTTAATGGTTTGAAATTTTCCATACAAAAGAGTTGTGTTATCGCACGAGTTGTAAGTTGAGAAAAGACCGACTCAACCACAAAATGACGACAACCAAGAGAACACCTACCCACTGTCACCTTAGATAGGCATTCCCTTCACTTTAGAGATGAAGTAATCACCTCAAGGGGGGGAATCCTAGTGACCCTGGGGGAAATGAGATGGAAAATTAAGAGATGAAGAAGAGTCCCCCTATAGGTCAATGATAGAAGATAAGAAGGGCTTGAAAAACGTCTCGTAGATGGTAGAATATATTCCACAACGTAGTATACTTTCCAAGTAGTGATTGTACCTTCCCGAGACACAAGGAAAACGAAGATACAAGCCCAATAATATGTTGGAAAAACAAGTTAATCTTGGTTTCCCTAATTGCAGAAATAAACAATAATATATATCAACAACAAAATGATAATAAGAGTTGAAAATTGTTGATGTTTTTGGTAGCTACGGGAGGTATTCACCTCCAAGGGACCTCCTACGGAAGATATCATGAGAGGAGAAAAACCCCAATCACTTGTGATGAGAAATAATTCTACAAGTTGAGCCTATTGTGTAAAGACTAATTTATATTGAGTTAGAAATTAGTTTCATGTAACTTGTACAAGTCGGCCCTAGTGTGAAAAGAAACACCTTGTGAAAAGACACATCCCCTCATTACATTGGATACATATATAAATAAGTGCGCCCCATCCTAATTTGATACACAACAAACTCGACCTCCTAACACATCCGAGGTAGCCACAGGAGTACTAGTCCGAGGCAGTGAAATTCGACCTAATTTGAGGCATTTGTGAGAGAACAAATTGGGCACCTCTGTAACAACATATTTTCTCTATTTGTGATTGTCTTTCTCTTGGATATCATTCTATAGCAAGTCTCCTACTCTGCTCGGGGGTGGAACTTGAGGATGCCTATGGGTGGGTGGTAATGAAGAGAATTACCTATGGTTATTTGAGCATACCCAATTTTTTGTTATTTGTGCTTGGTTATTGTTCTTGAGGTCCTAATTATTTACTGCAGTTAGTCTAGGATTTAAAATTCAACATGGTATCATAGCGGTTCCTATAAGATGACCATTGCATAGCAGTTAAGGGCTATTGGGGCCCAGATTGCAGACACAAAAGACAGGGCCGAGCCTCCTTAACAAACCTATAATGAAGTCTAAAGTTGGCATCTTTGAAAACAGATCTAAGGAAAGTTTTGATGAAGTGTGGGCGAATGTACTGAGGCTACAAGGTCGAACTTGAAGTTTGTCCTGGGTGCTAGTTTCTAAGGCTCCCTTTTGGCACAAATTGTAGCAAAGTTTGAAGTCTTCTTTGAAGTGAATTTCAGGCAAACTGTGGGTAGTTTAAGCCCTGTTCTGAGGCCTTCCTTTGATAGTCTTGAGGCCGAATTGTTGGCAGACATGAGGCGCTGATTTGAGGTCTCTTTTGAGACGGTATAAACATTGTTTTGAGGGAAAATTCTGACTGTTCTAAAGGCGAGTCTTGAACAATACTGAGGCTGAAATTTGGTCAGCTTGTAGGATGAGTTTAAGGCCTTCTATTGACACAAATTTCAGAAGAAAATTGCAGCAAACCCATGAGATGATTGTAGAGGTAGAAAATGGGTGATATTGAGGTAGTCTGCAAGGCATATCTGAGAATTTGAAGTGTTGTTCTGAGCCCTGGTCTAAAGTCTATTCGTGGCATCAATTATAGCATAGTTTGAGATCCATCATTTATGAGTTTTAGAGCCTGCCCTAAGGCTAATATGAGGCTAATCAACTGTGGATGAAGTTGCACCATCACATGATGATGCTACAATTTAAGAGGTATGCACTTGTATATACATATTTTTTTATTTGTATCATTATCATGAGGGTGCTTGTATGAGGAGGGACCTTTTTGCTGCAATTGTGGATCCAAAAGGATCTCAATTCAATCAGAGGAGAAACACACTCTCCTTGGAAGAGAAGACTCCAAGTTTGATTGTTTTAATTATCATGCCTGTAACCTACACTTCTAGTGTATCTAGCTTGCTACATTACAAGTAGGTATTGTAGTTGTGATAACAATCTTTAAGTTGCTTTGAAGTCATGATACTAGATATGTACTTGTTGATCTCCCCTCTAGGAAATATGTTTTTCTTTTGTTTTTCTTGTTTTAGGCAGGTTACAACGAAGACAGGTCACTAGTGATAGCCCTGAGAGAGATCCATAGTGACGGTTGCAGAAGGAAACATATTATATGGTATCTAGTTTGAGACATGAAGCAATCTGACCAGACAAGGAGTTTATATTGATCGACAAGTTTTACTAGTCTGAATCTTGTCACGTGATTCCATCAGTTTGAGCAAGTGATAACATAGGAGACTTGCTCATTTACATTATAGAGCTCTTCTCACCCCGAGGAATATGGTGTCAGGTGATGCAACACCCCTACCTCAGCAGGTTCTCCATGACTTCCTGGTCTAAGGATCGTTCTAAATCTCCCCCTTGAGTCTAATTGACTCTTTGATTTCCTCGTAGGAATCTCCAACACACAAGTGTCTCCATAGGTCCTTCTGATGAGTTACGCCTATGCAGACTGGCACTAGACGTGAAATCTTACACACCTGGTCGACTGATGTGACCACGACCTTCACCCGAAAGAGGTATTTCTGGTTTCGTGACTCTGTGATCCCCGATGTGAACTCCTCTGACTCCTTCAATCTCCGAAACCCCAAAAAGGGCTAACGACTCTTTGACTTCTCCCTTGAATTATCTTGATGTGAACTTCAAGTGCGATCTGGGCCCAGTGTTTTCTCACCTTAGGATTTCGCGTATCGACGAATTGCAATGCTACAACTCCCTTCGCCCAATAGCCAAAATCACAATAAATTCCCATCACAAATTGATGGCTCTGATCTCCCACGAATCTGATGGTCTTGATTCTATCGGGACTTCACGAATCGGGAGTTCGCAACTCTCGATTCCGAGTCACAACTTCTTCCACGCCCAGAATTCTGAAACAAATAAAGTTGAGCATGAGATCAACGACTCTCGTTGATCCGGATCCAATGGCCACTACTCCTCCTGAGCTTATGAGTGTTGAAAGACACTCAACCTTAACCCTTCTGTTGATCTACCAGATCCAACGGTCCACGGAACTTTGGTGATTCTCCCTCTGAGAATTTCAACCGTCCATTCAGACTTCTCAAAGACTCCTACCCAACTACTTTGGCGTCTTTCCTCCTGAGCTTGTTCCTCTACGAGTTAATTTCATACCTCGTCCTTCCTTTGAGTTCTTCAAAGTATCTATCCTTCTTGAGCTTGACCTCTGCTATGGGTTCAAGGCTTCAAAAGGATTATTGCGCGCACTCCTTGCGACATTCACAATAATATCTGGTTATTGAAAATATCCAACTCTGTGCACTTCCCTACAACAACAGTTCTTCAACCTCCTTCCTTGGTTGGTAAATCCAATAATTCAACCGGCCCGCACACACCTTGCACGACTCTGTGCTATACCTTCACTTTTGTTGGTATAAGAACAACGATGACCCTCCTAAACTTCTTTGAGATAAAACTTAGAATCTCGTTAACACACTCTTTGCAGACTCTTCACTGTACTCCTTGCAGGATTTATCAGGAAGAGAAACAATTGAAACTTATACTTCCCCCTCTCACAAACTTCATACATTTACCATGAAATCATGAGCATGCTCACGCCCATAGCATTGAAACAAATTCATAACAAAGAATATAAGAAAAATGTAAACATACCATTCAATAGATGTGAAGAGTAACCATGACAACACCATGAAATGGAATCAAAGTATTCTTATATTAATTCCTATGCTCCTGTACATGAGTTCAATAGCAACAACTATCTACTTATACAACCTTCTACAATCTCTGTTCCTCTACTCTTCTAATCTCTTTCTATGCTCTCTACAACTTACAATTACAAATTGAGAATAATACAATACATGTGAGGGATCTTTCTGAGAGTTTTCCCTCCTACCTTACAAACTATCTAATTGGAATTAAAAGCTACCTACTTTACATTCATTACAATTAAATGCCTCCATAACCGACATATGAGATAAATGCTCAAGATCTGTTTACAATCTTTCAAACATAAATGCAAATACATTCCCCTAGATATTACATTTAATGTTTTATCATTCAAATTCAAAACATTCTCAAAATGTGCACTAGTGCATTTCCAACTGTCCCCCGCTCTTGCGCTTGCTTTGCTGGCTTGCTTACGATGCTCCTGCATGATACTCCCTTGGATGAAAATTCATGAACTCTTGTTCATGAGCTCCTGCACTGTCTGTCCATGTTTCTGGATCGTTGCTTCGCTTTCCCAACTGGCATCCTCAATTGGGTGTCCCTTCCATTTCACAAAATACTCAAAATATGTTTTTCTCCGGGTCTTTTTACCAACTCTATGATCAACAATCTTTTCCATCCACGAATTTTCAACTACAGGCATCTGTTTGATCCATTGAACTTCCTTCTGATCTTCTGGGCTCCCTCTTCCATCTTCTCTGTAAGGATACAGATCTACTACGTTGAATATGGGTGAGATGCCCACATTGTTTGGCAGTTCTATCTCATAAGCATTTGCCTAAAACTTTCTCAAGATTTTACATGGCTCAATTTTCTTCATCTTCAGCTTATTATAGGTTCCCCTAAGGAATATTTCTTTTCTGAGATGCGCCAAAACCAAAACACCTACTTCAAATTGAAGCTCTCTTCTATGCTGATTTGCTCTGCGCTTATATTCCTGGTTAGAGTTGTGCAACCACTCTCTGATTTTATTGTGGAGCTCCTGCATTCCTTTTTCAAAATCTTCCGCGTTATCACTCCAGAATTCATTCTGCTCTAAGTATTTCAACTCAGAGACTCCTCTTGGATGCATTCCATACACTATATGAAATGGGCTTTGTCATGTACTCCTATTGGGTGAGTTGTTATATGAAAATTCCACCTGTGGCAGAATCTGATCCCACTGACTATGGTGTTCAGCCACTAATCTCCTCAATAAGTCCCCCAAACTCCTATTTACTACCTCAGTATGTCCATCCGTCTGAGGATGATACACTGATCTAAAAGATAAATTCATCCCCAACTTCTTCCATAGGGTCCTCCAAAAATGACCAACAAATTTGGTATCCCTGTCCGAAACAATACTCTTGGGTAAGCCGTGAAGTCTAACAACTTCTTTGAAAAACAAATTTGCAATTTGTGTTGCATCACTGGTTTTCTGACATGGAATGAAATGTGCCATTTTTGAAAATCGATCGACTACCACAAATATGGAGTCACAACCCCTTTGTGTCCTTGGCAGTCCCAACACAAAATCCATGCTTATCACATCCCACGGCCTCTTTGGTACTGTCAATGGTTGATACAATCTTGTGTTTTGTCTTTTTCCCTTTGCGTTCTAGCAAATTCTACACTTGTTTATGAATTTCTTGACATCTGTTCTCATTCCTGGCCAATAATATGAGCCATTCAGTTGCACAAAGGTCTTATCATGGTCAAAGTGTCTAACCAATCCCCCACTATGTTTTTCCTTCAAGAGGTTTTCTCTCATATAACATTTCGGTATACACAACTGATTTCCTCTGAATAACAGTCCATCCTGAATCAAGTATTCAGTCCATTGGCTTCTATCTCTGAGAACTAGATTCTCACATGATTCATAAGCGTCCTTGAAATTTGCATCATCTCTGTACATCTCCTTGAGATTGTCAAAACCTAAGGTTTTCACTCTAAACTCCTGCAGAATCAAACATTTCCTGCTCAAGGCATTAACAACCTTATTAGCAGTTCCAGAAATGTGCTTTATAACAAAAATAAAGTTCTTCATAAATTCAACCCATTTTGCATGTTTCTGGTTCAATTTCTCCTGTCGAGTTATGAATTGTGAAGCATGGTTGTCGCTATACAAGAAAAACTCTTTCGGAACCAAGTAATGTCTCCATTTCTTCAATGCCTGTATGATTGCATAAAACTCTTTATCATACGTGGAATAGTTCTTCTTTACATCGTTCATATTCTCATTGAAGTATGCAATTGGTCTATTGTCCTGAATCAAGACTGCTCCAATCACAAATCCACTTGCGTCACATCCTACTTGAAATATTTTGCTGAAGTCTGGCAAAACCAGAATTGGCTGTTTAGTAATATTCTCTTTCAGCAACTTGAAACTTTTCTCTGCTTCCTCTGTCCAGTGAAAATATTTGTGTCTTTTCTTGACAGTGTCCATCATTGATGCACTAATCCCACTAAAATTTCTGATGAACTTCCTGTAAAAACTGGCTAATCCATGGAAGCTTCTTACTTCAAAGATACTCCTTGGCGATGGCCAATCTTTGATTTCTCTTACCTTCTCTGGATCCATCTTTAACTCATTCGCAGAGATCACAAAACCTAAGTAAATGAGTTTCGTCTTCATGAAAGATGACTTTTTTCAGATTTATCAACAATTTCTCTTGCTGTAACCTCCTCATCACCAGAGTTAGGTGTCTCAAATGTTCTGCCTCAGTTTTATTGAAGATCAGTATATCATCAAGATACACGATTACAATATTTCCAATGAAATATTTCAAGATTTCGTTCATCAACCTCATAAAGGTACTTGGTGCATTTGTCAAACCAAATTACATGACAAGCCATTCATACAACCCTTCATTCATCTTGAATGCTATCTTCCATTCATCGCCTTCTCTCATTTGAATCTGATGATAACCACTTTTCAAATCAATCTTTGAAAACAAATTTGCCCCACTTAAGCATTCCATCACGTCATCCATTCTTGGTAAAGGAAATCTATACCTGATGGTGATTTTGTTTATTTCCCTTGAGTCTGTATACATCCTCCATCCACCATCCTTATTTGGACTTAACACTGTTGGTACAATGCATGGACTCAAGCTTTCTCGAACCAATCCTTTGTCCATCAAATCCTGGACTTGTTTCTTGACCTCTTCGTTCTCCTGCGGCATCAATCTGTACACTACTTTGTTTGGTAAACTCACTCCAGGTATAAGGTCAATGTGATGACTTATGCTCCTGATGGGTGACAATGAACAAGTTAATTCGTCCACCACTATATCAACGAAATTCTCCAGCAGTTCCTGAATTCCTTCAGGTAGGTCATCCATCGAAGTACTGGTCAAAAGAATCTAGGTTTTCTAACCACAACAAACTGCATTTCTTCATCTTTCCTAACCTCATTAAGAAGCTCCTTCCCACTCATGAGAAGTATAGTATTTCTTGCTTCTTCCTTCACCTTCTTGTCTTCAATTGGAAGAAACATATGAGTTCTACCATTCTTCTCTAAGGTGTATGTGTTATTTCTCCCATCCTGAACAACATTTCTATCATATTTCCATGGTCTACCCAACAAAAGATGATAGACATCCATGGGAATAACATCACATAATATTTCATCTCTATATCCCCCTATCTTAAATTCAACTAAACATTGTTTAGTGATTGTTACCTGATGTCCTTTTTGCAACCACGAGACTTTGTATGGGCTTGGATGTGCAACTGTCTCTAATTCCAGCTTCTCCACCATTTCTGTGGATACTAGGTTATTTGTGCTTCCACTGTCCACTATTACCTTGCATACCCTGTCCTTGGTTTTGCAAGCAGTTCTAAAAAAACTGTTTCTTTGGACTTGATTCTCCGCCTCTTTTTCTGGATTCAAGAGAACTTTCCTCATCATTAAGGATCTTCTGTCTTCTACATCTTCTGCCTCAACATTTCGCCTTTGAGCTTATGAAATGTGAGCTTCTCCTCCTCCATCTCTTTTTCTGTCAGGACATTCATAAGACTTGTGTCCGATATTTCCACAATTTTTTTTTTTTTTTATCTCACCTCCTTTGCCTATTCCTCTTCGTCTGGCTCGAGGAAAAGTGGTTCTATCAGCATATTGTCTTCCCTGTGAACTTCCTCCTCTTTCTGGGTGAGCATGAGGTTTCTTTTATTCATCCTTAGGCTTCTGTACTCTGTCTTGGGCAACTGCTTTGCTTCTACTTTGACTTCTACCTCTGCCCCTTTGACCCTGCTTTCAGGCCAATTTTTCTTCATCCTTCAGAGCAATCTGATAAGCATCTTCCACATTCATGATTGTTACCATGCCCATCTCATATTGAATGTCATATCTCAGACCATTCATGTATCTGGCGACCTTCTCATCATCACTCTCATGATGACCCGCTCTAATATTTATCCTGTAGAACTCTTCAGTGTATTCCTTCACTATCATCCCCTTCTGTCTCAAATTATGCATTCTTCGAAACAGATTAACTTGATAGTCTCTGGGTATAAAATTGGCCTTCATCTTGGTGACCATCCTGTCCCAACTTTTGATTCTTTGTTTGCCTTTGCAACGTCTGTCTCCCTGCAGTTCATCCCACCATAGTGTTGCATGCCCTTTAAGTCTAGTGACAACATGTTTAAATTTCTTATCTTCTTCGATATCTTCATAATCGAAGTACTTATCTAGAGCTCTAAACCGATCTAGCAGCTCTTCAACGTCTAAGTTGCCTTCATACATTGGAATATCCATCTTTCCTCTGGCACCTATTCTTGAAAGAACTCTGAATATATGTTCTTCTGCAGCATCTTCGACTACAACTTCTTCTTCAGCTCCATCCTCATTCTCTCTTTCGACTTCACTGATATCTCCAACATCAATTGCCTATCTCTGTGTTGTCTCCATAGCATCTAATCGAGCATAGAGTTCTCTCATTTCCCTTTCCACAGCTAGATCGGGCATTGGTCTATCTTGACGTCTTCTAGGCGACATTGTTCAAATCTGTTCCACGCAGAATTCGAATCACAACTTGCCTTCTGTCCTATCCTTTCTTACAAAAAAAAATGATTGTAAGCTTTGATACCACCTGATGCAACACCCCAACCTCAACAGGTTCTGCACGACCTCCCGGTCTAAGGATCGTTCTAAATCTCCCCCTTGAGTCTAATTGACTCTTTGATTTCCCCGCAGGAATCTCCAACACACAAGTGTCTCCATAGGTCCTTCTGATGAGTTACACCTATGCGGACTGGCACTAGATGCGAACTATTACCCACTTGGTCGACTGATGTGACCACGACCTTCACCCGAAAGAGGTATTTTGGGTTTCACGACTCCGTTATCCTTGATGTGAACTCCTCTGACTCCTTCAATCTCCAAAACCCCAAAAAGGGATAACGACTCTTTGACTTCTCCCTTGAATTTTCCTGATGTGACCTTCAGCTGCAATCTAGGCCCAGTGTTTCGACACCTTAGGATTTCACGTATCGACGAATTGCAATGCTACAACTCCCTTCACCCAATAGCCAAAATCACAATAAATTCCTGTCACAAATCGACGACTCTGATCTCCCACAAATCTGACAGTCCTGATTCTATCAGGACTTCGTGAATCAGGATTTCGCAACTCTCGATTCCAAGTCACAACTTCTTCCACTCCCCGAATTTTGAAACGATGAAACTTGAGCATGAGATCAATGACTCCCGTTGATCCGGATCCAACGACCACTACTCCTCCTAAGCTTATGAGTGCTGAAAGACACTCAGACTTAACCCTTCCATTGATCTACCAGATCCAACAGTCCACGAAACTTTGGTGATTCTCCCTCTGAGAATTTTAATCGTCCGTTCAGACTTCTCAAAGACTCTTGCCCAACTACGTTGACATCTTTCCTCCTGAGCTTGTTCCTCTACAAGGTAATTTAAGACCTCATCCTTCGTTTGAGTTCTTCAAAGTATATATCCTTCCTGAGCTTGACCTCTGCTATGAGTTCAAGGCTTCAAAAGGATTCTTGGGCGCACTCCTTGCGACATTCACAATAATCTGTGGTTATTGAAAATCTCCAACTCTGTGCACTTCCTTGCAACAATAGTTCTTCAACCTCCTTCCTTGGTTGGTAAATCCAAGATTTCAACCAACCTGCGCACACCTTGCATGACTCTGTGCTATACCTGCACTTTTGCTGGTATAAGAACAATGATAACCCTCCTGAGCTTCTTTGAGATAAAACTCAGAATCTTGTCAACACACTCCTTGCAGACTCTTCACTGCACTCCTTGCAGGATTTCTCAGGAAGAGAAACAATTGAAACTTATACTTCCCCCTCTCATAGACTTCATACATTTACCATGAAATCATGAGCATGCTCACACCCATAGCATTGAAACAAATGCATAACATAGAATATAAGCAAACTGTAAACATACCATTCAATAGATGCGAACAGTAATGAGAGCACCATGAAATGGAATCAAATTATTCTTATATTAATTCCAATGCTCCTGTACATGAGTTCAATAGCAACATCTATATGCTTATACAACGTTCTACATTCTATGTTCCTCTACTCTTCTATTCTCTTGCTCTGCTCTCTACAACTTACAATTACAAATTGAGAATAATACAATACATGCGAGGGAGATTTCTTAGAGTTTTCCTTCCTACCTTACAAACTATCTAATCGGAATTAAAAGCTACCTACTTTACATTCATTACAATTAAATGCCTCCATAATCGACATATGAGATCAATTCTCAAGATCTATTTACAATCTTTCAAACATAAATGAAAATACATTCCCCTAGATATTACATTTAATGTTTTATCATTCAAATTCAAAACATTCTCAAAATGTGCGTTGGTGCATTTTCAGCTGTCCCCTGCTCTTATGCTTGCTTTACTGGCTTGCTTACGATGATCCTACATCATCAATACTTCCAAATCTTCGTATAGAGCATGATGACATTCGTAGAGTTTGTGGGGTCCTTTCCGAGCAGTGACAATAGATCCAAGGGGATCTTATGCAATCAGATTTGTGTGGACCCATGACATCTATTTCCTTTGAAGAGAAGATATCCTTCTGGAGATCTAGAGGATCTCACATGGATATTGAAATTAAGAGGTAGGAGGAGATGATGACTTCTCCCCCCTCACCGTTCAACATTTCAGAGGGATCTAGTTGAGCTCGTTGATCCAGATGATCCAGTTGATATTCCTAGAGATATTGTAGTAGTCCGGAAGAGGCCTGCATGGGCTCATCAAACTATGCAGGAGGCATAAGGACATACAACTCCCGTGGTACTTTTCAAGAAATCCAGAGACCACTTATAAATTCGGTCCATGTTGCAGCTATGAGACACATCATTGATTCTTGATCCTTCCTTTTGTGAGGAACCATCCAGTTAGTAGATATGGAGAGAAGCCATGATGAAGGAGTATTAGTCCATCGTAAAGAATCACGTGTGGGATATTGTTCCGAGACCATAAGGGAAGTCTGTGGTGACTTCCAAGTGGATATATAAAGTTCAAACATACAACTGATGGGAGCATCGAGAAGCACAAAACAATAATTTGTTTCCATATATTTCTCTCAGGTAGAGGGAATAGATTATGAGGAAACATTTGCTCATATTGCTCGATATATTTCCATCTAGATGATCATTTCCCTTGCAGTAGCCATGGGATGGATATTACATCAGGTGGATGAGAAGACAACCTTTCTCAATGAAGATATTGAGAAAGAAGTATACATCAAGCAACCAATTGGTTTCGTGATACATGAGAAAGAGTCTCATGCGTGCTGATCGAAGAAGGCCCTGTATGGACTTATTCAGGCACCTCGAACTTAGTATACGAGGATTGATGGATATGGCCTGAGATATGTCTATACCGTGAGTACCACAAAAACATATAGTATTGTGGATGGAAGTTTGCGAAGCAGTGTGTCTTCGCAAGCTCTTTCCAGCTAATATATGAAGATTCTCTTTCTGATCACCCCATCTTTCATTGAAGGCTTTATGAATTTTGACCAAGGTGCTAAAGTTTTTAGGATCTTGTTCCGAGAACCACTCACCTGACTCCCCCTCCAAAGAATACACAAAAAGGGTCATCTTGACATATTCATGATTGTGACCAATACACCATTTGCTGACACATAATTTGAAATTCAAGATGTGAGATCTGACACTAATAACATTGTTTCCCTGAAAAGAAGGCAACTTCTCAATAGCTTTGTCAGGAATAACATGGGGAGCACCTTGAATATTTGTAAAATTACATGGCTTTAATAGGTCACCCATAGTTGAAGTAGGATTAGCTGTTGTAGGATTATTAAGTGCAAAGAAGAGATGTAGATAAGAGATTGCTTCTTCTCCAAGACTTTCAAGTAGCCTACAAGGAGCTAATATGTTTATTCTCCTCCTATACACCCTTTTAGGCTCATGAAGGGAATTAACCAACCCTTGCGGGTTCCTCCTGGTAGGATACCTAAAAGATTTATTCAATGGAGTCATCACTTGGAGATTAAACAATATCGAATAACACAACTCAAGTTTAAAATTTTTAGGGAAAAGTTTTATTACTTAGTTTTTAAAGAATTAATTAGAGTTTTTCGATTAACCAAGGATAAGAGACTTATCCATGACAACGACGACAAATATGTTGTCGTCCTTATACACACCTACTAACATGGAGAAGTATCCAACCCACTTAGTGTGTCCTTAGAGGCACAAGCCTAAGTCCAGACCCACTGCCACCTTGATCTAGACCTCTTCCATCTAGGCTCACTCCTAGGGAAGCCAAGGGGGGTAGACCCTACTTTACCAAGTTAAGTTTTAATAAATGACCTAGGATTTAATTTGGTTTTTATTAGGAAGACCCAACCGAATGACAATCAAACAATGAAAATGCAATTGCTTTAATGACAAATAATCTTTTTCTTTACAATACAATAAAATAGACCAGTGCCTAAAATATACACAAAGTTTTCTTATTGAGATGAGCAATTAAATAAATATCTACAACATGGAATAATACATGAAATATCTACACAAATAATTAGATAGTGAAATACTATGAAATTTATACAATTATTTGCAAATGAACAAATAATGCTTTCAACAAAAAATAAAGAATCTCTAATACATGTAAATATTCACAATGAAGGAAAGTGCTTGAAAGAAAGTGACTTAGAAAATGAGATTGCTTGGAAAGTAAATCACATGGAAAGTAAATTGCTTGAAATGTAAGATTGCACAACTTGAAAAAGTGAGACTGCTTTGAAAGTGAATGGATAAACTTGAAGTGCAATGTTGTGAATGTAGTTGGTTGATTTTAATAGGTTTCAAGTCTCTATTGAATTAGGGGGATTAGAGTGTGAAAGATACAAGCATAAACTATGTGTTTGCCCCAAATTGTTATCCCCTCAACCAAAAGGAATTGTTGGGTGCTCAAGAATAAGGAAAAACACGGTCCTTCCCTAGCTCCACAGGTCAAACCCAAAATGCTTGGGCGCTCAACAAGGAGGACACGTAGTGCCACGAAGCCGTCCTCGATTTCAACCCCTTGTAGCCTCGTAAGTCACCCTTTTTGGTGGTAGAAACAATAACAGCTGGATGCCTAATTAAACTACTCTCCAATCCTTTTCCCTTTCTTAGTTACCCAAGATCCACTAAGTGGCAAGGGGAGGGAATACAGGGTAGAGGTGAAGCACAAATATGATTATTTTGCAATGAATTAAACAATTAGAAAATCCTTCACGATATTTCAAGGATGGCTTAGGCCAATATATTTGCAAGGTGTGGGCAAAATAAATAACTTAAAAGACTTGGAAAATTAAATTGCAACCCCACAACAATGGAACAAGTGGAGGACAAGCCTACCATTTTGGACAAGGTGGGTATAATGAAAGAATTCAAATGACTTGGAAATTTAAAAAACAACCCCACAACAATGGCACAAGTGGAGGACAATCCTACCATTTTGGCCAAGGTGGGGGTAATGAAAGAAATGCAAGAAAATAAATCTAAACCTAGCCTTCACGATTTTGCAAGGATGGCTTAGGCCAATCTCTTTGCAAGGTGTGGGCAATATTTCCTAACTAATTACAATATCAGATTTTTATATTTATTTGTGAGAAGGAAATCCCAAGAGACTCTCTTGGGTTGCTTACAATACTTTAGAAGAATATGAATGAACGGGTTTTTGGAATCCAAGCTTTAGGAAACTTCTTTGAGTGTTTGGGGCCCAAAACAAGTAGCACTCCCCTTGATTTTGTTGAAAATCTGCATAAAAATCGGCAAACTATGTTTGCCAGAAAATGCTAAAAACACCAAGAGTCTTTTTAATTTATATTAGCACAATGAAACATAAATTTAAATAGATAAATCTGAATATAAAAGTGAGTTTTTAATGACTATTCTAGAGCAAAAGAATGCTTATAAATGAGAAAAAAATGGTGGATACAAGAAGAGGAAAATAATGGAAACTTTGGTTGAATGAATGAGTGAGTTTCCCACTTTGAAAATCACTCCTCCAACCCTCTAGTGACCTGCAAATAAGTATATTTTTTTCTACACAAGACACAATGAGGTGAGAGAATCTAAAATTCTTACAAAATACTTTTCTTGAATTAAAATAAACTATCACAAAACTAATAGTAATACTACTACTAATTATTCCTAAGCAAAATACTTTGCTTGGGTCTCCAAGTTAAACTAGTGAATGCAAAGAAAATACAAGAAATAAAATGCACAATATCACCTCACAAGAACACCATGAAGAGAACCAAGAAGACTCCCAATGCACACAATAGATCCTCCAAAGCTTCCTTTATATTACAAAATGTTGCTACAAATACTTGTAGCATGATTTACAATGAGAGAATAGGAGAGAGAGGGAGAAGAATGGGATAAATTTTGGCATAGTAGACTTGGTCTAAGAATTGATGATGAAATGATGAGGGGAGGCATTCTTTTATAGTTGAGGGAGAGTGAAGATTCCTCTTGGATGGGCTCCAAGTGTCACACATCCAAGGGAGGGAGGTCTCCTCAAGGCGAGTGCACTTTTAGGGTTTAGTGAGTGGGTGAGGCATGAGGGGTGAGTGGGGAAGGGGGAAAACACCTTTCCCAATCACAAAACATATAGTTAGGGTCAAAGGGGGATTCAATTTGGATCCCCCCCCCCTCTTGCTTTATTTTTAATTTCCCATGTGTTGATGAGCAAGGGGGGTGCCCCTCTTCTTAGGAAATGACCACTTGAGGTTGTTCGATTAGTGAGGGGGGTTCTTCTAAGTGGAAAATCAATTTCCAAACTTAGGATATACATTAGGAATCCTTTTCCCTCTCTCTCTCATGACTTTAGTCACTTTTACAAAATTTGGCTATTCTAATTTAGCCAATTATTTGCTGTTTTTTTACTCACTTGGACTCCTCATGGACAATGACCTAGCAAAAATTGTCCAATTGAGCTGAGACTTGGTCCAAGGGTGTAGGGGATCATAATTTTTTTTATTTGAATACTCATACCCCTATATAAAATCTCCAAGGACCACTTTTTTACATTTTACATAAAAAATAATTAAAAATTCCCAATTTGCGGGAATTTTAATTATTTAAAAAATCCTATCAAAACTTAACGGAATTCCACAAGACTCCAAGAGACATCTAGCATGATAATTTAAAACAATTATAAACCTTATTCATCCATTGGGATCGATCATTAGAACACCTTTCACCACTTTGGAGAATTTATGTGAGTGAAAAATTCACGGATAATTAAAATTGCAGTTAAGCAAGATTAATTACCTAAGGAAAAAAAAACACTCGATGAAAGGACTTCCCTAATGATAAAGTCCTAGGTAACTAGAAAAAAATTGACTCATGTTATCATATTACAATATTATCCCACAGAGGGGAGCAGACATTCTGAGTACATAGAAATGCGTGTTAGGGGCAAAATTTGCCCTGCTGAGCCCAAAAAGTCTTCAAACTAGTTGTACCACTAGGTACATATCTTCATGGTACATGATGTTGACCCCCTAGTCAAAATAGGTGGTCAACATGATCCATAAGAAATATGATTAAAAATGCTTAAAAGGTTAGTTGGATGATAGGAGGTCTCATCACGAGCTGACCTATCATGTCCAGGAATATCTAGTGGTATGACATTACCATCATCTAGTCACAAAAGTAGGGTAATGAATCTCAGTTGCATGGTTGAGAAAAATAGGGTATCATCACGAGCCAACCTTCTCATTTCCACTTGGTAATTGTGGGTGAAACTATCATTATCTAGACACCACGCCAGGGAAATGGCCTTCAACGTTTCCTTAAATTTATGAAAGAAAGAATGGAAAAATGATGGGCTTGGAAAAAATGCATTGCAAACAAATGTGCCACACACCCTCTACAAAGGAACCCATGAATGAGACACTACAACCCCTTGTATTTCATGAACCCCATGCCCATTGAGTTTTGACCCTAACCACTTCATCCACTTTACATGGCTTAGAGAGGGATCTCTTGGAAACACTCCTTGACCTAGGGCAAGATCTATGGAATAGGACACCTTGTCAACCCTCCCATGTTCAAGCTTAACAAGTCTCATAATTTCTTTGAGCACTTAATTGTTTGACATAGTGATCTTTGATGCACATGCTTAAGTGGCTCATTTATTTATTGGATTCACTTATCATGATGTTATGAGTTGATATCCTTGGAGGGTGTGCTTATTTGTCTTTGGAGGGCCTAGTTGGTGGACAGTTTTGGAAGAACAATCCTAGCTTGGGCTTCCATGGGGCATGAGGCCCATAGGTGGATGACAAGGGAATGCATGTCATATGAGAGAGATCAAACTTTGAAGTCCTAGAATATGACTTGGACGACATAACATATCCCCCACATGCCAAACAATTTTCCTAGGAGAGGCAAAATGTCACCTTTAGAGGCATGATGTCACCTAGGGGGTTAGGGTTTGGTGGTGAGGTTGACATGCATTGGAACAATGACATTTTGAGGGGTTTGAGGCTTTGAACATGAAGGAAGTGACTTGGATGATTGACATGTGGCTCTAGGAAGCCTTTCTACACTCTTCCATGACCAACAACCTTCTCCTAGTGCTAAAACGTCCCCTAAAGGGAGACAACACCTTCATTTTAGGGTTTTTCTTTGTGTAAAAGTGAAATTAAAGTGAATTTTTTAATATTACTTTGTAAAAGAGGAAATATTTTTTAATTTCATTCCCACATCTTCATATAAGGCATTGCAACACCATTTATTGAAGCAATGTGTAACTCTCTGAACATGACGTCTAGCATCAACTGTTAGAATATAGAAGATTGTGCTCGTTTTACCATTGACGATACCCTCGTCACCCAAACACAGGCTGAAGCCACCCTCCAAGCACCTTTACCTTGACAGAGAAGAGAATCTTGGTAGCAATCCAATAGCCAAGAGAGGCTAATGCACCAAGCAAGAATAGAACCCAAGTTGATCAGATAATCCCACCCAGAGGCTAGCACACACCTTCCCAGAAACTTGTGCACAAGCTACAACTGCACCTGCGCAGATCCAGTTCTCTCTACAACTGTTGGGATGTGAATAATGAAAACTGGTGCCCTATATTTATAGTAGTCTGGGCAGTTTAACTAGGGCCGACTTCTCCTTCTGGGTATTAATAAATTCATATTAAATATATTTCTGCAACCAACAACTTGTCTAGGGTTTCCTTCACTTCTTTGCTTCCTTCCAGAGTATTCTAATCTTGTCATAGGTCACAATAGAGGTTCATGCCTCCCGAAGCTACCATAATATTAACACTCCCTCTTAGATAGGGAGGTATGGTCTTGAGCACAATAGACCATTCAACTGGTAGCAACATGAGCACCGTCATTATTATCCAACTGGATAATCTCCTATGACAATTGGTACAATATTAATTGATAGAACACACCTGTGTCTATTCAAGGTAGTACACAACTACTCAAACCATGGAACAAATCCACCACAATAGTATATCTCTACTGTCTGGAGACAAGAAGTCTCCATAACAATCATATGGGCCAATCTTTCACTCACATCTGTGAGCCCTGAAAGAATATCTGCCTCACAAATAGTGGAACATATCCAACACAATAGTTTACATCTACCGTCATATAGTATTCATAACAAACATCTAATAGCAACCTGCATAGAAACAATGTTATGATATAAACTAAATCATCTGGGCCAATATTTCACTCACGTCTGTGAGATATGAAAGAATATTTGCCCTCAGTATAGAACATCAGTAATGGGCTATCTGCCCCATTATTCTCAAACAAGGAAGAAGGATTATTTCTAATTTCTGATCCTGGACCATTCCTCACGTTGGGCCATTCTTCCTACACTAGTCAAAGTGCACCCTAGACAAAATGTATAAACCCTAAGGAATGGTTGGACCATTCCCCACCCTGGTCCATTCCTCCTACACTAATCAAAGTGCACCCTGGAGAGAATGTATAATCCCTAAGGAATGACTGTCCTGGACCATTCCCCACCCTGGGCCATTCCTCCCACACTAATCAAAGTGCTCCCTGGAGAGAATGTATAACCCTAAGGAATGCATGTCCCTGATTGCTGAGCTTGGACCATTCCCCACCCTGGGCCATTCCTCCTACACCAATCAAAGTGCGCTCTGGAGAGAATGTATAAACCTAAGGAATGTCTGTCCAGACCATTTCCTCCGTTAACCACAAGAGGAAAAGACTGTCCTGTATCAACCTCCAAAACATACCATTCCTCATGTTAACCACAATAAGAAATCGCTGTCCGGCGAGGCGGGCCAATCTTCTTGAGTAACCCTCAAGAATAGAGACTGCCCTAGACCACTCCCCATGTTAACCACAATGGGAAGTCACTATCTATGATACATCAACAATTAGACTACCTCCCATGTTAACTACAATGGGAAGTCACTGCCCGTAAAAAATCTCAATCCACTTTCTGAACAGAAAAGAATCTGTCCAATCTGGACTATTTTTCAATTACAAAGATAAATAATATTTTTAGTGCTGCCTCCTAATCTGTAGAGTCATTTAAATCACAAAAAATAAATGTTTTCAAGAATATTTTTCCGTACCTTCTCCTATCTTGGAGAATCTTTCCTTTCAACTAAGGGAGTTATTTCCACGATCCCCATCTTCTCTTGGAAATATGCAAACTTGATTCTGGATAGAGGTTTTGTCAGGATGTCTGCTGTTTGCTCATCAGTGGGGATATAATCGAGCTTTACCTCTCCTTCCTGGACTTTATCTCAAATAAAGTAGTATTTTATTTCAATGTGCTTCGACCTTTCATGAAACACTAGATGTTCTGATAATCTTATACAACTCTGATGATCACAATATATTATGGTCGATTCTGGAGTCTGATCAAATAAATCAGAGATTAACTTCCTTAGCCATACTGCTTTTGTGCATGCTTCACAAGCTTCGACATACTCTTCTTCTGCTGTACTGAGTGCGAAAAACTTCTGTTTCCTGTTTCCCCAATATATCATAGCGGAGCCCAAGCTGAAACACATACTTGAAGTGCTCTTTCTGTCTTTTGCACTTCCTTCCCAATCAGAGTCTGTGAATCCATGGAGTTGGATATCACTGGATGCGGTATATCTCAAGCCATATTTTATTTTCCCATGAACATATCTTAGAACATGCTTTGTAGCTATCCAATGCTCTTGTCATGTTTCACCTGGAACTGACTTAATGTGTTTACAACAAAGAAAATATCTGGTCAAGTATTTACTAAATACATCAATGATCCAATTAGCTTTCGATATAGAGATGGATCAACTGGATTGGAGTCTGGGACTTTCACTTTTCTTATTTCTGCATTCATAGGAGTGTCCATGGACTTACAGTCCATTATTCCAAATTTTTGAAGGATCTTTATTGCGTACTTTCCTTGTCCAAGGAATACTTCACCACGCTTCTGCCATACTTCTAGTCCCAAGTAGTAATGCATGAGACCTAGATCTTTCATATCAAATTCAAAGGATAATTCCTTCTTGCACTGGATAATTGGATATTTTTCGCCTGTTATGAATAGATCATCAACATATAATAGTAGAATCACAGGTGCGTTATCCACGACTTTGTAATAAAGGTTTGGATCTGCATGACTCTTGGAGAAACCAAGTCTTGTTAGGTAGTTGTCCATTCTGGCGTACCAAGCCCTTGGATATTGCTTGAGTCCATATAGATCTTTCTTCAATCTGCAAACGTGAGTGTCTCTGGAATGTACCACAAATCCTTGAGGTTGTTTGATATACACTTCTTCTTCAATAGTTCCATTGAGGAAAGCTGTTTTTACATCCATCTGGTGTAGATTCCATCCCATGGAAGCGACAAGAGATATGATAGCAAAGGTTTCGTCATAGTCTTCTCCGTCCTTCTGGGAGAACCCTCTGGCCACGAATCTTGCCTTGTATTTATCCACGCTTCCATCTGTTGCATGTTTGATCTTGTATACCCATTTTGAGGTTACCACTGATTTTTCTTTAGGTCTGGGTACAATTTCCCATACTTCATTTTTCATAATGGATTGATGTTCTTCCGCCATAGCTTCTTTCCATTGTCCCTTTTGGACTGCTTCTTCAAATGTGGTATGTTCTTCATCTAGGAGCTTCGTCATGTATGCTGCATAACTTGAGAATCTTTTCGGTCTTTTACTCTTCCCGGATGTTCCTTCTGGAACCTTGATTCTTTCCGCGTATTATAATGTAGCTTCAAGCCAAGCTGGTCGTTTCTTGGTTTTTGGTATGATATTTGAATCAATGTTCTCACATGGCTCCAAAGGATGATCATGTTTATATTTTTCGTTATTTTCATTTTCTGTGGTTTCTTCATTTGGTTCTTCAAGTTCTTCTTCTTCTATAATTTCTTCGATGGATTTCCTGAAGTCCATCCTTTCATTGAACGTTACGTCTCTTCTTACTTCTATCTTGTGTTGTTCTAGAATATATATTCTATAGGCTTTGGATGAATCACTATATCCCACGAATATCCCCTTCTTTCCGAAGGGTTCTAGTTTATTTCTTTTATCTTTGGGAATATGAGAGTAAACTGAACATCCAAATATTCTTAAGTTTTCTACGTTAGGTTTCTTACCTGAGAATTCTTCTTCTGGTGTCATGTCCTTCAATATACGATGAGGGCTTCTGTTCTGTACATATATTGCCATCATTGCTGCTTCTCCCCATTTGAACATGGATAGGCCTTGATCATTCAATAAGACTTTTGCCATTTCTTCGATAGATCTGTTCTTTCTTTCCGCTACACCGTTTTGTTGAGGATTATGAGGAACAGTCAAATCCCTCCTAATCCCTGTTGATTTGCAGAATGCAACGAACTCCTTTGAGGTGTATTCTCCTCCATTATTTGTTCTTAATGTCTTTATCTTCTTGTTCGTAAGGTTTTCTATTTCTACCTTGAATTCTTGGAACTTGCTGAATACTTCGTCTTTTGATTTCAGTAGGTACAACCACGTCTTTCTTGAAAAGTCATCTATGAAGATTACGTAGTAAAGAGATCCTCCTAGAGATATGACTAGCATTGGACCACAAACATCTGAGTGTATTAGATCTAGGATTTCCTTGGATTTGTTGTTGCTGCTTGGAAATGGTTTCTTGATATTCTTCCCAAGGGCACATCCTTTGCAAATTCATTCATGTGTAGATTTCAATTCTGGTATTCCTTCAACCATTTTTCTGAGGAAAGGTGATGCTTGATAATTGATATGAGCGTACCTTCTATGCAAAAGTTCATTAGGGTTGACTTCATCATGTACTAGAGCTTCTTCATTTCGTTCTAGTAGTTTGTACAGATTTTCTTCACGACTTCCAATAACCCTAGCATCCTCTATGTTAGAATTCTTATGCCATGATAACACCTTTCCATCTATGAAGGCTATTTTGTTTCCTTTGTCTTCTAAACATGATATTGATACAAGATTCTTTTCTAAACCAGGTACATATAAAACATTTCTTAGGTGAACATGATTACCTGATTCCAACTTGATGGAGGCTTGTCCAAATCCTTCGACGAGGTAAGTGCCTTTGTCTCCAAGCTCCACTTTGTACGATGTCTTTTTCTCATTTAGATTTGAGAGTCTAGCTTGATCTCTTGTCATGTGCCTGGAAACTCCACTGTCGATTATCCACATATCATCTTCAATCGTCCCGGTAAGTGCTGAGTAGTGTAAAAGACTGATTATTTCACACATGTCTTCGATTGACTGGTAATTGGTTATGCCTTGATCCAAAACTTCAACTTCATCATTTCTGTCTTCTAAGAGAGCCAAGAGGTGTGCTGAGTTAGGGCGCATCTGGATATCTTCTTCTTGGGTGAGATACTCCATCACAAGGTGCCAGATCAAAGATTTAGGGTTTCTGCAACTGCTTCTTCTAGTAACCCTAGCTGCAGTGTTTTTGGAAGCTGCTCCTTCTAGTAACCCTAGCGACAATTCCTCAACGAGCTCAATATCTAGCGGCTATGCTTCCTTTCAGCGTTTTAGGCCGACTGAAGGGGGTGTGGGCCCATAACCTGTTAGAATATAGAAGATTGTGCTCGTTTTACCATTGACGATACCCTCGTCACCCAACCACAGGCCGAAGCCACCCTCTGAGCACCTTGACCTTGACAGAGAAGAGAATCTTGGTAGCAATCCAATAGCCAAGAGAGGCTAATGCACCAAGCAAGAATAGAAGCCAAGCTGATCAGATAATCCCACCCAGAGGCTAGCGCACACCTTCCCATAAACTTGTGCACAAGCTGCAACTGCACCTATGCAGATCCAGTTCTCTCTGCAACTGTTGAGATGTGAATAATGAAAACTAGCACCCTGTATTTATAGTAGTCTGGACAGTTTAACTGGGGCCTACTTCTCCTTCTGGGTATTAATAAATTCATATTAAATATATTTTCGCAGCCGACAACTTGTCTAGGGTTTCCTTCACTTCTTTGCTTCCTTCCGGAGTATTCTAATATCGTCATAGGTCACAATAGAGGTTCATACCTCCCGAAGCTACCATAATATTAACACCAACTATATTATTACTTTGACAACAAGGCAAATTTTCAATTGCTTTTTCCTAGAATCGAATGTGGATAAACACTTATTGTAGAAAAATCAATAGGTTTATAAAGATCATCCATTTCTAGACTTTACTAAAAAAGGAAAGGTCTAACAGAAATGAACTGGGACCCAAAAATTACTAAGGATCCTATGAGAAGAAAGCTTGGCTAGCCTCCTCCAAAAACACTTTCGGGTTCAAGGATGAAGCTAAGCAATCCGTGAGTTCCTCTTTTTAGAATACTTTGTCGAATTATTTTTTGAGGTGGAGTCGCCAGATGATAAATTTTATTATAAACAAACAAGAAGCATCAAACAAAGCAAAAAGCAAAAAGGAAAACAAAAGTCGTGATCCGAGAATAGAAAGGTTTATCCCCGGCAATGGTGCCAAAATTGTTGCCGTCCTAATACACACCTGGGTTATCGTGGAAGAAACCTTCAATCCACTTGGTGTGTCCTTGGGGGCAAGTCTTGAGTCAAGGTGCTATCACCTGATCCTCGACTCCTCCGTCTAGGCCAACTCCTAGTAAAGCCAAGGGGGGTAGTCCCTATAAAATAAACTAAGGCTTTCTAAACTATGAAAGGAAGAAAAATTTATTCTAGGAGTTTATTACTTGAAAATAAAACCATATCTACTAACATTTATCATTCACCATCATGATAATCAAAAGTACTTGTTTTGTAGACATGCATATACAACCATCAGATAATCAAGTGAAGTATCATTCCCTAAGCATGCATGTGTTTTATAAAATGATACAAGATCTGCAAGACTTGAGAAATAAAGTTAGATGAAATACATAAATGTAGAGACTGCTCACATAAAAGATAAATTAAAGCATGCATGAAACTTTCTCACATAAGAAAGATAGTATGTTTTAACCAGTGCTTTAAATGGAGTCATGTGCAGTGTAGATCGAGGATTTTATTAAGTTGGATTGCATGAAGATCTAAGCATTGATTTAACATGCACTAGGTTAGAGTGTTTGTAGTGTGTTTGATATTGATTGATTTGTGTAGTTGATTGTTAGATTAGAGCATGCACAACTTTATGCAAAGAAAACAAACCACGACACCCATCCCCCTGAGGGGAAGAAGAAAGCTGGGCACAAGGGTCCACCTTATTACCTTTTTTACAACAGAGAATTGATATTCTCTTTGAGATTTTATCTCTTTGGAAGAAGGAGGGATCCTTATAAACTTGGGTCTTTAAATAAAATGCAAAAAAAAAGAGAAGAGGACAACTTAAAAAAAAACGAAGTTAAACCCCCCCAGGGTCCCTGGAAACCTTGAAATCCACCCAAATTGAGCATAAAATCCTCTTGGACCTGTACTTTATGCAATAAAACAGCGAACAAAAATGATTAGACGATGATAGGAAAGAGTTCTAAGAAAATAAAATTTTATCAAAAAAACTTTTAGAAAATTTCTAAGGCAAAAAAGTGGATTTTTTGGTGCTTTTTGAGGCTTTAAAAGGTCCTAACTTGGGCTCTTATTAAAGAGTTCTGTTTGTTGTTTTAGGACAGAAAACATACAATATTTAAACAACCTAATACACATTTTAATCTAAGCTAACTTTAGATCTCAAACTTAGATGCAAAAGACCTAAAACTTTGCTTTAAAACTTGCCTAGATTTACCTTTAAAATGAAAGATTTTAACCTAGATCTAGCAAGTTATGCATGCATGTATTAGATATTGAAAATTGAACCTTGAAACTACTCTAAACCAGCATGCAACCAATAATAAAGAAGTAAGGGAAAGAGCTTATCGAAATTCAGAGTTTTTTGCTTGAGCTTGGAAAATTCAAGCTATGTGGCTCTCCTTGATGTGAAGAAGAAGGTGAATGCCTTCTTTAGGAACTCTTTGGACAGAAAAAGAAGTAACCAAACTTATTATCCTCTCCAACAGATTAGTTCTACCTGCAATATCAATCCTTGCAAACTCTTGTATTCAGTGTTTCTCTACACAAACAAGCTTCAAAGCACATTAGTTTAACCGAAAACACACATGCATTAAAACAATTGAGTATAGATCAACAAATCAATTGAATAATAAGCAAATTATACAATTCATTCCATCTAGATAACAATATCCATGTGATTATCCAAATAACAAATAAATTATGCATGTAATTAATACAACATCACCTCATAAGTCTAGCAATTCATCCACACATTAGCTCCACACACCATGAATAACTCCAAAGACTTTTTATTCCAAAGTGTGAAAAATATTACAATGCTTTTCTACCCAAGACTGAACTAACCTAATGAGAGAGGTCGACCTCTCTTATATAGAGATGGAGGTGGAGATCCCTAGGCAATGCATGCGCTAGGGTTAGGGATTTGGAGGATGGTGTGAGAGGAGGAGCTACGTGAGGAGTGGTGCACTTAGATAAAGGGAGAGTTACGTAAGAGATGAGGGGAAGGCGTTACATAGAGTGAAGGGAAGGTAGGTAAGGATATGAGGGAGTGTAGGTAGATTTGACTAGAGGTGAGTGGGAAGTGACGTAGGGATGAGAGGAGTTACGTAGGAGTGAGTGGAGGTTACGCATGAGTTGAAGTGAGAGTGACGTGGGGAAGAGGGAAGCTACATATGAACATGAGTTAATTTAGGAATGAAGGCAAGTGATGTAGGGAGAGGGTGAGTGGAGCGTGAGTTTAAGTGGTAGGTGGGCCATATGAGAGATGCATGAGGATTAGGTGAGGAGCCACCTAGGATGGGAGTCAAGTCCCTATATTGGGAACTCCTCCCAAAGGCCATGTCATCCCACTAGGTCGACCTCCCCATTTTAGTTGACTCACTTTAATGTTTAGTCAACTAGGGACACCTAAAAACAACTTTAAACCATGTTCCCAGTTTTCCTAAAATTAGGAAACTCAATTAATTGCCCCTTTTCTGCATTTTTCGAGTAATATTGCCATTTTTAGCAATAATAATCACTTTTTTGCTTCAAAAGACGGGAAATAGGGTTTTACATCATGCTATGGACTGGAAAACGATTGTAAATATGGCATCTAACAACATATGATGCCATATTTTTACACTTATTGACTCAAAATTAATAAATTCCAATTTTGCGGGAATTTAATTAATTCACTAAAACTTTTAAGAAAAACCTATTAGACTTAGCCGCAATTTCCAAATAACTCAGACACTATGTTCTAGTATGAGCTTATATACATTCTGACACTAGACATTGGATTTTCCATGTCGAGACCTGCTTGTCAACACATACTTCGACTTTGGAGCAAGTCTTTTTTCGAGTGAAAAAACTTAGAAATTATTTAATCTTCTCAGTAAGGTAAGGAGAAAAAATAATTAAAAAGTGAAAAAACACTCCGGATTATGTGCCCACTCCCAAATCAAGGGTGGCCAATAGCCTTTTAAAATCTCTCATATTTAGAACATTTATTACAATAGTGGAAATGCGGGAAAAAGGGGCCTTTTCAGGGCCTGCTGAATCACTGAAATCTGCATGTATGAACACTGCTTGCTCATTCTCTAGCGGCTCTTCAGAAAATCCAGCTTGTGTAAACTGGTGGATAACAAGCACTATTCATTTACTTGTTGCATTGGAGAAATAAAATCACTGCCTTGGTAAACGTGAATTTTTCATGTTTTAAGATTACCTCTTTGGGAAAGTGTTCCTTGAGCCTTTGGCCCCATTGCCTCATTGAGGCATCCTCTTTCAACCACAATTTATTTCTTCTGTAGTAAAACTAACTTACAACCATTAGGGATGCTCTAACCCTAGCCTCTAACCCCAAATATCTCCCAAACTAACCCTAGACTAGGCCTAAAAATCTGCCCTAGCTTTCTACTAACCTAGGCGCACTTATTGAGCTAACTAGGGGCTGATTTGATTGGGTAAATTTTCTGAAATAAGTTATATTTTTATACAGCCATAAGGCTGGAAATTTCACTACAGAATCCCTAACCTAAAGTCACTCATAACTTGTGTTTTCACCATCAAAAGTTGCTAAGAATTTGCTAATTTATTCTACTTGCTTTAATACAATTTTTGAGTGGTTTCTTAGCAAGTTTTAGTGGCTGATTTCACTGCTGTCATGACAATTTTTCTATAGCCATAAGGCTGCAAAATAATTTTGCATACATATTTTATGACAACCATAATTCATTGCTAAAGTCTCATTCTATAGATCGTGAAATTCTCTAGTAATTATCTACTTTGTTTCAAGCATATCCCATTCCACTTTGAGCAATGTTTCTAGCAGATTTAGTACTTGTTTTATTTCTGATATATATTTTCAATTATTGCTGCAAACCAGGGACAACAATCCTAGCTTGTTGATCCAACTAACATATTAGACTGCATATGGTTTTCCTTGTGTCTCGTGCAGGTACCAACTTCTCGACAATTCACCAAAGTCTTTGGAAATCTCTGAAACACTTGAGACTCATATTTTATTTCCATTTTTCATATAGATCTTTGACCTTAGGAACCTCTTTCTTTCCTTTCCCTTTTTCACACCCCTTTTCCCCCTAGGGTCACCAGGATCACCTCCACAGAGTGACCTAGTCACCCTTGAAGTGTGGGACCTACATCGAGGTGAAATTGGGTGTAGTGCTCCATAGTTCTTGCCATTTTGGTGGTTGGGTAAGGATTTTTACCAACCAACAACTTGTGCGATAACATTTTTGCGCCGTTGTTAGGGAGGATTTTAAATCCTTTTCGGAACCCTAACGACACTTTGACAGTCTATACTGAAGCCTTTATCCCTTAGCTTGCCTGATGACTCCACCCAAGGGACATTCCCTTTCCTCCTTTATTGATGAGCTCCTTTTGAAGCTCATTTGGCAACTCCACTTTCCCTAAACCCAATTTTTTCCCTTTTCCCCCTTTCCCTCCTTTGGTGAGACTTGATCACACATGGCGACTCCATTGAGGTGTCCTTTCGATCATTGGAATTATGGAACCATGGGATGAACCATGATCCATAACTTGTTGTGACTCAATGATGGAATTTTTATAGATGGAAATGGAGAAGGTTGCTAATAAACTTTCTAAGGAAACGATGAATGACATAAGAGATTTATTCCCTACCCTTGACGATGAAGAGGTGCTTGAAGAACAAATATATGAAGAAAGTTACCAAGAAGATTTCGATGAAGATCCAAATGAGACATTTGATGAATAAGAAGTGCTCATATCTACCCTTCCATTTGATGAAGACATCCAGGCCTTTGTTCTTCTCGCACATCAAGAAGAGAACGTGATAAGTGATAATCCTTCAAAAATATTGATGAGACCTTATTTCATGACTTTGGAAGTGAAGAGGTGTTAGAGGAACCCTTGGATGCAACAAATATTTCTGAAAAATGGCACATGAAGAACTCTACATTAATAATCAAGCCTCGTGTGATGAAGAGGTGATGTAGGAGCATGCCCATGAAGAGAAAAAATAATCTTGATGAAGTAAAACATGTTGAGGCATCATTATCTTTACTCCTGCATGATGTAATTGAGGTTGTCCAACCATACCATCCTCCCGTTTGTGAAGTTCAAAAATCAACTAACCTCAATGATGAATATGAGGAGCTTGTTGAAGACGTACATGCCTCTACTCCTCTTGCACACGAAGACAAAGAGATGGTTACTTTTGCTGATGGTATTGTGAGAGAACCTTTACAAATGGTTGATGAGCATATAGAAACTTTCATACAGACTAGAAAATGTAGGTGGGATTTTGGTCATCTCATTTTCGATAGAGACCCCATTTACGACAATGAGGGTATCCCTTAAGAAAAGGGGTTTGAGTTGTCATCTTCAGAGGACCACTTTTCATGAGTATGTGATTCATTTATCTGGGAGCCTGATGATGACATGATTACATATTTATTCGAAAAGAATCAACCATTTTCGTCCTCAATTTTGGAGGAATACCAGGACATGGCCACCTTAGAGCCACCAAAGACTCATTCTTCAAAGAATAAGTATTTTCATCTTGGAGATTTTTATGAAGATTCATAGGTGAAGAGACAATATTTTTCTACACCTAAGCATGTCCCTTACCTCTTACCCTTTTCTCCAAGAGACCATGCAATATTCTTCCGATCTCTCTTTTCCTCTCACTCCTCGACAAGAAGTGAGTATTTGTGTGCAGATAAAGATGAGACTTTGTCTACATATAATATACCCCTTCAGATATGGATTGATCAATATTGTGGCTAACACTTTAGCCAAAATTTCTTGCATTATCACAATGGCAGGTATTCTTTCTAGCATGATTTACTCCCTCCTACCCATCTCCATGAGTTTCATTTTATGATCGATTATATGTGTGTTTATACTCATGATTATTATGTGCTTGACTTATCCTTGTTGTATTATATGATTAAGCATAGGTGGAGATGCTTTAATTAGATGATCAATTGGTTTCACTAGTTTTTTGACTTCACCTGACATCATCTTCAAGGCCCCAATGTTGAACAACTGAGAGGGGGGGTGAATCAGTTGTCACCGTGCTTAAACAATTATGATTCTTTTAAAATATTTACAAGGCACTCAATGATGATCATGATAATGCAGGGAAATGAACAATGGCACATTCAACATCAGTCACATATATGAGAAACACAGAGACATATATTTCCCAAGGAAACCCATACAGGGTAAAAACCTCTTCTTCTTTATATGATAAGTATTATTTANATTCTTTACATTATCATACATTTGAGCACCAACTCATTGTGAGGCTACAACCTCTGTTTTGCAAGCTGCAACTTGCTGAGAGCACCAACTCTCTGTTTTTCTCTAGCACCCGCTAGAAGGAAGCACCAACTCTCTGGTTTCTCTAGCTCCAACTAAAAGGGAGCACCAACTCCCTGGTTTTTCTAGCACCAACTAGAAGGAAGCACCAACTCCCTGTGTTCAAGCCCCCACTTGAACCTATGAGGACACCAGTCCTCCCTAGCACCTCCCAACCTCCCTGGATTATGAGTATGAAATACTGAAACCTATTACAGTGACATAGTGTTCAATAACATCTTACCAGTCTCATCACTGTTCTGCAAGATTTTTCTACTCAGACTTCCTCACTGTCTTCTAGCATGCATCCGCTGCCCATTCTGTTCTTCTTCTTTTATGCTCTGTGCACCATGTCCATTAGTTGCACAATTCTCCTTCTATTCTTTTCAGCTGCTGCACTCCGATCCTTCTTCATACATGAATCACCTTCAACAGCATCCACAACAATCCCAACGACAACAACAACCCCATCTCTTCTCTGTACTGTGCATTTATAGCTTTTGTGCACCTTGTGCATGCAATGCGTGCAATTCCTCTGCATACTCACGCCATGCCGATATCCTCCATAACTCGAGTGCTCTGTCTGATCATCATCGCGACTCTTCAGCTTCTCTAGCTGTTTGTCCACTCGTTCAACACCACTGTATGTTATGCTGAGATTCCTCAACCTCTCTGGCAGTTGAGACTGTTCGTCTTCTCTGTGAAAGTCGATCTCACCTTCTCTGTTCCAGTTACAAGCTTCAATGCTCATCCAGCTGCCAATCACCTCCACGATCATTTTCATCCCTCTTGAAGATTCCCAGAGACTCTTCATCTCCTCTGTCAATCACCCCGAAGTGTCTTCGAGTCCTCTGGCAGAAACCAACAGTGGTTTCTAGCAGTTACACTGTGACGTGCAACAATAACCCTCCGATATCCTTCAGTTTCATCTACACCGTTGGATTAGCTGTGCTTTATGTATTTCACACTTTCACAGTTCGGAGATTCTGCGATGAGAATTCTTGAGTCTCCATGTCATGAGTTCTAAAATAGATTTTTTCTGCACTGGCTCCTTCCTTTATATGACTATGGCTATGACCAAGCACTTATGCATAAAGCGCTTTCGCGATTTCACATTTCGTGAATCTAGAGATGAGGCATCTCGACTCTCCAAGTCGCGATCCCCGAAATGCCGAAAAATAGCTTATCATAACTGACTCCTTCCCTTCTCGTGACCACCGACGGTGACCATAGGCTGTGCCAAAAAGGTGCTTTGCGAGTTTATAAACTTCATCTGATCGAAAATTGAAATCTCCATAGATCCGACGGTCCAGATCTTATCGCGATCTCGCATCTCGTGAGTTTGGAGGTTATGTTTCTTGCCTCTCCAAGTCGCGATAGACGAAGCTCCAAGATGGAGCCGGATCAACGGTTCAGATCACACCTTGATCTGATGGCCCTGATCTTTTCACAATATCGCATCTCGCGGTTCATTAGATGTGGGTTCTTGTCACTCCAATTCGCGATAGGCGAGGCTCCGAAATGGAGTCGGATCAACGGTCCAGATCACACCTTGATCTGACGGCTGCGGTTAACTTGCGATTTCACATATCGTTGTTCCTAAGATGGAGGTTCTCATCACTCCACGCCACGATAGGCGAAGCTTCGAGATGGAGATAAGATCAATGGTCCTCATTCTTGGTGATCTGACGGTCCTAATATTTTCATGATCTTGCATCTCGCTGATTCTTAGATGGAGATTCTCGTCACTCCAAGTTGCGATAGGGGAGACTTCGAAATGGAGTCTTTTTGGTACTATGATATTTCACCACACGTCCTCTTGATCAACGGTCCACGACTGTCCCCGATGGACGGTCATGATTCCTTCACAACTTTGGAGAGTTGGATGACTCTTGGGCTTATCCGCCTTGCAGCTTCACCATATCTAATGGCTATTGAGACTTTGTATATACCCTAGATCCTATGGACCAGATCTTATCATGATTTCGCTGCTTCACCGTGTAATGAATGTGCAGGTCCTCCCTGATCCAACGATGGTTGTAACCTGTGCTTAGATCGAATGCTCGAGATCTATTCTCGTCTACTGCGTGCTACTCCTCTCTGAATTCATATCTGATGGTCATCGGGGATTCTGAATAAGATCCAAAATTCACTGTTGCTCCTCCTCTTCCATTATAATTGTGCTGCAGATCATGCTGATCTTTGCCATCACTATTCTTTCCATCAATGACAAGCTTACTCCCAACTGTAAACCTTCCTACAATCTCCCCCTTTGGCATTGATGGCAACCCTGAACGACTGCGATAATCTGTTTGGACCTCCAACTGTAGCATCCGATCCAGACAACTCCTTTTCTCCCCCTTTGAAATCAATTTCAAAGAAAACACGCTCCCCCTGAGTTGTTGCATTAATTTTAGGAGGTATCAAATATGCAACCAATACAGGACTCCCCCTAACAGGATGGACTCTCTTAGATGTGAGACGGGATGACACCTAACTTCTATCTGAGATATTCAAATGGTGTCTTGGCTAGGGGTTTAGTAAAGATGTCTGCAATTTGTTCTATAGTGGGAATGTAATGGACTTGAACAATCTGATTGGTGACCTGCTCTCTCAGAAAATGATATTTTATGGGAATATGCTTGGTCTTGGAGTGGAAGACAGGATTTTTAGACACACTGATGGCACTAGTGTTATCACAATGAATTGGGATTGGTGCAGTGTATTTTACCTCCAAGTCTGCAAGTGTCTGAATCATCCATAATACCTGAGTGAAATAGGGAGCACCAGTAATGTACTCTGCCTCTGTGGTTGATAAAGAAATGGAACCTTTCTTTTTACTAAGCCATGCTACTAGGGAGTCACCCAGGAAGAATGCTCCTCCACTGGTGCTTTTTCTCTCATCAACACAGTTTTCCCAATCTGCATCTGAATAAGTAGTCAGCTGAAGATTTTGATTTTTCGGATACCGCAGACCATAAGTCATTGTTTCTTTCAAATACCTGAATATCCTTTTGACATCTTGCAAATGACTCTGTTTAGGTGCAACCTGATATCTTCCTACCATTCCTACAACATGCAATATGTCTGGGTGAGATGCTATGATGTACAACAGGCTTCCTATCATTGATCGATATGAGCTTTGATCAACATCAGGTGAATCATCATCCTTGCTTAATTTACATCTAGTTACCATAGGTGTACGCATAGGTTTATAATCTTCCATTTGAAACCTTTTCAACATTTCTCTTAGATATTTTTCTTGAGAAATGAACATCCCTTTGTGCCTCTGAGTAATTTGCAGACCAAGAAAAAATGACAGTTCTCCTATCATAGACATTTCAAATTCATATTCCATGGCAGAAGAAAACCATTGTACCAGTGAATCCTTATTACATCCAAAGATAATGTCATCTACATAGACCAGTACGATGAGCAAATTATTATCCTCTGTTTTAATATACAGATTGCTATCAACTGTTCCTCTCTTGAACCCTTTGTCTTTGAGATACATATCCAGTCTGTGATACCAGGCTCGAGGGGCCTGTTTTAAACCATATAAATATTTCTTCAGCTTTCATACTAAGTCAGGGTTGTCAGACAGTTTGAAACCCTCTGGTTGTTCCATATAGACTTCTTCACTTAAATCTCCATTTAGAAAGGCTGACTTGACATCCATCTGGTAGACTTTAAACCTTTTATGACAAACATAGGCAAGAAACATTCTGATAGCTTCTAATCTTGCTACGGGCGCAAATGTTTCACCAAAATCCAGTCCTTCTATCTGAGCATAGCCTTTACAGACTAACTTTGCTTTGTTCCTGATAAATTTTCCTTGTTCATTCAATTTATTCTTAAAGATCCATTTGGATCCAATGATGTTTTTACCTTCAGGTCTTTGAACCATCTCCCACGTATTGTTTTTCTCAATATGATCAAGTTCATTATTCATTTCTTTAACCCAGTGATCATCTTTGCTGGCTTCATTGAAATTCTTGGGTTCTAGCATGGATATGAGAGCTATATGAGATTGTTCAATGGTTTTGATTATCTTTCTCCTGGTTTGTACACCTTTGTCTTTTTCTCCAATTATCTGACTTGCAGGATGATTCTTTTGAATGATTCTGGATGAGGAATTTGTAGTTGACTACTGATTTGAGTCTGTCTGAGTGTCTGAGTCTTCATCTGATTCAGAGTCTTCATTTTCTGATTCTTGGACCTGTTCATCTTCAACTTTAGCTGTGTCTT
>JZKD02S2033340.1:190891-214571 GCA_000966675.3 Picea glauca | reverse complement strand
GACTCGTTCAAAGAAGAGCTTGGCAGTGGCCTCTGCTGTGATGCTCTTCTTGTAGGCAACCAGAATCACCATCTTAGAAAAGCGATCAACAACCACAAAAACACAGTCATTTCCCTGCTTGGTGGATGGGAGACCCGACATGTAGTCCATTGAGATGGATTCCCATGGCCTGTAAGGAGTAGGAAGAGGGGTGTACATGCCTTGTTTCTTAGTGGTCGGTTTGGAAATAACATAGGCAGTGCAGGACATGATATACTTGCTGACCTCCTATCGAAGTTTCGACCAATAGAAATGTTTCTGTAGCATCGCCACTGTCTTTTCAATGCCGAATTGTCCTTCCACCTGACTGTAGTGGACTTCCCAGATCATCTTCACTTTCTCACTTGATGGAACATAGATATGGCCCAGGAGACACAACAACCCATCCTGAATATGGAAATTATCGACAACAGTGTTTGCACCCAACATTTGGTAGGTGGTGGCGAATTCAGGGTCTACCTCATAGAGTTGGGGCCATCCAGATGTCTCATGGCCGCAAAATTCTAGCACTGTGGTGAGTGCCACCACTGGCAGTCTGCTGAGGCAATCAACGACGTGATTCGTGCTTCCTGTTTTATACTTGATGTTGAGGTGGAATTGGTGTAAGTATGTGGACCACCTTTGATGGCGTTCATTCTGCAATTTTCCCTGTGTCTGCATGAACTGCAGTGGCTTATGATCAGTGTGGATGACTGTCTCCTTCCCAAGAATGTAATGTCTCCATTGGTGGCAGGCTTGTACAATGGATTACATTTCCTTGTCGTAAGTAGGGTACTTACAGACAATATCAGACAATGTCTCACTATGATAGGCCATGGGGTGGCCATGCTGAGTGAGAACGATGCCCACAACATAGTCTAAAGAAACTGTCTCAATTTCAAAGGGATGCTGCAGGTATGGTAGTGAAAGTACTGGGGCTGAGCACAAGCATTTCTTCAAATCATCGAATGCTTATTGTTGTGAGTGGCCCCACACAAATTTTTCCTTACCACAACTCTTGTTTATTTGGATGGGGGCCCATGCAATATGGGAGAATCCCAACACAAACTTGCGGTAGAAATTGGCAAGGCCTAAGAAGCTCCAAAGCTTAGTGAGTGTTTTTGGGGTTGGCTAGTCACATATGACTTGGATCTTGGCTGGATCCACATGTACACCATGCTGATCAATGATGTATCCTAGGTAATGGACCCTGTCCATGTTGAAGGATCATTTTTCCAAGTTGGCGTATAGCTTGTGCTTCCGCAGGGTGTGCAAAACCTGCTGAATATGCTGCAAATGTTCGGCCCTAGTCTTGCTGTAAATTAGAATGTCATCTAGATACACCACTATAAAAGTATTGGTGAATGGTCGCAGGATATCGTACATCATCCTCATGAAAGTGGCTGGAGCATTTGTCAAACCAAAGGGCATGACCAACCATTCAAAAAGTCCTTCCTTTGACTTGAAGGCGATCTTCCATACATCTGTCTATTTTATCGGGACCTGGTGGTAGCCAGACTTCAGATCAATCTTACTGAAGTATTTGACCCCTGTGATTTGATCAAGGAGGTCGTCAGTTCGGGGAATCAGTTACCTATTTTTTACTGTGATTTTATTCAGAGCCCGATAATCAATACAGAGTCACCAGGTTCCATCTTTCTTCTGTACCAGCACGATTGGGCTCCCGCAAGGTGATGAGATGGGACGGATGTGCCCCTTGTGGAGCCATTCTTGGATATGTCACTTGATCTCCTCATTCTCTAACAAAGAGTGGTGATATATTGACCCATTGGTAAGCGGTGCGCCGTGTGTCAGATCGATGAGGTGCTTGACCGGGAAGTGCAGAGGTACCCCTATAGGTGAGGAGAAGATATCCGAGTATTCTTCCACGACCTTATCTACTTTCTTCTGCTGTGTGGAGAGGTCGGACACAGATACCTTGGATGTGGCTATGAGCTTTCTCTTATTCTAAGAGAGAATCATGAAGAAGAAAAACTTCCCCATTTGAGAGATAACCTTCCTGCATTGCTTAGCAGAGATGAAGGAAATAACACTAGGTGGGACTGCCTCGGGTATCCTGTACAATTTTCTGTTCAAAGTAATAATAAAAATATGAGGCCTAGAATCATATACAACATGATGTTTCCATAAATAAGTTTTTCCCAAAAGAACACCACAAACTTCAAGAGGAGAAACATCACATAATACCTCATCTTTGAAGGGATTGATGCCGTACGATAGTCGACACTGTTGGCCGAGTCGGGGATCGCTTCCTTGGCGGAGCCATCCAATGGTGTAGGGTTGTGGGTGCGACATTGTTGGCAGGGAAAGATGCTTGATGACCTCTGTTGAGATGAGGTTCTTTTGGCTACTTCTATCAGTGATGAAGTGCAGCGGGGTGCCTTTTACCCACATCTGTGAATGGAAGAGGCACTCTCCTTTTTATGGTTCGTCTGGTTCACTAGGGTGGAGTTTGGTGGTAGCAACGGTGGCACTGGGTTTCGATTAAATGATCTGTCTTCCCCTTTATGGTTTTGGATCAGAGTCAGAATCTGCATCTGATTCAAATCCTTTCACTTCAGCCACCAACGACTTCTTTGAGCGGCAGTCAGCAGTGTTATGCCAAGGGATCTTATGGAAGTCACACCACTTTGCAATATCTTTCTTTGTCTTTCTGGTGTCCTTCTTTGCTTGCAGCTTGGACTGTTTGTCTTGATACTATCCATAATTTCTCTATCCTTTATTCTGTGGGTTGGGGATGCCCTTTCCTGGATTTTTTTGTGTGGGGTTCCCAGGCCCAAATTGCCACGTCTTTTGTTTGAGCTTCTGCTCTATTTTGACGGTATATCAGTAGGCCGCGCCCAAGGATGAGATGTCTAGAAATTCCATTTCAGTCTGGATGTATCTATTCATATCACCATGATACTTAAGCACCATATGTCGCTCTGAATATTTGATAACCAACTTGGTGCACAAGGTATGGAAGATATTTGTGAAATCGGGCACTGCTTGGTCTCTTTCTTGCCGCAGTGTGGTCCATTTGGTATACAAGTCATCATAACTTCTGACATGGTAGTATTGTTCCTTAATAACATCCATGAAGGATTCCCAGGTGGTCGTGACTGAAAATAATGAGGTTTCCTCTGTTTCCTTTTGCTCACAGAAAGTTTCCCACCAATCTTTGACATGGGGAACGACTTTGAGGAGTGCAAAAGTAATCTTTTGTCTATTTAAAAAGTTATGGACAGAAAAATACCCTTCTAGTAGATTCAACCACTTTTCTACAACATCTGCGTCTATTAACCTTCAAATATAGGAATATCAAAGTTTATTTGTATCTTGAAGGGGGCAGCGCCTTCGTTCGAAGAAGATGCATCGCCTGTTGGTAGTCGTCGAAGGATTTGTACGAAACTATTCATCATCTCGTTCCCCTGTTGCGCGAGGGCTTCCGCAATCAACAATTTGAAAGGATATCCTGTCCCATAATCTTTCTTTTCTCCTACCATGAGAGGTCACTTGGGCGTGCGAGAGCTTCTGTCCTCAAGAGAAACAAGCTCAAGACCCAACTCTTTGTACTTCGACCTCGTTCGGGACATGGATTAAGACGACAAGGAGCAGACTGCTCTGATACCACTGATCTAGATTTTATGAGAAAATGAAATGAATAGAGATTATTAATAGGTTCTTAACACAAAATAACAGAGATACGATAAAACTAGTTTTCTATTCAATAATGAAATAAGCTGAAACTGTAAAATGCAACAGAAACAAGCTTGCTGGAATGTTGGCGGCTTATCTCTGAGAAGAGATGTGAAGGACGTGCACATTCGCCAGAAGACGATTACAATGAGGCTTTGAAGGCCTTTTTACAATAAAAAAGAATGTGAAAAACCCTAGACATCCAAAAACCTAACCCTAGGAGATGAAGCGCCAAAAGTCACGTGGGCCCCATTTGGGTAAGTTAGTACATCAACTTCTCGGGGTTGTAACTTTTGCATACGATCTCCGTTTGAGGCGTGTGATAGCCCGTTGGAAAGGTATCATTGAGGAGATTAATTGTCAGTGCTCAATTATTATTTTGATTATCATTTAGGAGATCAATCCTGAAAAACATTCATTTAGGCCCTCAAAATGGCCCCGAAAGTTAAAACTGCTAAAAATAGTAAATTGCCAAAATTGTCAGAAAACTGTTTTGAGCCGGTTGGAAAAGGTGGGTCGCCATCGATATAAATTTGGATCAATCATCCCTACTTAGGAAGAAATGGTCTCCATTGTGATGATTTCCCCCATCAAATGGGGAAATTTTTGCTGAATTTGGCCCCAGGTGAGCCACTTGCCTTGGTGCAGGAGCTGCCTTGCTTTGACGACTCGATAAAGCTGGATCCTTTGTTGTCAAGTGACCTTGATCTATGTGTCCACAATATGATCATTGGATGCCTATTGTATGTATCCCGGGTTGATCTCTGTTTGTGTCAGCTGTTCTGCTACTAACGAGGTGTCCAATAATGGTGGGAAATAAGGGCGAAGGAGATCCACGTTGAACACTGGGTGTAGGCCAAGGAAGGGAGAAATGTTGAGCTCAAAAGAATTTCCACCCATGGCCTTGGTGATACTGTATGGCCCATAACAGAGTGGGCGAAGCTTCCGATGGGGTCCTGTAAGGCGTTCCTTCTGCATGTGCAACCAAACTTTTTTTCCCACCTGAAACTTATGTGGCACCCGATGTTGATCATGGCGCTGTTTGTACTTGTCATTAGACTTCTGTAGGACATATTGAACCTGTTGGCAGATGTGCTGGATATGCTCAATGAACCGGGTGGCTTTTTCAGCTTTAGTTGGAGTAGGATATGAGTCGGTCGAGATGACCGCAAGGGGAAGTGCAACATCTATGGGACCCAATGGTTGCAATCCCAACCCCACTTGAAAGGGGCTATGGCCGATTGAGCTATGTAGGGCTCGGTTGTAGCTATGCTAGACATAGGGAAGGCTCTCATCCCATGTGTGAGGGTGATTTGAATTATACATGCGAAGGATATGCACAATCATTCGATTTACAACCTTGGTTTGGCCATTTGTCTGGGGGTGGAAGGACGTGGATTTGGTGAGCTTGGTGTCCAGGAGTGACCAGCAGCTTGACCAGAATGTGATGAGAAATCAAATATCCTGATCTAAGACAATGGTTTGTGGGATTACAAAATGTACCCAGAATCGCTCAAAGAAGAGCTTGGCAGTGGCCTCTGCTGTGATGCTCTTCTTGCAGGCAACCAAAATCACCATCTTAGAAAAGCGATCAACAACCACAAAAACACAGTCATTTCCCGACTTGGTGGACGGGAGGCCCGACATGTAGTCCATTGAGATGGATTCCCATGGCCTGTCAAAAGTAGGAAGAGGGGTGTACATGCCTTGTTTCTTAGTGGTCGGTTTGGCAATAGCACATGCAGTGCAGGACCTCATATACTTGCTGACCTCCTGTCGAAGTTTTGACCAGTAGAAATGTTTCTGTAGCATCGCCACTATATTTTCGATGCTGAAGTGTCTTGCCACCTGATTGTAGTGGGCTTCCCAGATCAACTTAGCTCACTCACTTGATGGAACACATATATGGCCTAGGTGACACAACAACCCATCCTGAATATGGAAATGATCGACAACTGCATTTCCACTCAACATTTGGTAGGTGATGGCGAGGTCAGGGTCTGTCTTATAGAGTTGGGGCCATCCAGATGTCTCATGGCTGCAAGAGTCTAGCACCGTGGTGAGTGCTGTGACTGGCGGTCTGCTGAGGCAATCAACGACGCAATTCATGCTTCCTATTTTATACTTGATGTTGAGGTGTAATTGATGTAAGTATGTGGACTACTTTTGATGGTGGCTATTATGCAATTTTCCCCGTGTCTGCATGAACTGCAATGGCTTATGATCAGTGTGGATGACTGTCTCCTTCCCAAGAATGTAATGTCTTTACTGGCGACAGGATTTCACAATGAAGTACATTTCCTTGTCATAAGTAGGGTACTTACAGATAGTATCTGACAGTGTCTCACTATGATAGGCCACAGGGTGGCCGTGATGAGTGAGAACGACGCCCACAACATAGTCTGAAGCTTCTGTCTCAATTTCAAAGAGATGGTACAGGTCTGGTAGTGAAATTACTAGAGTTGATCACAAGCGCTGCTTCAAATCATCGAACACTTGTTGTTGGGATTGGCCCCATGCAAATTTCGCCTTACAACCACCCCTGTTTATTCAGATGAGGGCCCATGCAATATGGGAGAATCCCAACATGAACTTGCGGTAGAAATTGGCAAGGCCCAAGAAGCTCCGAATCTCAGTGAGTGTTGTTGGGGTTGGACAGTCATGGATGACTTGGATCTTGGCTGGATCCACATGTATGCCATGCTGATCAATGATGTATCCCAGGTAATGGACCTTGTCCATGCCGAAGGAGAGTTTTTCCAAGTTGGCGTATGGCTTGTGCTGCCACAGGGTGTGTAGAACCTGCTGAATATGCTGCAAGTGTTCGGCCCAAGTCTCGCTGTAAATTAGAATGTCATCCAGATACACCACTACAAAAGTACCGGTGAATGGTCACATGATATCATCCATCATCCTCATGAAAGTGGTTAGAGAATTTGTCAAACCAAAGGGCATGCCCAACCATTCAAAAAGGCCTTCCTTTGACTTGAAGGCGGTCTTCCATACATATGTCTGTTCTATCGGGACCTGGTGGTAGACAAACTTTAGATAAATATTACTAAAGTATTTGGCCCCCGTGAGTTTATCAAGGAGGTTATCGATTCAGGGAATTGGGTATCGGTTTCTGACTGTGATTTTATTCAGAGCTCGGTAATCAATACAGAGTTGCCAGGTTCCATCTTTCTTCTGTACTAGCACGATTGGGCTCCCACAAGGTGATGAGTTGGGACGGATGTGCCCCTTGTGGAGCAGTTCTTAGATCTATCGCTTGATCTCCTCAATCTCTAACAAAGAGAAAAAATAGACTGGCCCATTGGGAAGCGATACGTCGGGGGTTAGATCGATGGGGTGCTTGACCTAGAAGTGCAGAGGTACCCCTGTAGGCGAGGAGAAGATATTTGAGTATTCTTCCACGACCTTATCTAATTGCTTCTGCTATGTGGAGAGGTCAGCCTCAGAGACCTTGGATGTGGCTGTGAGCTTTCTCTTATTCTGAGAGTGAATCACGAAGAAGACAAAATTCCTCGTCTGAGAGATGACCTTCCTGCATTTCTTGGCAGAGATCAAGGAAATAACACTAGGTGGGACTACCTCTGGTATCCTGTACAATTTTCTATTCAAAGTAATAATAAAACTACAAGGCCTAGACTCATATACAACATGATGTTTCCATAAATAAGGTTGGCCCAAAATAACATCACAAACTTCGAGAGGAGAAACATCACATAATACCTCATCTTTGAAGGGCTTGATACCGTACTACAGTCAACACTGTTGGCTGACACGGGGATCACTTCCTTGGTGGAGCCATCCAATGGTGTAGGGTTGTGGGTGCGACATTGTTGGTAGGGCGAGCCACTTGACAACCTCTACTAAGATGAGGTTCTTTTGGCTACCGCTATTAACTATGAAGTGTAGCGGGGTGCCTTTTACCCATATCTGTGAATGGAATAGGTGCTCTCCTTCTTATGGGTCGTTTGGTTCACCAGGCTGGAGCTTGGTGGTAGCAACGGTGGAACTGGGTTCTGTGTCAATGATCCATCTTCCCCTTTCTGGTTTTGTCTCAGAGTCAGAATCCACATCTGATTCGGAGGCTTTCGCTTCGACCACCAACGACTGCTTTGAGCGACAGTCAACAATGTTATGCCAAGGGCTCTTATGGAAGTCGCACCACTTCCTGATATCTTTCTTTGTCTTTTCGGTGTCCTTATTTGCTTATAGATTGGACTGGTTTTCCTGATACTGTCCATCTTTTCTTTGTCCTTTGTTCTGTGGGTTGGGGCCTCCCTTTCCCGACTTTTGTTGTGCGAGATTCCCAGTCCCAAATTGCCGCGTCTTATGTTTGAGCTTCTGCTCGATTTTTATGACATATCGGTAGGCGCCGCCCAAGGATGAGATGTCTAGAAATTCCATTTCAGTATGGATGTATCAATTCAGAGCACCATGATAATTGAGCACCATATGTCGCTCTGAATCTTTGATACCTAGCTTGGTGCACAAGGTATGGAAGATATTTGTGAAATCGTGCACTGCTTGGTCTCTTTCTTGCTGTAGTGTGGTCCATTTTCTATACAAGTCATCATAACTTTCGACAGGGTAGTATTTTTCCGTAATAACATCCTTGAAGGATTCCCAGGTGGCCGTGACTAAAAATAATGAGGTTTCCTTTGTTTCCTTTTGCTCACAGAAAGTTTCCCACCAATCCTTGACATGGGGAACGATTTTGAGGAGCGCAAAAGTAATATTTTCTCTATTCGAAAAGTTATGGACATTAAAATACACTTCTAGTATATTCAACCACTTGTCTACAACATCTGTGTCTATATAAACTTCAAATATAGGAATATAGAAGTTTATTTGTACCTTGAAGGGGGTGGCGCCTCCGTTCGAAGAAGATGCGTCGCCTGTTGGTAGCCGCTGAAGGATTTGCACGAAACTATCCATCATCTCATTCCTCTGTTGCGCAAGGGATTCCTCAATCAACAGTGTGAAAGGATATCCTCTCCCGTCATCATTCTTTTCTCCTACCATGAGAGGTCGGTTGGCCGTGCGAGAGCTTCGTCCTCAAGAGAAACAAGCTCGAGACCCAACTCTTTGTACTCTGACCTTGTTGGGGACATGCATTAAGATGACAAGGAGAAGAACGCTCTGATACCATTGATCCATATTTTATGAGTAGAAAAAAATGAATGCAAATTATTAACAGGTTCTTAACAAAAAATAACAGAGATACGGTAAAACTAGTTTTCTATTCAATAATGAAATAAGCTGAAACTGTAAAATGCAGCGGAAACAAGCTTGCTGGAATGGTGGCAGCTTATCTCTGAGAAGAGATGTGACGGCTACGCGCATTTTCCAGAAGAAGATAAAAATGAGCTTTTGAAGGCATTTTTACAATAAAAAAGAATGCCCAAAACCCTATACATCCAAAAACCTAACCCTAGGAGATGCAACGCCAAAAGTCACGTGGGCCTCGTTTGGGTAAGTTAGTACATCAACTTCCTAGGGTCGTAACTTTTGCATATGATTTTCGTTTTAGACGTGTGATAGCCTGTTGGAAAGGTATCATCGAGGAGATTCATTTTTGGGGCTTAATAATGCCTTTGGCTATCATTGTGGAGCTTGATCCTGAAAAATACTCATTTAGGCCCTTAAAATGGCCCCAAAAGTTAAAACTGCTAAAAATAGTAAATTGCCAAAATTGTTAGAAAACTATTTTGATCTGGTTGGAAAAGGTGGGTGGCCACTGATATCCATCTTGATAAATCCTCCCTCCTTAGGAAGAAATGGTATCCATTGCGTTGATTTCCCCCATAATATGAGTAAATGTCTGCTGAATTTGGCCCCGGGTGAGCCACTTGCCTTGGTGCAGGAGCTGCCCTGCTTTGACGACTTGATAAAGATGGATCCTTTGTTGTCGAGTTCCATTGATATGTGTGTCCACAATATGATCATTGTATGCCTATTGTATGCAATTGAGGTTGAGCTCTATTGGTGTCATCTGTTCTGCTACTTCCGAGGTGTCCAATAATGGTGGGAAATAAGGGCGAAGGAGATCCATGTTGAACACTGGGTGTAGGCCAAGGAAGGGAGGAATGTTGAGCTCAAAAGAATTGTCCCCCACAACCTTGGTGATAGTGTATGGCCCATAATAGAGTGGGAAAAGTTTTCAATGGGGTTCTGTAAGGCGTTCTTTCTACAAGTGCAACCAAACTTTGTCGCCCATCTAAAACTTATGTGACACCTGATGTTGATCATGGCGTTGTTTGTACTTGTCATTGGACATTTGTAGGATATCTTGAATCTGTTGGTGGATGTGCTGGACTTCTGTAGCATACTTTTGGCTGATGCGGGTATCACTTTCTTGGTGAATTCATCCAATGGTGTAGGGTTGTGGGTGCGACGTTGTTGGCAGGGAGAGCCGCTTGATGACCTCTGCTGAGATGAGGTTATTTTGGCTACCGCTATCAATGATGAAGTGCAATGGCATGCCTTTTACCCATGTATGTGAATGGAAGAGTCACTCTCCTTCTTCTGGCTCGTCTAGTTCACCAGGATGGAGCTTGGTGGTAGCAACGGTGGCACTAGGTTCTGCGTCAATGATCCATATTCCCCTTTCTGGTTCTGGCTCAGAGTCATAATCCAAATCTGATTCAGAGGCTTTCACTTTGGCCACCAATGACTACTTTGAGCAACAATCAACAGTGTTATGCCAAGGGCTCTTATGGAAGTCGCACCACTTCCTAGTATATTTCTTTGTATTTTTGGTGTCCCTCTTTACTTGCGGCTTGGACTGGTTGTCTTGATACTGCCCATATTTGTTCTTCCCTTTATTCTGTGGGTTGGGGCCGCCCTTTCACGGCTTTTGTTATGAGGGGTTCCCGGGCCCAAATTGCCACATCTTTTGTTTGAGCTTCTTCTCATTTTTGATGGCATATCGGTAGGCCGCACCCAAGGATGAGATGTCCATAAATTCCATTTCAGTCTGGATGTATCTATATAGAGCACCATGATACTTGAGCACCAAATGTCACTCTGAATGTTTGATACCCAGCTTGGTGTGCAAGGTATGGAATATATTTGTGAAATCGGGCACTGCTTGGTCTCTTTCTTGCCGTAGTGTGGCCCATTTGGTATATAGGTCATCATAACTTCCGACAGGGTAGCATTGTTCCTTATAAGCATCCCTGAAGGATTCCCAGGTGGTTGTGACTAAAAATAATGAGGTTTCCTCGTTCAAAGAACAGCTTGGCAGTGGCCTCTGCTGTGATACTCTTCTTGTAGGCAACCATAATCACCATCTTAGAAAAGAGATCAAAAACCAAAAAAACACAGTCATTTCTCAACTTGGTGGATAGGAGGCTCGACATGTAGTCCATTGAGATGGATTCCCATGGCCTGTCAGGAGTAGGAAGAGGGGTGTACATCCCTTGTTTCTTAGTGGTCGGTTTGACAATAACGCAGGCAGTGCAGGACCTGATATACTTGCTGACCTCCTGTAAAAGTATCAGCCAATAGAAATGTTTCTGTAGCATCACCATTGTCTTTTCAACATCGATGTGACCTGCCACATGACTATAGTGGGATTCCCAAATCATCTTCGCTGGCTCACTTTATGGAACACAAATATGGCTCAGACGACACAACAACCCATCCTGAAGATGGAAATTATCGACAATTGCGTTTGCACCCAACATTTGGTAGGTGGTGGCGAAGTCAGGGTCTATCTCATAGAGTTGGGGCCATATATATGTCTCATGGCCACAAGATTCTAGCACCGTGGTGAGTTCCGTGACTGGCGGTCTGCTGAGGCAATAAACAACGCGATTCGTGCTTCCTGTTTTATACTTGAAGTTGAGGTGGAATTGTTGTAAGTATGTGGACCACTTTTGATGGCAGTCATTCTGCAATTTTTCCTATGTCTGCATGAACTACAATAGCTTATGATCAATGTGGATGACTGTCTCCTTCCCAAGAATGTAATGTCTCCACTAGTGGCAGGCTTGCACAATGGAGTACATTTCCCAGTTGTAAGTAGGGTACTTACGGACGATATCTGACAGTGTCTCATTATGATAGGCCATGGGGTGGCCGTGCTGAGTGAGAATGATGCCCACAACATAGTCTGAAGCATCTGTCTCAATTTCAAGGGGATGCTGTAGGTATGGTAGTGAAGGTACTAGGGCTGAGCATAAGCGTTGCTTCAAATCATCGAACACTTGTTGTTGGGACAACCCTGTTGAAACAAGGTTTGAAAATTTTATCTATAAACGAAAACTTCATATTTTTCTAGTATGGAGCCACCCTAAAAAGCGTTTTCTTTCATTTCGGGATTTGACGTTTCATAGAGTTGCCAATTACGAAGCCAAAAAATCGAAAAGCCCAGTGCCGAAATCCTGAAAGAGGTTTCATTGCAAATAAATAATAAAATCAAATGTTACAAGTCCTAACGCATTTTTCCTAAAGTTCCCTCTAATATTGATTAATTAAACCCCTAATTGTAATTAATGAATCATAAATCTATCCCAGTTGGGGTTTCCTATTAACAAAGCGTTTTCGAAATATAGATGCTTGAAATCTCGGTTCTCGATTTCTAAAAACTAGAAAGTAACTCCTAAATATCGATTAATTAGAGTTAACACAACGATTAAAAACCAAAGTTAAGCCTTTTCGTGATTTTGCGATTTGGGGATTGCAAATGACATGTCTCTTGGGTGCGTAATCCCCGAAACTCCGAAATGCGAAATCTTAAACTCTAAAACAAAGTTTAAAGCTTTAATTAAGTCGTTCTAAAACCTGATTAACAATCATTAAACTCCTTTTCGCGATTCACATTTCGGGGTTTCATAAAACAATCTTTTCAAAGCTCCATTTTGAAATCGCCGATATATGAGAATATCTGCAACGGACGATTAAAGTTTTTTTTTTTTGAACTTAATTGCGTATCAATAAACATATATTTGTTCATTAAGGCATTAAAGTCTTACCCCCTGTCTCAGTACGTTCGTTTAAAGGAAGTCATAGGAAATAAAGGCTCTGTATTTCGAATTTTATTCTCATTTTAACAATAGTGAGTGAACTGTTTTTATGCAGGCTTATATATTTTTCTTTGCAAGTAGGTTTTTAATCTAGTGCAAACGCTATGACACCTAAGAGGGTACTTAAGAAAGTTGAGGGAACTGCTGAAAACACAGGTAATGAAGAAGATGTCGTAGCTGATACCTCACCCCACGCTATTGATTCTATCAAATCTTGGAGGCAAATCTTCGAGACTCTAGATTACGAAATTAATAATTTCCCGCATGATTATGAGATTAAACTCCGGGACATCGTGGAGTCCAAACTTCACAAAATAAAAACACTCCCACAGCTCATGCCGTATAATGACATGATATATTGGGCCTTGTAGAGAGCATACGTGAAGACAAGGAGCATTCTGGATAGTCATGGGGCTGTCGTTGGTTCCTTCAGGCTGGGACATATACAAGTAATGTACATTCTATTCCCTAATCCTAAGTATATTTATAATGTTGAATTCGTAGCTGAATTCCAAAGAAAGAAATGCCCAGAGGCAGATCAGACATACCCTGATATAATTAGAGACTGTTGGGGAGTTTCAACGAAGTTCAGGGCCAATACTCACAGGAAATACACCACAACCTCACTAAATGAATACATGGTCTATGTAGCCATGATTCTTTTCTTTGGAAAGAAAATCCCCACTCATTTCCCTATGGCTTGGGTGCCCCTTCTTCATGAAGCCGCTGAAGGTTTTAGTTTCAACTGGGACAAAATCCTATCAACCAATTTATCTAAGGAGGTTATAGAGTACCAAAATGAAAAATCCAAGGCCAACCAATGGCCTTCTATATGTCTGCCTACATCATGGACGCCATATGCTTCATAACCCCTTTTCCTCTGATGAATTGGAGTTGGAATCCAACCTCCAATAAACCCATTCATGAATAATGTTCTAAGTTGTGGGAATAAAATGCTAAGGATTCCTTCTACGAAATCTGCCACTTCGTGGTGATTTCGATGCACCAGATGCTGTATGGATGCAAGCCTCCCCATATTTCTGAGTCAGTCATGGAAAATATCAAGGCCATCATTGATTGATTTATAGAAGAAATTTTTTCCTACATTAGGGTTTTCGAATGTTCAATCCCTCCCCACGCACTACCAAAATCCCTCCCTGATAGACTGGTATGTAGGGAAGTGGCTCATCATATAGTAATAGGTGGCATCGAGAATGAACTAAAAGTGGCCCAAAAGAGATTTTGGCCTATTTTTCCTGTGCAAATTGGGAAATATTCGCTACTCAATATAGGGCATTCCAAGGTTGAGGCAACCGCTTTAGGAGAGATAAAGTTGTTAAATATTGATCACAGGAAATATGATCCCTATAAAATTGTGGGTAATCACCAAGTTAACTGCAATGTGAAATCATATGAACATGAACAATCCCCTTGTGAGGACATGTTCAGAGGAGTTATAAGTTATGACAAAGTGCTCGCCAGGTTTCAAACTTTGTCACTTGACTTGCAAAACGATTTCCTGAACTTCAAGAAACATCAAAGAAGTGGTTTACTCGGGGTATTACTAGGAGAAGCATAAACTCAACCTCCAGAGAAATAAAATGTTCCCCCAGGCTTTGAAAAGGAAGAACAGAAGAAGGGAAATCTCGAAAAAGTCCCACAGGGTATGGAAAGGCCCCCACAAAACAAAGAGGCCTCACAGACAAAAAAATCAGAGACAGAAGCAAAGAGGAGGTCCAAGAGACCTCCTGAGTCTAGTAAGCTTACTCCCCCTTCATCACCTGGTGTTGATGTCAATACGCCTAAGCTGATAGGAGGGAAAGGATCTACAGAGCTAGGAAGTCCCATAGCTTCCTTAACCCCCTTACAATCCACTTTTGGATTCCCACAGACATGAGCCCTATTTGTTGATGACCTCACCTCTATCCCCATAGATGGTATTCCTCCTTCTGATTATTTTTTCAGTAGAAAAAGGAAGGCCATCCTGAAACATGAGATGTGTATGAAGGAGGGGAGTATGGTAAATAAGCATAAAGTCTTGATAGATGGACATAATTTGGAGGAGGAGGATTTTTCTACAGAGATAGCAGGTTTCATGGGAGCCATGGAAACATCAAACTTTTTTACCGTGGGAAACATGAGAATGAGGATAAAGAAGAGTAATAAAATGATAGCTCAATTACAAGATCAGTTAAAGAATGCTAAGAAGAACATCATAGAAGAGGTGAGTAAAAGCTTGGATTAGACCAGGGCTGTCGAAAGGCTAGAAATTCAATTACTTAAATCAAGCCTGGACGAAATGAACCAGAAGATATAAGCAAGTTAGGTGCAGGTTGCTCAACAAAAGGAGCATGCAAAACAATTACATGCCAGGTTAAATTTGATGGAAGGCCAGGTTATAGATTTAAAGGATTTCCAGACCCTCTCGCTGGAAACACATACAAGGATAGAAGCCGAGCAACAATGACTGATCTCCAAAATAGGGATCGTCCAGAATTACCTTCAAGAGGTAAGTGAATCTCTTGATAATATTATTTTACTAGGAAAGGAAGCTAAAGCAACAAGGAATACTTTCCAGAAGGTGGTTTCATGTTCAAGAAATAAAGAAGCAACAAAAAATATAAATCTCTCTGTCACAAAACAAATAAAAGGAGACATCATGCTCAAGGTATGGGAAACAAACATGTCTGAGAGCAAGAATATAGTCAAAGAAATCAAAGATGATTGTGAAGGAATCCTCGATTATTTAGATAAGCAAGCATTAGGGATTGAAAATGACTGCTCCGAGTCACTGGGGTAGATAAACATTGAAAAGCAACAGTTGGAATGCAAAGAAGGTTTGAAGAAGATTCAGACTGAAATTTTACAATTGAAAGAAATCGATGTCAACCTAATAAGCAGATGGTTGGTACAACCCAGTTTAAAATTGCAAGCAATCAAGTTTTTCGACCAAGGTTTTTCGACCGGTACCCAAAAGTACAAAGAAAGTTTTGTCTGTTTGAGACTAAATATCTCCCAACACCTCCTATAAACTTTGTCCATTTTCTAGAGAAATGTATTGAATGTGTAGCATCAAAGGAAGGAGAGTCTTGTACTAAGCAATGAAGATCGTTTGGAAACTCATATTGTTGAATGATAGATAAAAAAAAGTTAATCATGCAACGATTAAAGATGCAGTTTTGTAGATACTTCTCTCCTAGGAAGTAGGAGATTGTGAACGATCAAGTATGGATGACCTTGTATAAATACAGGAAACAGAGACTAAAATAAGGCTTTTTGATCTCTCAAAAAATGGATTGTTAACAAAATAATTTTGAAGGAACTCTAAATTAATAGAAATGCAGATTGAAGATTCCATATCTTGTCATCTCTAAGTTATGTGTTTCCCTATCATTTCATCTTTCTTACATATGTTTAATTAATGAATGCTTGACCATTGTTTAGTATAACCTATAATGTGAAAATTATTATTTTCCTTGTTTCAAATCATTTACAGTTTTTCCTCTGTGTCCGTTATGAGAAGATACAAGACATGTAGATGCTTATATTTCAACATCATATGCTTCATTAATATTTTTATCATTTCCTAGTCTCCTGTTACAATACGAGATTCATCTGAAATTGATGCCTCATTTTTCTAATAGATTTATGTGTTTCCCCATATCATGCATATTTATTTTCTTTAAAAGTTAACTCAGATACAAGAAAAGGCCTACAATTTGATCTGACTGTTTATTTATGTTTTAACATCATTCTCATTACTTTCTGGAGTAGAGATAATCAGCCTAAAAAGAAAAAACATAATCTTATCCTTCTTTACTTTCCATCTTCATGATTGTTCCAGTTACCAGACAACCTAATATATAACCTGATCTATCAGATCAGACAAGCATTGCGTTAAACCTATTCAATAATGTCTTACACACAACAAGTACATGGGTAGAACTTGAACGTTCATGGGCCGTGATTGAAAGGGATATTAGCATCCAAGAACAATGGGAAGCTAGACAAAGACAATTAAGAAACCAATTCTGATCTCACTTTTCATTAAACTGATCTTTTCACCCTTTGACTATCTCTACCTTTTTCGGATTCCTTGATGGTATACTTTAGAGCCTTAAAGTATAAACTTAGGAACAACATATTTTTGGCGCTGTTGCCGGGGAGCGAAGACACAAAACTTTTCCCTGGGAAGAACGACTTTGACATTTTCTTTCTTTGATAGTGAAGACAATGAAAAACCTTCTAAGGCTACCTTATATTTTACTTGGCGACTCCATGATAAGTAAATATGGATTTTAGCCGAAAGAATACCAGAAAGAACCCTGACAAAAAACAGACTTCACCGATTTCTGATCCAGAGTTTTTTTAAAATCAAGTAGATCTCTTAAACGAGCTACCTCTTTGACAAATGAGATTTGTCAACCTGATTTTACACAGATGAACAATAAGGATCTACTTGAAAGATCAAATACTCCACCTCCTAGCGAGGACCAATCTACCTGTAGAACTGCAACGCTAGAACTCGATCCGGTTCTACCCGATTATAAAATTGAGACTTTCTCGCCTATTTCTCTCACTCATAGACATACGAGATCTGTTTCACCTCCCTCTTTGATCGAAACCTTTTCTTTTCCCAAAATTCGGATCCCTACTTTGCCATACTCTGACGAATACCCAGTATATTCGTCCTGTGAGTCTAAAGAAGCAAGTCAACTTTTTCCCAGTCCCCCTTTCAAAATCCTAGTCCCAGTCTCCAAACCATCAATGGCAACAGCCGGAGAAGGTGGTACTGGAGGAGAATATGGTCAAGTACCACTCCCCAGAATATTTTCTAAGGTGGCTTCCGGATATGCCCCTTTAGTCCTCTCGGTTCCTCTCCACGATCTCCCCAACAATTACATGAAAAATCTCCCAAAATTCATAGGGGAAGGTGATTTAACCGCACAAGAACACATCAATTTATTTGACCAATTTGCCAACATCCTAGGACTTGAACACAAAGATGTCTACTCCAGACTCTTAGTACAACTATTCGAAGGGTAGGTTAGAACCTATTTCTGAGGCTTACCAGTGGGATCTTTAAGGTCATATGATGAGATCGAAAGTGCTTTCATAAGACAATGGGGAGAAAGGAAAGGTCACCTCTATTATCTGTCTGAATTCAGGGCTCTTAGAAAGAAAAATTCCGAATCAGTTCTTGAGTTCACCCAAAGGTTTAATAAATTGTATAATAAAATTCCCATCGAGGTCAAACCATCTCAGCCTGCAATGAAATTAACTTTCGCTGGAGCTTTCGACCCTAATTTATCCCTACTATTAAGAGAGAGGATATCAGTAGACCTCACCAAGATGAAAGACGATGCCTTAGAAATTGAATCAAACATGATGGCTCCAGGAAAGCTAAAATCCAAAACAGAGACTAGAAACAAAGAAACCAGAAGGTACAGAGAACAAGGAGGATCTTCTAGATCAGGAAGATCTTCAGGAGACAAAATGGACGACGTGGCTAGAATAATTAAAGAACTGTCTAATAAGATTTCAAAAATGGAATTAGATCAAACAAAAAATGACCATTTTCCCAGAAAGGATTTCAGAAGGAATCCAAATCCTCAAGCTCATCAGAGGCCGGTTAAAAATGAGGATCAAAAAATCCGAACCCCCTTTAAAAGTGAAAACTTTATAGGAGGGGAAGACCTCGAAGATTTCGTGGAATTAGAGGAATATATAAACAATCTGGGCGATGATGATCCACAACCCTATTTATCAAGACAAGATTATGAAAATCCCTAAATAAAGAAAAAAGATTGGAAAATGACATAAACAACAGTACTTTTGAAAATTTGACCTACCAGGGTATTGCGGATGGTATAATAGTGGAACTTCACCAGAAGTACAATCTAAGGCCTAGAAACATTAGTCTCGCAATCTCCCAAATGAAAAATATCTTGCCAAGGGGCGAGATAGATGTGACGGTTTAAAAAAATGTTGAAAAACATACTGAAAAAATTAACATCATGGACACACAGCCCACTGAGACTAAGTTAGCCGAAACACCCACTGTCAAAACACATAAAGTGAAAACTCCTGCAATTGAAAAAAAAACTTCACCACAAAAGAAAACTGATAAGAAGGAGATCGAAGCCCAAACCATAGAGAACAAAAAAATTATGGGAAATTTTAATCTGGAAAATGAAATAAATAAAATCAAGATTCCCATACCTCTGGTCGAGCTGGCAAAACACCCAATCTACAGAAAACAAATTGCTAAGATGATTAGTTTTTCAGAAAATGAAAGCCAGGCCGACGTTATAAACTTAGAAGATGACAAACCTAATATATTTTTCGACCCATATATTGAAGGTGCAAAAAACACTCTCGCCCCTTTCTATATCACTCTAACCATTTTCGATCACCTGCTACATAACTGCATGTTAGATTCTATAGCTTCCCACAATGTAATGCCTAAAGCCATTATGGATAAATTGGGCCTCGAAATCACTAGGCCTTATGGATATTTATATTCGTTCGATTCAAGAAAAGTTAAATGTATAGGCATGATTAAAGACTTGGTGGAAAATCTGGCTCAAATACCTGCAAAAAGAATTCTCATGGATGTAGTGGTCGTCGATATCCCTCCGAAATATGGTATGCTATTATCCAGGTCCTGGGGCACCAAGCTAGGAGGATCTCTCCAACTTGACATGACATATGCTACAATTCCAGTTTTTGGAGGACAATTCACGTGCCTATACAGAGAAACCAGGTTGGCATTCACGGTAAGTGATCTACGCAACCCAAATAACCACCTTGTATATATTACAGATCAATATTTAGATAATTTTATTTTATCCATTGATGATGATATTGATTTAGGTATAAATGAAAGTTGTACAGAAGAAAAAAAGAAAAAGAAAAAAGAAAAAATCTATATAGCACTGGTGTGTGGAAGATGCTTTTTGACGACGTTTCATCCTACTTTGGAGCTAGAGTTGGGGCACTCCTTGTGGCTCATGATAATCAATTCGTAATCCCCTTTTCCTATATACTACAGTGGAATGTGGACCACACTAATAATATATGTGAGTATGAAGCCTTAGTGTTAGGGTTAGAAGCCGCTAGGAGAATGAAAATAAAAAACCTCGAAGTCTTTGGTGACACCGAGCTAATCGTAAAATAGGTAAACCGATAGTACCAGGCCAAACATTCTAGGTTGAGGTCTTACAGGAATTGCGTCTGGGATCTGATCGAAAATTTCTTCTCCTCTGTCAAGGTTCACTACATTCCATGAACTAAAAACCAACAGGATGATGCGCATGCCAAGGCATCCTCAACATTCACACCTCCCACCACTTTCAAACTTAAGTACCATATACAAATGAGACACCGACCTTCCATACCCAATAACATACAACACTGGCAAGTTTTTGAGGACGATGAACAACTGCGCAAATTTTTAGAATCAATAAACGAGTTTGTCAAAACACATGCCGACCAAGAAAACCAAAATGATCCTGTTTGGATCATGCAGGAAGGAGAGGACCCCCAAGAATTCCATGATAAAATCGATAATCATCAAATGCTTTTTATACAAAATAACCAGATCCCAAGGGCCTGATTCCCTTGGAAAGGTTATTTAATCAGGATGATACCCTTTTAAGATCCACTTTACAACCTCAGCCTGAAGAGGTTGAGGACTGTGACATAGGTACCAAAGAAAACCCTCGGTTAGTGAAACTATCCAAATACCTGTCCCCAAAAACCAAAAGTAAATACGTTGAGTTTCTTAGAAAATATAAAGACGTTTTCGCTTGGACTTACGAGGAACTGAAAACTTTTGATACTTCTATAATCAAACATAAAATTCCTTTGAAACCTGGTGTCAAGCCTTTTAAATAGAAACTCAGACAGATAAACCCTATGCTGCTACCAATAATAGAAAAAGAAGTCAAAAAACTCTTAGACGCCAAAATCATCATCCCACTAAGATATTCTGAGTGGGTCACTATTTTAGTCCCAGTAAGAAAGAAAAATAGTGAAATTAGACTGTGTGTTGATTTTAGAAACCTGAACCAATCGTCACTCAAAGATAATTACCCATTTCCTAAGATGGACCATGTTTTAGAGAAAGTAGTTGGGGATAACAGGATTTTGATGATTGATGGTTTTTCAGGTTACAATCAAATCGCAGTACACCAAGATGATAAAGAAAAAATGGCTTTCACTACCCCTTGGGGTACCTTCATGTATGATAAAATTCCTTTCGGCTTGATGAATGCAGGGGAAACCTTCCAACAAGCCATGTACATCGCCTTTGTGGGTGAGAGAGATAAATTTGTTGTTATCTATATCGATGATTTGACTGTTTTTTCAAAATCTGATGCAGAACATCCAGTGCACCTGAAGCAAACTTTTGAGAAATGTCATAAATTTGGTTTGTCCCTCAATCCCAAAAAATATCATTTCACTATGCAAGAAGGTAAGCTATTAGGTCATATAGTGTCTAAATATGGAATCAAAATCGATCCCAAAAGAATTGAAGCAATAGATACTAAAAACATCCCTAGGAATGTAAAAGAAATTCAATCTTTCTTAGGAAAAATAAATTTCTTGAGAAGACTCATCCATAATTTTGCTGAAATTGTAAAGCTGATCACAGATATGTTGAAAAAGAACAGTGAGATAAAGTGGAAAAGTGAAGCCAAAGAATATTTCTAATGAATCAAGAAAGTTATCAGCGAAGCGCCAGTCTTGGCAAGTCCTGATTACACAAAAGAATTTCTGATGTTTTCTTTCACCTCCGAACACTATCACAACTGAATTGTTACAGAAAAATGAAGAAGGCTTCAAAAAACCCATTGCTTTTTTTCAGTAAAAGTCTGAGAGATGATGAGTTGAAATATAATGTACTATAAAAACAAGCTTACGCAATGGTGAAGGCTCTCAAGGCTTTCAGAACGTACATATTACATTTGAAAATCACAGCCTATGTTCCTACAAGCTCTGTCAAAGACATACTTGTTCAGCTTGATAGTGATGGGAGAAGAGGCAGGTGGCTAGCTAAGATTCAAGTGTTCGATATGGAATTCAAACCAACAAAACTCATTAAAGGCCAAGGTCTGGCTATATTACTAGCCGAATCAAATTTCCAGGCACTCAGAATAAATCAGCTGCAAGAAGACGAGGACTTCCTAGAGATAAATGAACTCGATTTCGCTTCACCTACGATTGATATAGAAGATAGGTTTTTTTCTTCAGTCTGGTACCACGATATTGTTTCTTACCTATTGAATCTTCAATGTCCCAGTGAACTAACCCCATTTAAATCCAAGACACTGAAGCTACATGCTATAAAATATTTTATTATAGATGGAAAATTATATTGGAAGGATCCCTTGGGTTTCTTACAGAGCTGTTTGGTCGAGACCGAAACTGAAAAGATTATAAATGAGTTCCATGAGGGAGTGTGCGAAGGACACCATGCTTGGCGAGCTATAGCTTATAAAATCTTAAGAGATATATATTACTGGCCCAAACTATTCACATATGTAAACACCAAAGTCCGAACTTGTACTCCCTGTCAATTGTTTACAGGTAAATAGAAAGTCCCAACTTTACCTCTAGTTCCAGTGAAAACCGAAGCTCCTTTTTAGCAATGGGGCCTTGATTTCATCAGAGAAATTCATCCACATTACAACACCCAAAACAAGTGGATTCTAACTCTAATGGACTACTTTACTAAGTGGGTGGAATCCATTCCCACGATAAGCGCATCTGACTCAGTGGTAATCAATTTTCTGGAAAAAAATATTCTATCCAGATTTGGCTATCCCCAAAAGATAGTCACCGATAATTTGCAAGAATTTAAATCGATGGTTATGATAAGATTCTGCCAAAAATTTAACATCATATTAGGACACTCCATAGCTTATTATCCATAGGGTAATGGTTTAGCTGAGTCATCTATTAAAAGTCTAACAATTGTGATCAAAAAAATCTTGACTGAGAACAATAAAGCATGGATTACCCATTTGAAATACGCTTTGTGGGCCAACATGATAAGTACCAAAAGGTCAATTGGGATTTCCCCTTTTCAGATGGTACACGACACTGATGTTATTTTACTAATCAATCTTTCTCTGCCAGTGATGAAACTTTGGCAAGATTCAAATGAAGAGCCTAACGACATCACTAAGAGGGTAAATCAGCTGGTCGAATTTCAGCAAAATAGAGCCGAAGTAAATGAAAAGTTGTGGAGATATCAGGATAAAATGAAGACTTTATTTGATCAAAAAGATAAGGATAGAGATTTCCTCCCTGGATATTTGTTGCTAAAATGGGAAGCCAGAAGAGAAGACACTGGAAAACATTGAAAGTTCGTTTCAATCTGGTTTGGCCCTTATAGAGTCTCGACCTCAGAGGGGAAAAATGATTTTTCATTAGAAAATCTCGATGGAGACATCCAGAGCACCCCTGTAAATGGGCGATACCTTAAACACTAAATGCAGTAATATGTTTCCGAACTCTCATTGTACATATCGGTTTGTTTTCATGTTTTCTATATAGTTACATTTCTTTCGGTAAGTTTTATTCTGTTAAAAAAAATAAAATTCAAATATAAATACAAAATAATTCAAAATCTAGCAGTTCACAAGATTTATATGAGTGCTTGACAGTTATCAGGTCATTTTACATGAAAAAAATCGTCAAAGACTCAAGAGATCAACTATACTAAAAGGGTAATCTGCTTGAATAATCATGGAAAATATTTACCGAAAAGGTAATAAGTAAACAGTCTTCTGGCTATAAATACAACGAACTACTAAGGTATGAAATCTGACCTAGGAACCTAAGTTAAAAATGTCCTAAGAGGTACCAATGAACGAGACACTAAATTTCATGACAGTTAAGGTTTAAATAAAAAA
>JZKD02S2033340.1:163088-190797 GCA_000966675.3 Picea glauca | reverse complement strand
TCCTAAGTTTTCGAGGTTCTCTCACCTTTCCCTTTGATCACTGTCAAGCTTACTCTTCACCCTACCCTGACTTTTTCCCTTTAGTATTTAAAAAAAAAAAGAAAAAAAAGTCCCATCTTAATTTTGGAAACGTTCAGATTAACTTTCAAAGCAAGGATAGGTAAAATTCTATGTTTCTCCTAAACTTTGGCTGAACCAGAAGTATGTTTGGGCTAATCCTAACCTTTTTAGTCTTTCTAGCGGAAATAAAATGATTGTTTTCGCTCAAGGGAAATCTCTAAGAAATATTAATAAATTTTTCCCGAGATTCTCCATAAAGTTAGAGTGCCTGGGGGCCTAAAGAAGATTAATCCATAGATATTCAAATAAGTTGGCAGACCTTTGCTGTAAAACAATAAAATAAAAATAAATAAATTATTTTAAGCAGTATATTTTCCCTGAGTATGTTACATACTTATTGATTGCTCCCACTTCATAACAAAAGTATATATAAACAGATGGTGAAAGGAAATTCATTATTGATTTCCCCCATCTAATCTAAAGAGATGATGAAAGGAAATTCATTATATGATTGCCCTCATCTCGACATTTAAATGCTAAAAATAATGAAGTGGTGAAAGGAAATTCAATGTGGAAAATATGATAACTTCACCGGGGTACTGAATAGGCTCGCTGACAGTGAAGCAATGTCTACATATCTGACAAGACTGTTATACATGAATTGCATGATGCTCTGGTATTTTTTCTTTTTTAGGCCAGATTACACTCTAAGATTATGGGACCCCAGACCACACTCTAAGAGTCCCTTGATGCGAATACGATCAAATAAAAACTGGTATAATGAGTAATCTTGTTTCGATTATCTTACACAAATTTGAGGTCGGTTTTAGGAAGGGAAATCTAGGTGAGCCTATATCAAGATTGTCGAACGTTTTAATCTTCAAAGTTTTCCGAAGTTAGGGTTGAAATATTTATCCTCTTGGTTGGGTTTTTACAACTATGTCTCACAGATTGAAATAACTGACCCCATTTAACCCAATAAAGGTACTAAGTCTGCCCGTTCTCCTCGTCCCACAAGGAGAAGAGGTCCCCAATTGGAGCCTATGTTGAAACAAGGTTTGAAATTTTTATCTATAAATAAAAACTTCAAAATTTTCTAGTATGGAACCGCCCAAAAAAGGGTTTTCTTTCATTTCGAGATTCAACGTTTCATAGAGTTGCCAATTCCGAAGCCAACAACTCCAAAATCCCGGTGCCAAAATCCCAAAAGAGGTTTCATTGCAAAGAAATAATAAAAGTGAATGTTATGATTCCTAACGCATTTTTCCTAAAGTCCCCTCTAAGCTTGATTAATTAAACCCCTAATCGTAATTAATGAATCATAAATCTATCACAGTTCGGGTTTCTTGTTAACAAAGCGTTTTCAAAATATAGATCCTTGAAATCCCAATTCTTGATTTTCGAAAACCATAAATTAACTCCTAAATCTCGATTAATTAGAGTTAACACAACGATTAAAAACCAAAGTTAATCCTTTTCGCGATTTCACAATTCGGGGATTGCAAATGACATGTCTCTTGGGTGCGTAATCCCCGAAACTCTGAAATGAAAAATCTTAAACTCTAAAACAAAGTTTAAAACTTTAATTAATTCATTCTAAAACCTGATTAACAATCATTAAACTCCTTTTCACGATTCACATTTTGGGGTTTCATAAAACAATCTTTTCAAAGCTCCATTGTGAAATCACCACTATATGAGAATATCTGCAACGAACAATTAAAGATTTTTTTTTGAACTTTTTTGCATATCAATAAACATATCTTTTTTCATTAAGGCATTAAAGTCTTACCCCCTGTCTCAGTAAGTTCGTTTAAAGGAAATTAAAGGAAATAAAGGCTCCGTATTTCAAATTTTATTCTCATTTTAACAATAGTGAGCGAACTGTTTTTATCCAGGCTTATAGATTTTTCTCTGCAAGCAGGTTTTCAATCTAGTGCGAACGCTATGGCACCTAAGAGGGTACTTAAGAAAGTTGAGGGAACTGCTGAAAACACAGGTATAGAAGGAGATGTCGTAGCTGATACCTCACCCCACGCTATTGATTCTATCAAATCTTGGAGTCAAATCTTCGAGACTCTAGATTACGAAATTAAGAATTTCCCGCATGATTCTGAGAATAAACTCCGGGACATAGCAGAGTCTGAACTTCACAAAATAGCAGCACTCCCACGACTCATGCTGTATAATGACATGATATATTGGGCCTTGTAGAGAGCATACGTGAAGACAAGGAGCATTCTGGACAGCCGTGGTGCCGTCGTCGGTTCCTTCAGGTCGGAACATATACAAGTAATTTACAAGCTATCCCCTAATCCTAAGTATATTTATAACGCTGAATTCGTAGCTGAATTCTAAAGAAAGGAATGCGCAGAGGTAGATCAGACATACCTTGATATAATTAGAGACTGGTGGGGAGTGCCAACGAAGTTCAGGGCTGATACTCACGGGAAATATTCCACAGCCTCACTAAATGAATACATGGTCTATGTAGCCATGATGGTTTGTAGACTCTTCGAAAAGAAAAGCCCCACTCATTTCCCTGCGGCTTGGGTGCCCCTTCTTCATGAAGCTGCTGAAGGTTTTAGTTTCAATTGGAACAAAATCCTATCAAAAAATTTATCTAAGGAGGTGACAGAGTACCAAAACGCAAAATCCAAGGGCCAACCAGTGGCCTTCTATATGTCCACCTACATCATGGACGCCATATGCTTCATAACCCCTTTTCCTTTGATGAATTGGAGTTGGAATCCAACCTCCAATAAACCCATTCATGAATATTGTTCTAAGTTGTGGGAAGAAAATGCTAAGGATTCCTTCTACAAAATCTGCCACTTCGTGGTGATTCCGGTGCACCAGATGCTGTATGGCTACGAGCCTCCTTGTATTTCTGAGTCAGTTATGGAAAATCTCAAGGTTGTCGCTGATTAGTTTATAAAATAAACGTTTTCCTACATTAAGGTTTTCAGATGTTTAATCCCTCCCCACGCACTACCAAAATCCCTCCCTGATAGACTGGTATGCATGGAAGTGGCTCATCATATAGTAATAGGTGGCATCGGGAATGAACTAAAAGTGGCCCAAAAGAGATTCTGGCCTATTTTTCCTGTGCAGATTGGGAAATATTTTCTACTCAATCTAGGGCATTCCAAGGTTGAGGCAACCGCTTTAGGAGAGATAAAGTTGTTAAATATTGATCATAGGAAATATGATCCCTATAAAATTATGGGTAATCACTAAGTTAATTGCAATCTGAAAGCATATGAACATGAACAATCCCCTTGTGACAACATGTTAAGAGGAGTTATAAGTTATGACGAAGTGCTCGCCAGGTTTCAAACTTTGTCACGTGACTTGCAAAATGATTTCCTGAACTTCTAGAAACATCAGAGAAGTGGTTTACCCGAGGTATTACTATGAGAAGCATCAACTCAGCCTCCAGAGCAAGAAAATGTTCCACCAGTCTTTGAAAAGGAAGCACAAAAGAAGGGAAATCCCGAAAAAGTCCCATAGGATACGGAAACCCTCCCACAAAACAAAGAGGCCTCATAGAGAAAAAAATCAGAGACAGAAGTAGAGAGGAGGTCTGGGAGACCTCTCGAGTCTAGTAAGATTACTTCCCCTTCATCACCTGGTGTTGATGTCAATACACCTAAGTCGATAGGAGGGAAAGGATATACAGAGCTAGCAAGTCCCATAGCTTCCTTAATCCCCTTACAGTCTACTTTTGGATTCCCACAGATAGGATCCCTATTTGTTGATGACCTCACCTCTATCCCCATAGATGAGATTCCTCCTTCTAATTATTTTTTTAGCAGAAAAAGGAAGGCTGTCCTCAAACATGAGATGTATATGAAGGAGGGGAGTATGGTAAAAAAACATAAAGTCTTGATAGATGGACAAAATTTGGAGGAGGAGGATTTTGCTACAGACATAGCAGGTTCCATGGGAGGCATGGCAACATAATTTTTTTTTACCATGGGAAACATGAGAACGAGGATAAAGAAGAGTAATAACATGATATCTCAATTACAAGATCAATTAAAGAATGATGAGAAGAACATCAGAGAAGAGGTGAGTAAAAGCTTGGAGCAGACCAGGGCTGCCGAAAGGCTAGAAATTCAATTACTTAAATCAAGCCTGGACGAAATGAACCAGAAGATACAAGCAAGTCAGGTGCAGGTTGCTAAAAAAAAGGAGCATGCAAAACAGTTACAGGCTAGGTTAAATTTGATGGAAGGCCGAGTTATAGATTTACAGGATTTCCAGACCCTCTCTTTGGAAATGCATACAAGGATAGAGGCTGACTAGCAGGGACTGATCTCCAAAATAGGGATCGTCTAGAATTGCCTTCAAGAGGTAAGTGAATCTCTTGATAATATTATTTTACTGGAAAAGGAAGCTAAAGAAGCAAGGCATACTTTCCAGAAGGTGGTTGCATGTTTAGGAAATAAAGAAGCGACAAAAAATATAAAGCTCTTTGTCACATAACAAATAAAAGGAGACATCATGCTCAAGGTATGGGAAACAAATATGTATGAGAGAAAGAAGATAGTCAAAGAAATCAAAGATGATTGTGAAGGAATCCTTGATTCTTTGGATAAGCAAGCATTAGGGATTTAAAAATATGACTGCTCCGAGTCACTGGGGCAGATAAACATTGAAAAGCAACAGTTGGACTGCAAAGAAGGTTTGAAGAAGATTCCGAATGAAATTGTACAATTGAAAGAAATAAATGTCAACCTAATAAGTAGATGGTTGGTACATCCCAGTTTAAAATTGCAAGCAATCAAGTTTTTCGACCAAGGTTTTGAAGACCGGTTCCCAAAAGTACAAATAAATTTCTATCTGTTTGAGACTAAAGATCTCCCAACACCTCCTAGAAACTTTGTCCATTTTCTGCAGAAATGTATTGAATGTGTAGCATCAAAGGAAGGAGAGTCTTGTACTAAGCAATGAATATCGTTTGGAAAATCATACTGTTGAATGATAGATAAACAAAAGTTAATCATGCAACGGTTAAAGTTGTAGTTTTGTAACTACTTTTCTCCTAGGAAGTAGAAGATTGTGAACCATCAAGTATGGATGACCTTGTATAAATACAGGAAACAAAGACTAAAATAAGGCTTTTTGATCTCTCAAAAAATGGATTGTTGACGAAATAATTTTGAATGAACTCTAAATTAATAGAAATGCAGATTGAAGATTCCAGATCTTGTCATCTCTGAGTTATGTGTTTCCCTGTCATTTCATCTTTCTTACATATCTTTAATTAATGAATGCTTGACCACAATTTAGTATAACCTATACTGTGAAAATTATTATTTTCGTTGTTTCAAATCATTTACAGTTTTTCCTCTGTGTCCGTTATTAGAAGATACAAGACCTGTAGATGCTTATATTTCAACATTATATGCTTCATTAATATTTTTATCATTTCCTAGTCTCCTATTACAATATGAGATTCATTTGAAATTGATGCCTCATTTTTCTATTAGCTTTATGTTTTTCCCCATATCATGCATATTTATTTTCTTTAAAGGTTAACTCAGATACAAGAAAATTCCTACAATTTGATCTGACTATTTATTTATGTTTTAACATCATTCTCATTACTTTATGGAGTAGAGATAATCAGCCTAAAACAAAAACACATAATCTTATCCTTCTTTACTTTCCATCTTCATGACTGTTCCAGTTACCAGACAGCCTAATATAGAACATAGTCTATCAGATCCGACAAGCATTGCGTTAAACCTATTCAATACTGTCTTACAAACAACAAGTACACGGGTAGAACTTGAACGTTCTTGGGCCATGATTGAAAGGGATATTAGCATCCAAGAACATTGGGAAGCTAGATAGAGACAGATAAGAAACCGATTTTGATCCCACTTTTCATTAAACTGATATTTTCACCCTTTAACTATCTCTACCTTTTTCGGATGCCTTGATAGTATAATTTAGAGCCTTAAAGTATAAAATTAGGAACAACATGCCCCACACAAATTTCTCCTTACCACCACCCCTATTTATTTGGGTGGGGGCCCATGCAATATGGGAGAATCCCAACATGAACCCGCTGTAGAAATTGGCAAGGCCAAAGAATATCCGAAGCTCAGTGAGGTTTTTTGGGGCTGGCCAGTCACAGATGACTTGGATCTTGGTTGGATCCACATGTATTCCATGCTGATCAATGATGTATCCTAGGTAATGGACCCTGTCCATGCCGAAGGAACATTTTTCAAAGTTGGCATATAGCTTGTGGTGTCGCAGGGTGTGCAAAACCTGCTGAATATGCTGCAAGTGTTCAACCCAAGTCTTGCTGTAAATTAGAATGTCATCCATATACACCACTACAAAAGTGTTGGTGAATGGTTATAGGATATCATCCATCATCCTCATGAAAGTGGCTGGAGAATTTGTCAAACCATTCAAAAAGGCCTTCCTTTGACTTGAAGGTAGTCTTCCATACATCTATCTGTTCTATCGGGACCTGGTGGTAGCCAGAATTCAGATCAATCTTACTGAAGTATTTGGCCCCCATGAGTTAATCAAGGAGGTCATCGATTCGGGGAATCAGGTACCAGTTTCTGACTGTGATTTTATTCAGAGCTCGGTAATCAATACAGAGTCGCCAGGTTCCATCTTTCTTTTGTACCAGCACGATTTGACTCCTGCAAGGTGATGAACTGGGACATATGTTCCCCTTGTGGAGCAGTTCTTGGATCTATCGCTTGATCTCCTCATTCTCTAACAAAGAGCGACGATATACTAGCTTATTGGGAAGCAGTCTGTCGGGGGTCAGATCGATGGGGTGATTGACCTGGAAGTGCAGAGGTACCCCTGTAGGTGAGGAGAATATATCCGAGTATTCTTCCACGACCTTGTCTACTTACTTCTGTTGTGTGGAGAGGTTGGCCGCAGAGACCCTGGATGTGGCTGTGATCTTTCTCTTATTCTGAGAGAGAATCATGAAGAAGACCAACTTCCCCGTCTGAGAGATGACCTTCCTGCATTACTTAGCAGAGATAAATGAAATAACACTAGGTGGGACTACCTCGGGTATCCTGTGCAATTTCCTGTTCAAAGTAATAATAACACTACAAGGCCTAGACTCATATACAACATGACATTTCCATAAATAAGGTTGGCCCAAAAGAACATCACAAAATTCGAGAGGAGCAACATCACATAATACCTCATCTTTGAAGGGCTTGATGCCGTATAACAGTTGACACTGTTGGCTAACGGGGGGATCACTTCCTTGGTGGAGCCATCCAATGGTTTAGGGTTGTGTGTGTAGTGTTGTTGGCAGGGAGAGCTGCTTGACGAACTCTACTAAGATGAGGTTCTTTTGGCTACCGCTATCAACGATGAAGTGTAGCAGGGTGCCTTTTACCCACATCTGTGAATGGAAGAGGCACTCTCCTTCTTCTGGATTGTCTAGTTCACCAGGCTGGAGATTTGTGGTAGCAACGGTGGCACTGGGTTCCACGTCAATGATCCATATTTCCCTTTCTGGTTCTGTCTCAGAGTCAGAATCCACATCCGATTCAGAGGCTTTCACTTTGGCCACCAATGACTTCTTTGAGCGACAACTAGTAGTGTTATGCCAAGGGCTCTTATGGAAGTCACACCACTTCCCAGTATCTTTCTTTGTCTTTCCGATGTCCTTATTTTCTTACGGATTGGACTAGTTGTCCTGATACTATCCATCTCTTCTCTGTCCTTTGTTCTGTGGGTTGGGGACACCCTTTCCCAGCTTTTGTTGTGAGGGGTTCCCAGGCCCAAATTGCCGCGTCTTTTGTTTGAGATTCTGCTCGATTTTGATGGCATATCGGTAGGCCGTGCCCAAGGATGAGATGTCCAGAATTTCCATTTCAGTTTGAACATATCTATGCAGAGCACCGCGATACTTGAGCACCAGATGTCTCTTCGAATATTTGATACCCATCTTGGTGCACAAGTTATGGAAGATATTTGTGAAATCAAGCACTGCTTGGTCTCTTTCTTGCCGCAGTGTGATCCATTTGGTATACATGTCATCATAACTTCCGATAGGGTAGTATTGTTCCTTAATAGCATCCCTGAAGGATTCCCAGGTGGCCGTGACTGAAAATAATGAGGTTTCCTCTGTTTCCTTTTGCTCACAGAAAGTTTCTCACCAATCTTTGACATGGGGAACGACTTTGAGGAGCACAAAAGTAATCTTTTCTCTATTCGAAAAGTTATGGACAAAAAAATACCCTTCTAGTAGATTCAACCACTTGTCTACAACATTTGCGTTTATCTAACCTTCAAATATAGGAATATCGAAGTTTATTTGTACCTTGAAGGGGGCGACACCTCCATTCAAAGAATATGCATCGCCTATTGGTAGTCGCTGAAGGATTTGCACGAAACTATCCATCATCTTGTTCCTCTATTGCGGGAGGGATTCCTCAATAAACAGTTTGAAAGGATCTCCTGTCCCATCATATTTATTTTCTCCTGCCATGAGAGGTCTCTTGGGCGTGCGAGAGCTTATATCCTCAAGAGAAACAAGCTCGAGACCCAACTCTTTGTACTCCAACCTCGTTGGGGACATGCATTAAGACGACAAGGAGAAGACTACTCTGATACCACTGATCCGGATTTTATGAGTAGAAGAAAATGAATACAGATTATTAATAGGTTCTTAACACAAAATAATAGAGATACGGTAAAACTGGTTTTCTATTCAATAATGAAATAAGCTGAAACTGTAAAATGCAGCGGAAACAAGCTTGCTGGAATGGTGGTGGCTTATCTTTGAGAAGAGATGTGATGGCTGCGCAAATTCCTCAGAAGAAGATTACAATGAGGCTCTGAAGGAATTTTTACAATAAACAAGATTTCCCAAAACCCTAGACATCCAAAAACCTAACCCTAGATGAAGTGCCAAAAGTCATGTGGGCCCCGTTTGGGTAAGTTAGTTCATCAACTTCTCGAGGTCGTAACTTTTGCATACGATATACGTTCTAGGGTTGTGATAGCTCGTTGGAAAGGTATCGTCAAGGATATTGATTTTTGGGGATAAATCCTTTCTTTGGCTACAATTGGGGAGCTCGATCCCTAAAAAAAATCATTTAGTCCCTCAAAATGACCCCGAAAGTTAAAACTGCTAAAAATAGTAAATTGCCAAAATTGTCAGAAAACTGTTTTGAGCCGGTTGGAAAAGGTGGGTGGCCACTGATATCTATATGTATCAATCCTCCCTCCTTAGGAAGAAATGTTCTCCATTGCGTTGAGTTCCCCCATCAGATGAGGAAATTTCTGCTAAATTTGGCCCCGGGTGAGCCACTTGCCTTGGTGCAGGCGCTGCCCTGTTTTGACGACTGTATAAAGCTAGATCCTTTGTTGTCGAGTGCCCTTGATATGTGTGTCCACAATATGATCATTGGATGCCTGTTTTATGCTGTCGGGGTTGAGCTCTATTGGTGTCACCTGTTCTGCTACTTCTGAGGTGTCCAATAATGGTGTGAAATAAGGGCGAAGGAGATCCACGTTGAACACTGGGTGTAGGCCAAGGAAGGGAGGAATGTTGAGCTCAAAAGAATTGTCCCCCACGGACTTGGTGATAGTGTATGGCCCATAATTTAGTGGGAGAAGCTTCCGATGGGGTCCTGTAAGGTGTTCTTTCTGCAAGTGCAACCAAAATTTGTCGCCCACTTGAAACTTATGTGGCACCCGATGTTGATCATGACTCTTTTTGTACTTATCATTGGACTTCTGTAGGATATCTTGAATCTCTTGGCGGATGTACTGGATTCGCTCAATGAACTGGGTGGCTTTTTTAGCTTCAGTTGGAGTAGGAGATGAGTCAGTCGAGGTGATTGCAAGGGGAAGTGCAACATCTATGGGACCCAAAGGTTGGAATCCCAACCCCACCTGAAAGGGGCTATGGCTGGTTGAGCTATGCATGGCTCAGTTGTAGCTATGTTGGACATAGGGAAGGCTGTCATCCCATGTGTGAGGGTGCTTTGAATTATACATGCAAAATATATGCACAATCATTCGATTTACAACCTCGGTTTGGCCACCTGTCTGGGGGTGGAAGGTTGTGGATTTGGTGAGCTTGGTGTCCAACAGTGACCAGAGGCTCGACCAAAATGTGCTGAGAAATCAACTATCCCGATTCGAGACAATGGTTTGTGGGATTCCAAAATGTACCGAGACTTGTTCAAAGAAGAGATTGGCAGTGGCCTCTACTGTGATGCTCTTCTTGCAGGAAACCATAATTGCCATCTTAGAAAAGATATCAACAACCACAAAAACACAGTCATTTCCCTGCTTGGTGGATGGGAGGCTCGACATGTAGTCCATTGAGATGGATTCCCATGGCTTGTCAGGAGTAGGAAGAGGGGTGTACATGCCTTGTTTTTTAGTGGTCTGTTTGGCAATAGAGTAGGCAGTTGAGGACTTGATATACTTGCTGACCTCCTGTCGAAGTTTCGGCTAGTACAAATGTTTCTATAGAATCACCATTGTATTTTCAATGTCGAAGTGTCCTGCTACCTGACTGTAGTGGGCGTCCCAGATCATCTTTGCTCACTCACTTGATGGAACACAGATATGGCCCAGGCGACACAACAACCCATCCTAAAGATGGAAATTATCGACAACTGTGTTTTCACCCAACATTTGGTAGGTGGTGGAGAAGTCAAGGTCTGTCTCATAGAGTTGGGGCCATCCAGATGTCTCATGGCCGCAAGATTCTAGCACCGTGATGAGTGCCGCGATTGGTGGTCTGCTGAGGCAATCAACGACGTGATTCGTGCTTCCTGTTTTATACTTGATGTTGAGGTGGAGTTGCTGTAAGTATGTGGACCACTTTTTATGGAGATCATTCTACAATTTTTCCTATGTCTTCATGAACTACAGTGGCTTATGATCAATGTGGATGATTGTCTCCTTCCCAAGAATCTAATGTCTCCACTAGCGGTAGGCTTGTACAATGGAGTACATTTCCTTGTCGTAAGTAGGGTACTTACAGACAGTATCTGACAATGTCTAACTATGATAGGCCACGGGGTGGTCGTGCTGAGTGAGAATGACACCCACAACATAGTTTGAAGCATCTGTCTCAATTTCAAAGGGATATTGTAGGTCTGGTAGTGAAAGTACTAGGCTGAGAAAAAGCGTTTCTTTGAATAATCGAATGCTTGTTGTTGGGACTGACTCCACATAAATTTAGCCTTACCACCACCCCTGTTTATTTGGCTGAGGGCCCATGCAATATGGGAGAATCCCAACATGAACTTGCGGTAGAAATTGGCAAGGCCCAAGAATCTCAGTGAGTGTTGTTGGGGCTGGCCAGTCACAGATGACTTCGATCTTGGCTGGATCCACATGTACGCTATGCTGATCAATGATGTATCCCAGGTAATGGAACCGGTCCATGCTGAAGGATCATTTTTCCAAGTTGGCGTATAGCTTGTGCTACTGCAGGGTGTGCAGAACTTACTGAATATGCTGTAAGTGTTCGGCCCAAGTCTTGCTGTAAATTATAATGTCATCCAGATACACCACTACAAAATTATTGGTGAATGGTCATAAGATATCGTCCATCATCCTCATGAAAGTGGTTGTAGCATTTGTCAAACCAAAGGGAATGACTAACCATTCAAAAAGGCCTTTCTTTGACTTGAAGGTGGTCTTCCATACATATGTCTGTTCTACCAGGACCTGGTGGTAGCCAGACCTCAGATCAATCTTACTGAAGTATTTGGCCCTTGTGAGTTGATCAAGGAGGTCGTCCATTTAGGAAATTGGGTATTGGTTTCTGACTATGATTTTATTCAGAGCCCGGTAATCAATACAACGTCGCTAGGTTCCATCTTTCTTCTGTACCGACACGATTGGGCTACCGCAAGGTGATGAGCCGGGATGGATGTGTCTCTTGTGGAGCAGTTCTTGGATCTTTCGCTTGATCTCCTGATTCTCTAACAAAGAGTGGCAATAGACTGGTCCATTGGGAAGCAATGCGTCAGGGGTCAGATCGATGGGGTGCTTGACCTGGAAGTGCAAAGGTACCCCTATAGGTGAGGAGAAGATATCCAAGTATTCTTGCACGACCTTATCTACTTGCTTCTGCTGTGTGGAGATGTTAGCCGCAAAGAATCTAGATGTGGCTGTGATCTTTTTCTTATTCTGAGAGTGAATAACGAAGAAGAAAAACTTCCTCATCTGAGAGATGACCTTCCTTCATTGCTTAGCAGAGATCAAGGAAATAGCAGTAGGTGGGACTGCCTCGGGTATCCTATACAATTTCCTGTTCAAAGTAATAATAACACTACGAGGCCTAGACTCATATACAACATGACATTTCCATAAATAAGGTTGGCCCAAAATAAAATCACAAACATCGAGAGGAGAAACATCACATAATACCTCATCTTTGAAGGGCTTGATGTCGTATGACAATTGACACTGTTGGATGACACGGGGATCACTTCCTTGGCAGAGCCATCCAATGGTGTAGGGTTGTGGGTGAAACATTGTTGGTAGGGCGAGCCGCTTGATGACTTCTGCTAAGATGAGGTTCTTTTGGATACCTCTATGAATTATGAAGTGCATAGGGGTGCCTTTTACTCACATCTGTGAATGGAAGAGGCGCTCTCCTTATTCTAGCTCGTCTGGTTCACCAGGCTAGAGATTGATGGTAGCAACGGTGGCACTGGGTTCTGCATCAATGATCCATCCTCCCCTTTCTGGTTCTGGCTCAGAGTCAGAATCCGCATCTGATTCAAAGGCTTTCACTTCGACCACCAATGATTTCTTTGAGTGGTAGTCAACACTGTTATGCCAAGGGATCTTATGGAAGTCACACCACTTCCCGATATCTTTCTTTGTCTTTTCAGTGTTCATTTTTGCTTGCGGCTTGGACTGGTTGTCCTGATACTGTCCATCTTTTCTTTGTCCTTTGTTCTATGGGTCGGGGCTTCCCTTTCTCAAATTTTGTTGTGAGGGGTTCCCAGGCCCAAATTTCCGCGTCTTTTGTTTGATCTTCTGGTCGATTTTGACGACATATCAGTAGGTCGTGCCCAAGGATGAGATGTCCAGAAATTCCATTTCGGTATGGATGTATCTATGGAGAGAACCGTGATACTTGAACACTAGATTTCTCTCTGAATCTTTGATACCCATCTTGTTGCGCAAGGTATGGAAGATATTTGTGAAATCGGGCACTGCTTGGTCTCTTTCTTGCCGCAGTGTGGTCCATTTGGTATACAGGTCATCATAACTTTCGACAGGGTAGTATTGTTCCTTAGTAGCATCCCTGAAGGATTCCCAGGTGGCCATGACTGAAAATAATGAGGTTTCCTCTATTTCCTTTTGCTGACAGAAAGTTTCCTACCAATATTTGACATGGGGAACGACTTTGAGGAGTGAAAAAGTAATATTTTCTCTATTCGAAAAAGTTATGGACATAAAAATACCCTTCTAGTAGATTCAACCACTTGTCTACAACATCTATGTCTATCTGACCTTCAAAGATAGGAATATCAAAGTTTATTTGTACCTTGAAGGGCGTGGTGCCTCTGTTTGGAGAATATGCGTTGCCTGGTTGCAACAACCGAAGGATTTGCGTGAAACTATCCATCATCCCATTCCTCTGTTGTGCGAGGGCTTCCTCAATCAAAAAATTGAAATGATCTCCTGTCTTGTCATCTTTCTTTTCTCTTGCCATGAGAGGTCACTTGGGCGTGCGAGAGCTTCTGTCCTCAAGAGAAACAAGCTCGAGACCCAACTCTTTATACTCCGACCTCATTGGGGACATGCATTAAGACGACAAGGAGTAGACCGCTCTGATACCACTAATCCATATTTTATGAGAAAAATAAAATGAATATAGATTATTAACAGGTGCTTAACACAAAATAACAGAGATATGGTAAAACTGGTTTTCTATTCAATAATGAAATAAGATGAAACTGTAAAATGCAGGGAAAACAAGCTTGCTGGAATGGTGGCAACTTATCTCTGATAAGAGATGTGACGACTGTGCACATTCGCCAGAAGAAGATTAAAATGAGGCTCTAAAGGCCTTTTTACAATAAAAAAGAATGCCAAAAACCCTAGACATCCAAAAACCTAGCCCTAGGAGATGAAGCGCCAAAATTCACGTGGGCCCTGTTTGGTAAGTTAGTACATCAACTTCCCTAAAAAAAAGTCATTTAGGTCCTCAAAATGGCCTTGGAAGTTAAAACTGCTGAAAATAGTAAATTGTCAAAATTGTCAGAAAACTATTTTGAGCCAGTTGGAATAGGTGGGTGACCACCGATATCCATCTGGATCAATCCTCCCTCCTTAGGAAGAAATGGTCTAAATTGCATTGAGTTCCCCCATCATATGAGGAAATTTCTGTTGAATTTGGCCCCGGGTGAGCCACATGCCTTGGTGCAGGAGCTGCCCTGTTTTGATGACTCGATAAAGATGGATCCTTTGTTGCCGACTTCCCTTGATATGTGTGTCCACAATATGATCATTGGATTCCTATTTTATGTAGTTGGGTTTGAGCTGTGTTGGTGTCAGTTGTTCTGGTACTTCTGAGGTGTACACTAATGGTGGGAAATAAGGGCGAAGGAGATCCACGCTGAACACTGGGTTTAGGCCAAGGAAGGGAGGAATGTTGAGCTCAAATCCATTGTACCCCATGGCCTTGGTGATAGTGTATGGCCCATAACAGAGTGGGTGAAGCTTTTGATGGGGTCCTGTAAGGAATTCTTTCTGCAAGTGCAACCAAACTTTTTCGCCCACCTAAAACTTATGTGGCACCCGATGCTGATCATGGTGCTATTTGTACTTGTCATTGGGCTTCTGTAGGATATATTGAACCTATTGGTAGATGTAATGGATATGCTCAATGAACCAGGTGGCTTTGTCAGCTTCAGTTGGAGAAGGAGATGAGTCGTTCAAGGCGACCACAAGGGGAAGTGCAACATCTATGGGACCCAATGGTTGGAATCCAAACCCCACCTGAAAGGCACTATGGCCAGTTGATCTATGCAGGGCTTGGTTGTAGCTATGCTAGACATAGGGAAGGATCTCATCTGCTGTGAAAGGGTTCTTTGAATTATACATGCGAATAATATGCACAATCATTTGATTTACAACCTCGTTTTGGCCATCTGTCTGGGGATGGAAGACCATGGATTTGGTGAGCTTGGTGTCCATCAGTTACTAGAGGCTTGACCAAGATGTGCTGAGAAATCGAATATCCCGATATGAGACAATGGTTTGTGGGATTCCAAAATGTACCTAGACTCATTCAAAGAAGAGCTTGGCAGTGGCCTTTGCTGTGATGCTCTTCTTGTAGGCAACCAGAATCACCATCTTAGAAAATCGATCAACAACCACAAAAACACAGTCATTTTCTCGCTTGGTGGATGGGAGGCCCAACATGTAGTCCATTGAGATGGATTCCCATGGCCTGTCAGGAGTAGGAAGAGGGGTGTATAGGCCTTGTTTCTTAGTGGTCAGTTTGGCAATAGCGTAGGCAGTGTAGGACCTGATATACTTGCTGACCTCCTGTCAAAGTTTCATCCAGTAGAAATGTTTCTATAGAATCACCACTGTCTTTTTGATTCCGAAGTGTCCTGCAACCTGACTATAGTGGGATTCCCAGATCAACTTCACTCGCTCGCTTGATGGAACATAGATATGGCCCAGGTGACACAACAACCCATCTTGAAGATGGAAATTATCGACAATTGCGTTTTCACCCAACATTTGGTAGGTGGTGGAAAAGTCAAGGTCTATCTCATAGAGTTGGGGCCATCCATATGTCTCATGGCCGCAAGAGTCTAACACCATGGTGAGTGTCGCGACTGGCAGTCTGCTGAGGCAATCATCGATGTGATTCGTGCTTCTATTTTATACTTGATGTTGACGTGGAATTGTTGTAAGTATGTGGACCACTTTTGATGGTGGTCATTCTATAATTGTCCCTGTGTCTGCATGAACTGTAGTGGCTTATGATCAATGTGGATGATTATATCCTTCCCAAGAATGTAATGCCTCCACTGGCGGCAGGCTTGTACAATGGAGTACATTTCCTTGTCGTAAGTAGGGTACTTACGTACAGTATCTGACAATGTCTCATTATGATAGGCCACAGGGTGGCTGTGCTGAGTGAGAATGATGTCCACAACATAGTCTGAAGCATATATCTCAATTTCAAAGGGATGCAGTAGGTCTGGTAGTGAAAGTACTGGGGCTGAGCACAAGCGCTGCTTCAAATCATCGAATGCTTGTTGGTGGGACTGGCCCCACACAAATTTCACCTTACCACCACCCCTTTTTATTTGGCTGAGGGCCCATGCAGTATGGGAGAATCTGAACACGAACCTACTATAGAAATTGACAAGGCCCAATAAGCTTCGAAGCTCAGTGAGTGTTGTTGGGGCTGGCCAGTCACGGATGACTTGGATGGATCCAAATGTATGCCATGCTAATCAATGATGTATTCCAGGTAATGGACCCTTTCCATGCTGGAGGAGAATTTTTCCAAGTTGACTTATAGCTTGTGCTGCCGTAGGGTGTGCAAAACCTGTTGAATATGCTGCAAGTGTTCGACCCAAGTCTTGCTATAAATTAGAATGTCATCCATATACACCACTACAAAAGTATTGGTGAATGGTCGCAGGATATCGACCATCGTCCTCATGAAAGTGGTTGGAGCATTTTTCAAACCAAAGGCAATGACCAACCATTGAAAAAGGCCTTCCTTTGACTTGAAGGCGGTCTTCCATAGATATGTCTATTCTATCAGGACCTAGTGGTAGCCAGACTTCATATCAATCTTACTGAAGTATTTGTCCCCTGTGAGTTGATCAAGGAGGTCATCGATTCAGGGAATCGGGTACCGGTTTCTGACTGTGATTTTATTCAGAGCCCGATAATCAATATAGAGTCACCAAGTTCCATCTCTCTTCTGTACCAGCACAATTGGGCTCCCACAAGGTGATGAGCTGGGACAAATGTGCCCCTTGTGGAGCAATTATTGGATCTATCACTTTCTCTCCTCATTCTCTAACAAAGAGCGACTCTAGACTGGCCCATTGGGAAGTGGTGCACCGGGGGTTAGATTGATGGGGTGCTTGACCTGGAAGTGCAGAGGTACCCCTGTAGGTGAGGAGAATATATCTGAGTATTATTCCACGACCTTATCTACTTGCTTCTGCTATGTGGAGAGGTCGGCCACATAGACCTTGGATGTGGTTGTGAGATTTCTCTTATTTTGAGAGAGAATCACAAAGAATACAAACTTCCCCATCTGAGAGATGACCTTCCTTCATTTCTTAATAGAGATCAAGGAAATAACAATAGGTGGGACTGCCTCGTGTATCCTGTACAATTTCCTGTTCAAAGTAATAATAACACTACAAGGCCTAGACTCATATACAACATGACATTTCCATAAATAAGGTTGGCCCAAAAGAACATCACAAACTTCAAGAGGATAAACATCACATAATACCTCATCTTTGAAGGGCTTGATGCCGTACGACAGTCGAAACTATTGGCTGACGCAGGGATCACTTCCTTGGCAGAGCCATCCAATGGTGTAGGGTTATGGGTGCGACATTTTTGGTAGGGCGAGCTTCTTGACGACCTCTGTTGAAATGAGGTACTTTTGGCTACTTCTATCAACGATGAAGTGCAGTGGGGTGCCTTTTACCCACATCTGTGAATGGAAGAGGCACTCTCCTTCTTCTGGCTCATCTGGTTGACCAGGCTGAATGTTGGTGGTAGAAATGGAGGCATTGGGTTCCATGTCAATGATCCATCTTCGCCTTTCTGGTTCTGGCTCAGATTTAGAATCTGCATCTAATTCAGAGGCTTTCACTTCGGCCACCAACGACTTCTTTGAGCGACAGTCATCAATTTTATGCCAAGGGCTCTTATGGAAGTCGCACCACTTCCTGATATCTTTATTTGTCTTTCCAGTGTCTTTATTTTCTTGCGGCTTGGACTGGTTGTCCTAATACTGTCCATCTTTGCTCTGTCCTTTGTTATGTGGGTTGGGGCCGCCCTTTCCTAGCTTTTGTTGTGAGGAGATCCCAGGCCCAAATTTCCACGTCTTTTGTTTGATATTCTTCTCGATTTTGACGTCATATCGGTAGGTCGCGCCCAAGGATGAGATGTCCAAAAATTCCATTTCAGTTTGAATGTATCTATGTAGAGAACCACAAAACTCGAGCACCATATGTCACTCCGAATCTTTGATACCGAGCTTGGTGCGCAAGATATGGAAGATATTTGTGAAATCAGGCACTGCTTGGTCTCTTTCTTGCCGCAGTGTGGTCCATTTGGTATAAAGGGCATCATAACTTCTGATAGGGTAGCATTGTTCCTTATTAGCATCCCTGAAGGATTCCTAGGTGGTTGTGACTGGAAATAATGAGGTTTCCTCCGTTTCCTTTTGCTCACAGAAAGTTTCCCACCAATCTTTGACATGGGGAACGACTTTGAGGAGTACAAAAGTAATCTTTTCTCTATTTGAAAAGTTATGGACAAAAAAATACCCTTCTAGTAGATTCAACCACTTTTCTACAACATCTGCGTCTATCTGAGCTTCAAATATAGGAATATCGAAGTTTATTTGTACCATGAAGGGGGCAACACCTCCATTTGAAGAAGATGTGTCACATGTTGGTATTCGCCGAAGGATTTGCGTGAAACTATCCATCACATCGTTCCTCTGTTGCACGAGGGATTCCTCAATCAACAATTTGAAAGGATCTCCTGGGCGTGCGAGGTCGCTTGGGCATGCGAGAGATTCTGTCCTCAAGAGAAACAAGCTTGAGACCTAACTCTTTGTACTCCGACCTCGTTGGGGACATGCATTAAGACGACAAGGAGAAGACCGCTCTTATACCACTGACCTGGATTTTATGAGCAAAATGAAATGAATAGAGATTATTAATAGGTGCTTAACACAAAATAACAGAGATATGGTAAAATTGGTTTTCTATTCAATAATGAAATAAGATGAAACTATAATATGCAACGGAAAAAATATTACTGGAATGGTGGTGGCTTATCTCTGAGAAGAGATGTGACGGCTGCGCGCATTCGCCAGAAGAAGATTAAAATGAGGCTCTGAAGGCCTTTTTAAAATAAACAAGAATGCCCAAAACAACTAGACATCCAAAACAGAGTGGGCGAAGTTTTCAATGGGGTCATGTAAGGCATTATTTCTACAAGTGCAACCAAACTTTGTTGCCCACCTAAAACTTATGTGGCACCCGATGTTGATCACGGTGTTGTTTGTACTTGTCATTGGACTTCTGTAGGATCTATTGAACCTGTTGGCAGATGTGCTAGATCTGCTCAATGAACCGGGTGGCTTTGTCAGTTTTAGTTGGAGCAGGAGATGAGTTGGTTGAGGTGACCGGAAGGGGAAGTGCAACATCTATGGGACCCAATGGTTGGAATCCCAGCCGCACCTGAAAGGGGATATGGCCGGTTGAGCTATGCTGGGCTCGGTTGTAGCTATGATGGACATAGGGAAGGCTCTCATCCCATGTGCGAGGGTGATTTGAATTATACATGTGAAGGATATGCACAATCATTTGATTTACAACCTCGATTTGGCCATCTATCTGGGGGTGGAAGGTCGTGGATTTGGTGAGCTTGGTGTCCAATAGTGACTAGAGGCTCAACTAGAATTTGCTGAGAAATCAACTATCCCAATTTGAGACAATGGTTTGTGGGATTCCAAAATGTTCCTAGACTCGTTCAAAGAAGAGCTTGGCAGTGGCCTCTGTTGTGATTCTCTTCTTGCAGGCAACTGGAATCTCCATCTTAGAAAAGAGATCAACAACCACAAAACACAGTCATTTCCCCGCTTGGTGGATAGGATGCCCAACATGTATTCCATTGAGATGGATTCCCATGGCCTGTCAGGAGTAGGAAGAGGGGTGTACATGCCTTGTTTCTTAGTGGTCGGTTTGGCAATAACGTTGGCAGTGCAGGACCTGATATACTTGCTAACCTCATGTTGAAGTTTCATCTAGTAGAAATGTTTCTGTAGCATCACCACTGTATTTTTGATGCCGAAGTGTCCTTCCACACGACTGTAGTGGGATTCCCAGATCAGCTTCGCTCGCTCACTTGATGGAACATAGATATGGCCCAGGTGACACAACAACCCATCCTAAAGATGGAAATTATCGGCAACTACATTTGCACCCAACATTTGGTAGGTGGTGGCGAAGTTAGGGTCTGTCTCATAGAGTTGGGGCCATCCATATGTCTCATGGCTGCAAGAGTCTAGCACCGTGGTGAGTGTCGTGACTGGCGGTTTGCTGAGGCAATCAATGATGCAATTTTTGCTTCTTGTTTTATACTTGATGTTGAGGTGGAATTGCTGTAAGTATGTGGACCAGTTTTGATGGTGGTCATTCTGCAATTTTGCCTGTGTCTACATGAATTGCAGTGGCTTATGATCAGTGTGGATGACTGTCTCCTTCCCAAGAATGTAATGTCTTCACTGGCGGCAGGCTTGTACAATGGAGTACATTTCCTTTTCTTAATTAGGGTACTTAAAGACAATATCTGATAGTGTCTCACTATGATAGGCCATGGGGTGGCCGTGCTGAGTGAGAACAACGCCCACAACATAGTCTGAAGCATCTGTCTCAATTTCAAAGGGATGTTGCAGGTCTGGTAGTGAAAGTACTGGGGATGAGAAAAAGAGCTCCTTCAAATAATTGAACACTTTTTCTCTGGACTGGCCCCACACAAATTTTTCCTTACCACCACCCCTGTTTATTTGGCTGAGGTCCCATGCAATTTGGGAGAATCCTAACATGAACCTGCGGTAGAAATTGGCAATGCCCAAGAAGCTCCAAAGCTCAGTGAGTGTTGTTGGGGCTGGCCAGTCACAGATGACTTGGATCTTGGCTGGATCCACATGTATGCCATGTTGATCAATGATGTATCCCAGGTAATGGACCTTGTCCATGCCGAAGGATCATTTTTCCAAGTTGGCGTATAGCTTGTGCTACCGCAGGGTGTGCAGAACCTGCTGAATATGATGCAATTGTTCGGCCCAAGTCTTGCTGTAAATTATAATGTCATCCAGATACACCACTACAAAAGTATTTGTGAATGGTCCAGGATATTTTCCATCATCCTCATGAAAATGGCTATAGAATTTGTTAAACCAAAGGACATGACCAACCATTCAAAAAGGCCTTCCTTTTACTTGAAGGAGGTATTCCATACATCTGTCTGTTCTATTGGGACCTGGTGGTAGCTAGACCCGAGATCAATCTTACTGAAGTATTTGGCCCCTGTGAGTTGATCAAGGAGGTCGTAGATTTGGGGAATTGAGTATCGGTTTCTGATTGTGATTTTATTCAGAGTCCGGTAATCAATACAAAGTCTCCAGGTTCCATCTTTCTTCTGTACCGACATGATTGGGCTCCCGAAAGGTGATGAGCTGGGACAGATGTGCCCCTTGTGGAGTAGTTCTTGGATCTGTCACTTCATCTCCTCATTCTCTAACAAAGAGCGGTGATATACTGACCCATTGGGAAACAATGCATCGGGGGTCAGATCGATGGGTTGCTTGACCTGGAAGTGCAAAGGTACCCCTATAGGTGAGGAGAATATATCTAAATATTCTTCCATGACCTTATCTACTTGCTTCTGCTGTGTGGAGAGGTCGGCCGCAGGGACCCTGGATGTGGCTGTGAGATTTCTCTTATTCTGAGAGTGAATCACAAATAAGACAAACTTCCCCTTCTGAAAGATGACCTTCCTGCATTACTTAGCAGAGATCAAGGAAATAACACTAGGTGGGACTGCCTCGGGTATCCTGTACAATTTCCTGTTCAAAGTAATAATAAAACTACGAGGCCTAGACTCATATACAACATGACGTTTCCATAAATAAGGTTGGCCCAAAAGAACATCACAAACTTCGAGAGGAGAAACATCACACAATACCTCGTCTTTGACAGAATTGATGCCGTACGACAGTCAACACTGTTGGTGGATGCGAGGATCGCTTCCCTGGTGGAGCCATCCAATGGTGTAGGGTTGTTGGTGAGGTGTTGTTGGCAGGGCGAGCCACTTGATGACCTATGATAATATGAGGTTTTTTTGGCTACCTCTATCATCGATGAAGTGCAACGAAGTGCCTTTTACCCACATCTGTGAATGGAAGAGGTGCTCTCCTTCTTCTGGCTTGTCTGGTTCACTAGGTTGGAGCTTGGTGGTAGCAACAGTGGCATTGGGTTCCACATCAATGATTCATCTTCCCCTTTCTGGTTCTATCTCAGAATTAGAATCTACATCTGATTTGGAGGCTTTCACTTCGGCCACCAACGACTGCTTTGAGCGACAGTCAACAGTGTTATGCCAAGGGCTCTTATGGAAGTCGCACCACTTCCCGGTATCTTTCTTTGTCTTTCTGGTGTCCTTCTTTGGTTGCAGCTTGGATTGGTTGTCCTGATAATTTCCATATTTTCTCTGTCCTTTGTTTTATGGGTTGGGGCCGCCCTTTCCCGGCTTTTGTTGTGAAGGGTTCCCAGGCCCAAATTTCTGCGTCTTTTGTTTGAGCTTCTGCTCAATTTTGACGACATATCGGTAGGTCGGGACGAAGGATGAGATGTCCAGAAATTCCATTTCGGTATGGATGTATCTATGTAGAGAACTATGATACTTGAGCACCAAAAGTCACTCGAAATATTTGATACCCAGCATGGTGCGTAAGGTATGAAAGATATTTGTGAAATCGATCACTTCTTGGTCTCTTTCTTGCCACAGTGTGGTCCATTTGGTATACAGGTCATCATAACTTCTGATAGGGTAGTATTGTTCCTTAATAACATCCTTGAAGGATTCCTAGGTGGATGTGATTGAAAATAATAAGGTTTCCTCTGTTTCCTTGCACTCATAGAAAGTTTCCCAACAATCTTTGACATGGGGAACGACTTTGAAGAGCGCAAAAGTAATCTTTTCTCTATTTGAAAAATTATTTATAGAAAAATACCCTTCTATTAGATTCAACCACTTGTCTACAACATTTGCGTCTATATGACCTTCAAATATAGGAATATCGAAGTTTATTTGTACCTTGAAGGGGGCAGTGCCTCTGTTTGAAGAAGATGCGTTGCCTGTTGGTAGCCGCTGAAGGATTTTCGCGAAACTATCCATCATCTCGTTCCTTTCTTGCGCGGAGTCTTCCTCAATCAACAGTTTGAAAGGATATCCTATCCCATCATCTTTCTTTTCTCCTGCCATGAGAGGTCGCTTGGGCATGCGGGAGCTTTTGTCCTCAAGAGAAACAAGCTCGAGACCCAACTCTTTGTACTCCGACCTCGTTGGGGACATGCATTAAGATGACAAGGAGCAGACCGCTCTGATATCACTGATCCGGATTTTATGAGCATAACGAAATGAATACAGATTATTAACAGGTTATTAACACAAAATAACAGAGATATGGTAAAATTCGTTTTCTATTCAATAATGAAATAAGCTAAAACTGTAAAATGCAGCGTAAACAAGCTTGCTGGAATGGTGGCGGCTTATCTCTGAGAAGAGATGTGAGGGGTACGTGCATTCACTAGAAGAAGATTAAAATGAGGCTCTGAAGGCATTTTTACAATAAAAAAGAATTCCAGAAATCCTAGACATTGAAAAACCTAACCCTAGGAGATGAAGCACCAAAAGTCATGTGGACCCCATTTGGGTAAGTTAGTACATCAATTTCCCCATGTCATAACTTTTGCATACGATCTCCGTTTTAGGCATGTGATAGTACGTTGGAAAGGTATCATCGAGGAGATTCATTTTTGGGGCTCAATCATGCCTTTGGATATCATTGAGGAGATATGTCCTGAAAACATTCATTTAGGCCCTCAAAATGGCCCCGGAAGTTAAATCTGCTAAAAATAGTAAATTGCCAAATGTGTCAGAAAAATATTTTGAGCCAGTTGGAAAAGGTGTGTGGCCACCAATATCCATATAGATAAATCCTCCCTGCTTAGGAATCAATGGTCTCCATTGCATTGAGTTCCCCCATCAGATGAAGAAATTTCTGCTGAATTTGGCCTCGGGTGAGCCACTTGCCTTGGTGCAGGAGATACCGTGCTTTGACGACTCGATAAAGCTGGATCCTTTGTTGTTGAGTGCCCTTGATCTATGTGTCCACAATCTGATCATTGGATTCTTGTTGTATGTAGTTCGGGTTGAGCTCTGTTGGTGTCAGCTATTCTGGTACTTCTGAGGTGTCCAATAAAGGTGGGAAATAAGGGTGAAGGAGATCCGCGTTGAACACTAGGTGTAGGCCAAGGAAGGGAGGAATGTTGAGCTCAAAATCATTGTCCCCCACGAACTTGGTAATAGTGTATGGCCCATAATAGAGTGGGCGAAGCTTCCGATGGGGTCGTGTAAGGCGTTCTTTCTACGAGTGAAACCAAACTTTGTTGCCCACCTGAAACTTATGTGGCACCCGATGTTGATCATAGCACTGTTTGTACTTGTCATTTGACTTTTGTAGGATATATTGAACCTGTTGGCAGATGTGATGGATCCGCTCAATGAAATGGGTGGCTTTGTGAGCTTCAGTTGGAGAAGGAGATGAGTTGGTAAAGGTGACCACAAGGGGAAGTGAAACATCTATGGGACCCAATGGTTGGAATCCCAACCCCACTTGAAAGGGCCTATGGCTTGTTGAGCTATGAAGGGCTCAGTTGTAGCTATGCTAGACATAGGGGAGGATCTCATCCCGTGTGTGAGGGTACTTTGAATTATACATGCGAAGGATATGCACAATCATTCGATTTACAACCTCGGTTTGGCCATCTGTCTGGGGGTGTATTGTCATGGATTTGGTGAGCTTGGTGCCCAACAGTGACCAGAGGCTCGACCAGAATGTGCTGAGAAATCAACTATCCTGATCTGAGACAATGGTTTGTGGGATTACAAAATGTACCTAGTGTTGGCATGTTTCACAGGCGGCGTATTCTTGTCATTGATGGAAAGTACAACAACGACGATGGCTTAAGTATAGGAAGAATGTGCCAGGTGGGCACCAAAAGTATTTTGGGAAGACGCAGTAGAGAAAGCTCGATAAGATCAGAAGAGATGGTGTAGAGTATGTGTGTTTGTCATTGATGGCAAAGATCACAACCAATAGCGCAGGGATAATGGCATGGCAATGGAAATTTCAACAAGTGATCATTTGATCCCATTCAGCAGCGTAAAATCCAGGAGTCAAGGAAGCAACTCACGACAGAAAATCGCAAAATGCGAAACCATGCCTTAATCTCCATTTCGGAGTTTCGGATACCGAGAGTTGGAGGTGTCAAGGAAACTCACCACAAGAATGATGAAATCATGAAATACGAAAGAACGACGTTTCAGAGTTTCAGATACCAGGAGTTGGAGGAGTCAAGAGTCGAGACTCTTCATCACAGGAGTCCCGAAGTTGTGAAATGAGAAACACCGAAATCCTGAAACATGCACATCAACAAAGACTCCATTTCGGAGTTTCGCAGATTGAGAAATCAAAGATCAAAGGAACTTTAACGTTTGAAGTAGTGAACCCCGAAATCCTGAAACAGGCACATCAACAAAGACTCCATTTAGGAGTTTCGCAGACCGGGAAATCAAAGATCAAAGGAACTTTAACCTTTGAAGTAGAGAACCCTGAAATCCTGAAACAGGCACATCAGCAAACCACGTTAGCTAAGGACACATGGCACAATTAGGCAATGACAAGTGTCAAGATGATTCAACATTTTAGGCACATGTAAGTCACGAATCAGAGTGACACGTGGTGGCTATTCGTCACGTGTCAATCCACGTGTGACGCCAACAGGTTTACGTCACATCAAAACTTTCTATTTCGGGGTTTTAAATAGAAAGTAGAAATTCCACCATCATGAAGTCTCAAACTCCGAAATGCCAAAAGGGACTATTGTGAGTCTCAAAAACCCGAAAGGAAAAACTCCAAAATCCTGTCAACCATCCATGTCAGTGGGTTATGTGAACTGTCCGATCACTTCGGAGATTTTGTGATCATGTATTTTATAATGTTGGAGTCACGATGACTCGAAGGGAAAAACGTCGAAATCTCGTCAGCTGTTCGATTAAGAAAATAAGGGATTAGATTATGACGTCTTGTGGACTATTGATCTGGCTCCATTTCGGGGATTGTGACTTGAAGTGTCGAGACACTTCTTCACAGGAATGCCAAAATTCCAAAATGCCAAAATGCGAAAACACCTTTTGGTGTAGGCTGTGGTCACCATCAGTGGTCATGTGAGAGGGAGGAGCTAGCACCAATTTAAGCTCCTTTTCGGTGATCGTAACATGAAGAGTTGAGACTCTTCACCACAGGAATGCCTAAATGCTGAAATGTCAAAATGCGAAATGGTGAAATCAACGCGAGACCCTGTGCTTGTAATCCAACGATGTTGGATACTTAAAAATTTGATCAAAGGGATACTGTTGCTCTTCACAGTTAATCAATTAGTTACGATTCAGTTAGTAGAACTGAATCATGACTCTTGGACGATTGGTGATTCAATTGTTGATGCGTTTTCTTGGAGGTTCACAGTGTAACTACTAAAAACAACTGATGGTTTCTGTTAGAGGACTCGAAGAGAATTCAGGGTGATCGCCAAAGAATATGAAGAGTCTTGAAGCATATTCCAGTGGCATGAAGACTGTTCATAGAGGCTATTGACAGATGGAAGACCGTTGGAGCCTGGAACTGCAACAGAGGGAATGGGCTCGAATGTGACAGAGAAGACCAAGAGTCTCGACTGCTGGAGAGGCTAAGGAATATTGGCATAACACCCAGTGATGATGGACGCATGGGTTTAACTTCTAGAGAAGATGAAGAGTTGTAATGATGATCAGGCATAGCACTCGACATGGGGAGAGCATGCAGAAGCATTGTGAATAGAGGATGCAGAAGATGCATAGAGAGAATAAAGACACATAACAGAGAAGAGATTGGGTGTTGTTGAGATTGATTCATGTGTGTAGAAGGAGAGTGCAGCAACTGAAATGCACAGAAGAGGAATGGTACATAGAAGGGACATGGCACACATAGCATAAAAGGCAGAAAAACCTAAAGCGTAAGGAAAGTGTGTAGGAAGACACTAATGTAGGTAGAGTAGAGCAGTGATGAGACTAGTAAGCCATTGATAAATATTGTATCACTGTGATAAATTTACAGATAACAAACTTTATATCTCAGGGTGGTAGGTAGGTGCTAGGGAGGACTGTTGTCCTCAGAGGTTCAAGTGGGTTCTTGAACACAGGGAGTTGTATCTTTCATCTGGTTGCAGCCAGAAGAACCAAGGTGGTAGGGAGGTGCTAGGGAGGACTGTTTTCCTCATAGGTTCAAGTGGGTGCTTGAACACAGGAAGTTGTAGCTTCCATCTGGTTGCATCCAGAAAAACCAGGGTGGCAGGGTGGTGCAAGGGAGAATTGTTGTTCTCTGCTTTATAGGTTGGTGCCTGTGTGACTGGAAGTTGGTGCTTCCATCCAGTTGGTGCTGGAACACTTAGGGAGTTGTTGCTTCCTTCTAGTGGGTGCTAGAGAAACCAGGGAGTTGGTGCTTCCTTCTAGTGGGTGCTAGAGAAAC
>JZKD02S2033340.1:149393-162624 GCA_000966675.3 Picea glauca | reverse complement strand
CTGTCATCCTTCCTTCTCATGCATTAGGCTTAGATAGATTTGAAAGGAAGTCAGTGTCCACATTAAGCATTTTTCTGTCTAGGGTTAAGGTCAAGCCTTAGAGGTGATCTACCTGCCCGCAGGGAGATTTTCCTAAAACAGGGAGGTGCTAGGGAGGACTGTTGTCCTCAAAGGTTCAAGTGGGTTCTTGAACATAGGGAGTTGTAGCTTCCATCTAGTTGCAGCCAGAAAAACTAGGGTGGCAGGGTGGTGCAAGGGATAAATGTTGTTCTCTATTTTACAGGTTGGTGCCTGTGTGACTGGAATTTGGTGCTTCCATCCAGTTGGTTCTAGAACACTTAGGGAGTTGTTTCTTCCTTCTAGTGGGTGCTAGAGAAACCAGGGAGTTGGTGCTTCCTTCTAGTGGGTGCTAGAGAAACCAGGGAGTTGGTGCTTCCTTATAGTGGGTGCTAGAGAAACTAGGGAGTTGGTGCTTCCTTCTAGTGTGTGATAGAGAAACTAGGGAGTTGGTGCTTCCTTCTAGTGGGTGCTAGAGAAACCAAGGAGTTGGTGCTTCCTTCTAGTAGGTGTTAGAGAAAACAGAGAGTTGGTGCTCTCAACAAGTTGTAGCTTGAAAAATAGAGGTTGTAGCCTCACAATGAGTTGGATATCATATGTATGATAATGTACAGAATGTAAATATTACTTATCATACCAAGAAGAAGAGGTTTTTACCCTTTATGGGTTTCCTCAGAAAATATCTGTCTCTGTATATTTCATAAGTGTGACTGATGTCAAATATTCTATTCCTTGCCTCCTTGCATTATTGTGATTGTCATTGAGAGTTCTGTAATGAATTTAAAATAATCATTATTGTTTAAGCACGGTAACAACTGATTCACCCCCCCCCCCTCTTAGTTGTCCAACACCCAGACTCGTTCAAAGAATAGATTCGCAGTGGCCTCTGTTGTGATGCTCTTCTTGCAGGCAACCAGAATCACCATCTTAGAAAAGTGATCAAAAACCACATAAACATAGTCATTTCCTCACTTGGTGGATGGGAAGCCTGGCATGTAGTCCATTGAGATGGATTCCCATGGCCTGTCAGGAGTAGGAAGAGAGGTGTACATGCCTTGTTTCTTAGTGGTCAGTTTGACAATAACGCAGGAAATGTAGGACCTGATATACTTGCTGACCTGCTGTCGAAGTTTCATCCTATAGAAATGTTTCTGTAGCATCTCCACTGTCTTTTCGACACTGAAGTGTCCTACCACCTAACTGTAGTGGGATTCCCAGATTATCTTTTCTCGCTCACTTGATGGAACACAGATATGGCCCAGGAGACACAACAACCCATCCTGAAGATGGAAATTATCAACAACTGCGTTTGCACCCAACATTTGGTAGGTGGTGGCGAAGTCAGGGTCTGTCTCATAGAGTTGGGGCCATTCAGATGTCTCATGGATGTAAGAGTCTAGCACCGTGGTGAGTGCCGCGACTGGAAGTTTGCTGAGGCAATTAACGACGTGATTCGTGCTTCCTGTTTTATACTTGATGTTGAGGTGGAATTGCTGTAAGTATGTGGACCACTTTTGATGGCGGTCATTCTGCAATTTTCATGAACTGCAGTGGCTTATGATCAGTGTGGATGATTGTCTCCTTCCTAAGAACGTAATGTCTCCATTGGTGGCAGGCTTGTACAATGGAGTAAATTTCCTTGTCATAAGTAGGGTACCTACGAAAAATATCTGACAGTGTCTCACTATGATAGGCCACGGGTGTTATCGTATAAATCGGTAGGTGCAGACACTAACTGATCTCCCTAGATCCACCTAGATCTAGAACAAAACATGATAGGACATGACTCTTTCTCTAAGTTGCAGTCATTGAATCTACTATCGAGAAGGAATGAGTGACATACCTTTATATCGCTTCCTTAGGTCTCTGTTGGTACTACTTCACTCCGATGCTCTTGTGAAATCAGGTCCAAGACAACACAAACCAACCAAAGTGAAGATAACAAAGTATATTCAATGTCAACCTATGCATATGATCAAGGCGTTATGAAATAAAATAAGAGTGATTTTATGGGAAAGGGACATGCCGCTGTATTATATTAAATGAAAGTAGAAGATACAACCAGATCACCTTGATGTCGCAAGCTTCCTTTTAGTGATCCTTGGTTCCAACACACACACTTTCTCTACACTTGCATGAAGAAGATCCAGTACAACTTGATAGACAAATAGAGTCTTCAAGCTTCAATCCAAATAGGGTTCTTCACACAATTCTTTCATCAATTCTCCATTCAATCTTGCTTAACCTCTTTCTTGAGAAACCCTTCATTATATAGAAGAAGGAGAGATGGTTAAATGGATGAGGATGATCCCACTAAATATGAGAAGTCAATAGGATGAAAACCATGCGAATGCCAACTCATTTTCTAGAATATACTCTTCTAGAACCTTCGTAACTTCCTCTTCCTTTAAAGATTCAAAACATGTTCGCACCTTACCTATAGAGCAGACTGCGAACACCTCGTAGGCTAGGTATAGGGTTGCCTGCGAGAATCAAGATTCTCGCACCCTACAACATAGTCAACCTGTGAACTCATCTTAAAAATATTTTATGTGGAAGAAGACATCAATCACTTTTCTCAGGCAAAAATTCCTTATGAGAGCCTGAACACATAACTGTAGAGACATCACCAAAGTGACCAAAATAATGTGTAATAGAATGCCCCCCAAAGTATGAGGTTGTAAATCTTGACAGCCGAAATACTTTATAAAATGTGTGTGTGTGTCAGAAACAAGGATCACACCTAATCAGAAACCTACAAAAAATCAAGCATCTGCAGAATATAATACCAGTTCCGAGGTAGGCATTCCCATGCTCAGACCACAAATGAATGAAATCATAAATGTAGGCAATGGCCACCAATCATACACTGTGGATCCATGTTGCCAAAATACCACATAGCCACCATGAATACATTATGTATATGTGTGTTTAGAAGACGTAGATCAAGACATAGCCACATGACATACAAAGTGGATCTATGTGTCAATACAAATCATAAATACTCCAACGCAGCCTGGGATAAAAGATAAGACCCATGGTCTTCAATCCCATTGTCTGAAAAGTACGAATCTAACCATGTGATTGCATGTGTCTAAGTCGAACATGGTAGAAACCACTCGATTACCGGTCATTGATGAAAACTGTTAACAAGTGTGAGGGAAATCACCATTGATGTCAATGAATCCCAAGGTACCTAAGTACAATCCGACCAAATGTGAACAAATGAGCTGAAGTCGAACATTTGACGGAATCTCTCAATCAGGGACCAATGATGTGAATCCACTGTCGAAAGCGAAGAGACCTTCCATTAAGGCATGTAGGTTCTAAAGTACTAAATGATTTCTAAGTCTTATTCCCAGATAATGAGTTGGATTCGATGGAAAAAGACTCATCACAGGAGGGCCTTTATGTATCTCCCATCAATGACACGGAATAAGTAACAGATTTTGAGGGCAAGTCAAAGTATGAATATGGTTTGAAACAAACACAGGGAAGGCCGACATGGTAAGCATGGACAACTGCAGATGGTCGACTCAATGGAGGGCTTGTTTGGACTGCTCTTGAACATATGAACGACATGACACTGGTCTTGGTATTATTGACTCAAAGACGACCCAAGATATGACCTTGTAGTAAGTCAGACGAGAGACAAATGGATTTCCCAACTCGGATCCAAATGATGAACATGGAGTGTCATGTTCAAGAGCGACACTTACTGCCACTAACACAAATGTCGAAACATATCCCTTTCCCAAAATTCCCCCCACCATTTCTGGCGAGTACCTCTTTATTTTTACACAAGCTTGAGGAGGATAACATATGATTGTTGATGTAAGCTCATCCTTCAGATGAGTCCCTCGGAGTATGTTTAATGAACACTAAGAAGGAGTGGTTCAGCCCTGTAAGGGCCTTTCGATGTTTGTTTAACGAGTCCAAAGATAGAAAACTCAGGGGTTTTTCATGTTTTGAGAGTCTGAAAAACACTTAAAGAGAACTCTCCCAGTTTCTTTTTCATAAATTAGTTTGATGAGACCAAAAAAGTGATAAACTATCGCCCATCGAACGTTTTCTTCAAATACTTTTATGAGCGTGAAAAGAACCAGATCGCTCGACAATCTTTTCGTATTATGGAGTGTGAAAAGAGCTTAAAGGATACTCCCTTGTTTTCGTCGTTGTCGTGTTACCATACCGAGTATGAAAAAACGACAAAAGTATACTCGATTACATTCTCATGTATTTTCGAGCACGAGAACGAACGAAGACTGAGCTCGAGGTTTTCCTTACAAAACCCTAAAAAGGTACTCGTTCATGTGACGAATATAAAAAAGATAAAAAATGCCCATATACCGTCGTTTGGACTTCTAGGTCAGCTATCTGCAAAAAACCATAGAAAACCATTAGGGTATTAGGTTTTTAGACAAAAGTAATAAAAATAATATAAAAATCAACAAAAATAGTAAAAAGGTGAATAAATATGGGTGAAAAATCCTTTTTACCATTTCATTTTTACTTTGCCAAAAATTTGTCCAACATACCTCATTTTTCCCAAACTTCTTTGCTTGATTGCGGGAGGTACAAGCAATCATTCGACAAATTGTTTCAACCAACAAGGTAATCTCCTAATTTTTCAACTTTTTCACAGATTAAAATTGATTTTAATGGGTAAGTTTAGAGTTTTGAGTCCATTTTAGGGTCGGTAGGTGCGCTCAAGCATTCTCGTAGGTGGTCCATTCGGGACCTGTGAGAATCTGAGATTTTTGCAGTTGGGCTTCAGTGCACCTGCGAGAATCTCTCACTGTGCAAAAGCTTCACCTGCGAGGGCCGGAAAATAGATTTTTGTGTGTGGTTTTGCTCAATTAAAATTTGTTCAAGAGGTTAAAATGAGTTGCTGACTTCCTTCTCATGACTCCATTGCAGGTATTGATCATCACGATGTTGGAATGGAGGGAAAGGGAACACGAGGAGGATGATGCCATTGTCGAAAATGATCCGCGTACAGTTGCTTCTCTCCAAGAATGTGGGGTCTTAAAAATTTTAGGATCCCAGGCATGAGAGCCCAACTTAGGTTGTTAGAATACCTGGTCCACATGTGGGATGTGGACCAATAGGTATTTCATGTAGGGGTCCACATGCTTTTGCTAGATATCGAGGATATCTATTTTCTAACGGGGCTGTCATGACATGGATACCAAGCTACTCTGACTGGAGGTAGAGGCGACAAACTTCCTATGAGCGAGTATGTTCGCCGATATTGTGTTCCCGAGGCGGAGAGAAGCAAGGGTAAGGTTTCCATCTGGGGTGTCCAAAATCTGACCTTGCGAACTATCTTGTTTACCATTGCACTCATGGTCGGGAGCGCTGCTCCGCAGATGGATCTCCAGAGATATTTCCAATATGTAATAGAGTGCACAGAGCCTCAGGTTTTCAACTGGTCGAACGCAGTTATCTGCAGTATGAAGAGGAAACTGACAAAGTGCAGAAGGGGTGACCTGAAGCAGTTCGGGTACGGGTCACTTTTGGTGTCATTCTTCCTCGAGAGGGTCCCACTGCTGCGACTACAGGTAGATTGGGGTTTACCGGCCCCACAAGATCCGAGGATGTTGAGGTGGTGTAAACTCATGGCTCGGAACGTAGTAGGGCCTATAATCAAGTATAATGATTCATTTTTCGATTGGTTGAGGCCCTAGATGCTGATGATCGATGACTACGCATATGCCGGTTTAGATTTCTGAGGAGATTCGGATTTGGTCCTACCTGAGGATGCTCAGTGGGGTGACTTGGGTGAGAAGTACACATTTTTTTCTTTTTTAATGTTTTTGCAAATTTTATTATATAAAATGTTTTTATGTTTATCTAAGGACTAATCAAAAAATTTCTTTTGATGACATAGATGTGGGGCCGTATCGACCTCCAGGAACATCTCCCATTCAGAGGCGAGGAGAAGCGACTCTAGTGGCAAGATGGGATACCGAGGACTACGAGGCAGTGGAACAAAACTTAGAGGGGTTGACTGCAAAAGTCCCGGACATCGCTATTGGGGAGATCCCGAGACATTATCAGCGCCATACTGTGGGCGTGCCCGAGTCTCTCAGTCAACTGCTCCATAGGGTAGCCCGAGAAGTTGTATGTTATCGTGAGCGTCATCTGTGATGCTATTTTGTGGAATCTATGGGATTCATATTTTGAGATTTTGATCTTTGGAAATAAACATTTTGTAAAAACTTTTGATCGTTATATACATATATATGGTTGCTACCGGCTTATTTTGTGTTGTATAATACATGTGATGTGTGATTGGTTCGTAAATGTCCCAAATGTCTATCTAACACATAATTATCTAAGGCATCAGTCAATGTATTTAGACATATAGGATTGTGCTGATATTCGATATAATCAAAATAATGTTCCAAGAGGCGAATTCGTAAATATACACGTAATAAAGTAGGACTTCAAATAGCATAGACATTACTTAACTGTAGTACTACTAGATGCAAATCGAGTCGTATAACCAGATGGCGAATATTAAGAGAAACAACATCAATCAACAATTAGATGACGACGCTATATTCTGCGATATTATTGGTCGCAAGACCGAGGCACACACCTCGTAGACTGATAAGTTCGTTTGTAGGTGCATAAATTTCCCATGCAGCAGAAGCAAGGTTCTGAGTACTACGATTATCACCATCGGTGAAGCCAATGTGGGGTAGAGAAGACTCCGACATTTGGAAACCAAGCACAACACAAGATAAGCGGTCGAGGGTAGAGACCAAATAATGAAAAAGCATACTAACGTAACACACACAAATTATGATATAATAAAATACAAACACTCATGCAAATGTGATCTTAAGCATAGTACTTCTTTAAGTACAACCCATTTCTGGGTTCACTCAAATGGATACCGTCATAGTCCACCAACTCGTAAGCTCCTTTCTCCAACACTCGTCTGAAGATATAAGGACCTCGCCACATAGCTTCAAATTTTCTGGCTCCTAGCATATCTCGATCTTGTTTGTAAAGGAGAACCAGATCACCTTTGGAGAAAACACACGGCTTGACATGTTTGTTGTATTGGGATTTGACGCATTTCTTCTGGGCTTCTATAACTATGGTGGCATCGTGATGGGTTTCATCTAGTTGCATGAGATACAACATATGCTCTTCTTCGGCATAAGTGTTTGGGAGAAGTTCAACGACTAGTTTTAGAGAAGGTATCTCACACTCAATCGACAAGATGGCTTCTAGACCATAAACTAACTGGAAAGGTGTAAACCCGGTAGCAGACTTAACGGATGTTCGGTAAGCCCACAATGTTGAAAACAACATTGTGTGCCAACTCGTTTTGTGAATCCCTATCATTTCTTGAAGCGTGGTAATGATAGCTTTGTTTATTGCTTTAACTTGGCCGTTGGCTTGTGGGTAATAGGGTGTTGAGTTTTCATGGAGAAGACCCAACTTTTCGGTGAGTTCAGACATCATGAAGTTTCTAAAGTGGCTACTATGATCAGTAATGATAGCTTGAGGAACACCAAACTGAGCAATGATGTGATTGAATATGAATAATGCTGCAGTATTTCTGGTATTTTCGAATGTTGGCATTGCCTCGGCCCATTTCGTAAAATAATCTATGGCTACAATAATGTATCCATGCCCCTCGACTGAGTGAGGGTGACATGTCATGAAATCGATACCCCATTTCACAAAAGGACAAATGGAGACCACAGGGTGTGATCGTATTTTGTTGTTGTAGGTTTGGCAAGCCTGGCATTTTTGGACAACGATTATACAATCGTTGAATAAAGAAGGCCAAAAATACCCCGCTCGTAAGATCTTCTGGGCAGTAGCATACCCAGACATGTGACCACCACATGCTCCAGAATGGAAGTCATTCAGGGATTTCTTGGCTTCGTCAAACATGAGGTAGCGTTGAAAAATAGAGTCAATCCCACAACGATAGAGAGTATCACCGAGGATAATATATTGATGGGCTTGGTAGCGTATTCAACGACGGTCAGTACTAGACAAATCGGGCTAGAAATTATGAGTCTAGAGATATATGATGATATCCTCATACCAAAAGTCATCATAATTGATTAGAAAAAGGGATTCATCGGGTAAGGAATCCTCTGCTACATTTTCCGTCTCAGAACAGGGAAGGTCGCATATCAACTCGACAAACACCAAGGATTTCTTGGACTTAGCGTATCCAAATTCTAAGTCAAACTCCTGGAGTATTACGATCCATTTGGAGTATTTTCCCCCTAGCAATTGGCATGTAAGAATGTGCTGCATAGGGTTGCAGTTGGAAATCACAGTAGTCTTGTGTAAAAGGATATAGTGCCGGAAACATTGAACATCTTGGACGGCGGCCAAGGCTAGTTTTTCAACATGTAAATACTTGGTTTCGGTAGTCATGAGACTCCGACTCAAATAATAAATGACATGTTTGTCATGAGAATCATCCTCCTGAGCGAGAACCATAGCGATGGTATATTCCGAGGCTGTGAGGTAAAGGAAATAATCCTGATTGTAATCAGGTGGGAAGAGTAGTGGGGTACGGGTTAAAGATAGTTTCAAATATTTGAAAGATTTGTTAGTAGTGGTATCCCATACAAACTCAGAACCTTTCTTGAGTATTCGAGTAAATCTAAGAGTTATCTCATCATAGTTAGGGATGAAACGACGAAGAAAGTTTGCCTTCCCTTGCAAACTTTGTAGCTGGTGAAGTGAGGAAGGAGGAGGAATATTGAGAATCACCTTGAACTTCAAAGGATCTACCATGATCCCTTGACGTGAAACAATAAAGCCCAGAAGTCGGTCGGATTCTACGAAAAAAACTAATTTGTGCGGGTTTAAGCATATACGGTAGAACCGACATCTGAGGAAAATGGCTCGGAGGTGCGTGAGATGATCAACACGGTGCATGGAATGAGTCGGTAGGTCATCGAGATATGGTTGGACAATGTGATTTATATCATGAAATGCATAAGACATAGCACGTTGAAAAGTCACACCGACATTCTTTAAACCAAAGGGTAGTTTCCGGTAGGTGAAAGTGCCCCAAGGACAAATAAAAGCAGTTTTGTGTTGGTTGACGAGTATGATATTGATTTGATTATATCCGGAGAAACCATCCATCAAAGATAATATTTCACTCCCGGTGTAATCGTCGATGATCTGGTCAACGAAGGGGGTGGGAAAGTTTTCTTTAGGACAAGGTTTGTTAATATCCCTATAATCGACGCACACACGGATCGTACCTTGTTTTTTGTTAACTGGAACAAGATTGAAAACCTAGTCAATTAGAGAGATAGGGTAAATAAATCCATCTTTAAGAAGTTTCTCAACTTCAAGCTTGATAGCAGCTGCTTTACGTGGGTGGACTAGACGAAGTCGTTGCCGGACAGGTGTAGTGCCTAGGTATGTATTAATCTCATGAACAACAATGTCAGGGTCAATACATGGAATTTCTTCATAGCTCCAGGTGAAGACGTAACAAAATTCTTGAAAAAAAGATTTATAGGTGACAATTTCGTCATTGGAACATGACGCTCTATTGTGCACATTTTCGACAACTCCAGGTTTAATGGATATGTCGAGGGGGATGGTGGGTGAGATATTACTTAAGTTACCTTCGTAGAATAGATTGTGTGTAGACTCAAGAACAGTAAAAATGACCACAACGGTCGACGGAGTTGAGATCCATTGGTAACTCTCAATGGTGTGTTGTTCCAGGAAGAGAATGGAACGATGATGTCCATTGTCCCAAGGAGTATCTTCAATGGACATAATAGACATAATCATCTTGTCAGTAGGAAAAAAGACGTGGAATGGATCCAGAGATAACTCACCAAGAGAGGAGGTAGAAGGGGTGGCCGATTGAATGGCTTGATAGGTGGACTTGATCAGGCTCAAAGGCATTTGGTCACCATAATGAAGATAATCACCAGGGTTGGGTACTATCCACGGGTCATAAGACACAGGGGTTTCATGAACAAAGGTGGAGACCATGTTGATCAAGGCAACAAATGGATGTGGAACATCGGGTGGTGGAATGAGGAAAGTACCCATCAAAGAGGAATCTTTAAGAAGACCCACACCGACGTTCTCATATCCAGGAGGGGTTTTTGCAATGAAAGGGACGTTGCCGGTACATGCATCAGAGTGAAAGAAGGCCAATTGGTCCACCATAATTAATTTTCCTTGATGTGGGAAACACACGACACAGAAAAGAGTGGAAACAACTATTGAAATTACTAAGACAACTGAGAGGGGGGGGTGAATCAGTTGTAATCGAGCTGAAACAATTTTAAGTCTATTAAAACATTATTAATCTTTCTTCAAGTGATCATCAACAATATACAACATATGGAAAGTAAAAGTAAAGAGCATCAGTCACACATAAGGTATACACAAAGACAAATTTTTCATGAGGAAACCCATAAAGGGAGAAAACCTCTTCTTCTTCGAAATGATAGGCAGTATTTTAAGTTCTGTACATCATCTATAATTAAGAACCAACTCAATGTGAGGCTACTACCTCTGTTTTACAAGCTACAACTTGTTTGAGAGCACCAACTCTCTGGTTTCTCTAGCACCCACTAGAAGGAAGCACCAACTCCCTGAATGTTCCATCACCAACTGGATGGAAGCACCAACTTCCAGTTACACAGGCTCCAACCTGTATAACAGAGAACACTTGTTCTCCCTTGCACCACCCTGCCACCCTAGCTTCTCTGGCTGCAACCAGATGGAAGATACAACTTCATGTGTTCAAGTTATCACTTGAACCTCTAAGGAAAAAAGTCCTCCCAAGCACCTCCCAACCTCCCTAGAATATGAATGAATAAATAAACAGTCAACTATGCAGATAAATCAATTCTTACCAATCTTTCTTTGTTCTGTAAGTCTGGTCTTCTTCTAACTGTTCTACAATTCTTCTCTTCCTTTGTCTGTTCAGCAGGTTTTCTCTGCATCAACTTGTTATGTCATTCTTCTCTTCTTCAACTTATTCTGTTATTCTTCTCTGCTTCAAGTTCTCTTTATCATCTGTTACTCTTCTCTGAGTTTCATCTCCCACTGTGCATATTCTCAATTTTACATTGCACATTCTATGATTTTCCCTTTCTTACAGTTTCATTCATTTTTCATACAGAACAACCACCCCCACACAGTCTGTCTCATTTTCTTTTATACATTCCCCCCCAACCGTTCCACTTCGCATTTCCTTAGGCAAAAGAAAGACAACTATCCGAGCAACTGAAACGCCGACTGATTGGCAATCATGAGTCCGTTTCACTAACAGATTCGTAACTGAGGAGTTAACTGTGTGAGAGAACAGTAACCCTCCTTTCTTTGTTCAAATTCACCTGCACCGTTGGATTGGCTTCATGAGATCTTGCATTCATTTCGGCATTTCTGTGGCCAAGATTAGCACCTCTAGCTTCTACCTCCATCTTCTATCGATGTGATCAATGGCTATGACCACGTGCTTATGCATAAAGCGCTTTTGCGATTTCTCATTTCATGATTTTCAACACTATGCTCCGTTGACCCCAAGTCAGCAAAATTTCGATCGCTTGCCACATGTCCTATGATTCCATGGTTCAGATCTGGTATTGATTCAATGGCTGCGATTGAATCGTGATTTCGCATATCGCGATTTCAACATTCTTGTTGCATTGTTTTCTTTGCCTCTCCATGTCGTGATTCAAAAAACTCCGATATGGAGTTAGATCAACGGTTCAAATCTGATCTTGATTCAACGACTGAGATTGAATCGCGATTTCTCATATCGCGATTTCAAAATTCTTGAAGTTCAGTGTTTTTGTCACTTCAAAGTCCCGATCCACGAAACTCCGTAATGGATTCAGATCAGTGGTCCAGATCACATATTGATATGACGGCTCAGATTAAATCATGATTTCGCATATCGCGATGTCAGGATTCCTGTTGTTAATAATCTTTGACATCTCCAACTCTCGATCCCCAAAAATCTGACATGGACTGGAATCAACGATCCAGATTCAACCTTGATCTGACAACTCAAATTAAATCGCGATTTCACATATCACGATATCGAGATTCTTGTTGTTAATAATCTTTGACATCTCCAACTTTTTATCCCTGAAACTCCGACATGGACTGGAATCAACGATCCAGATTCAACCTTGATCTGACGACTCAGATTAAATCATGATTTCTCATATCGCGATATCGGGATTCCTGTTGTTAATAATATTTGACATCTCCAACTCTTGATCCCTGAAACTCCGACATGGAATGGAATCAACGGTCCAGATTTAACCTTGATCTGATGATGGTCGGGTCTTGCGCTTGGATCTAACGTCTGAGATCTGTCCTTCTCTTCAATGCTCTTCTTGTCTACATTCATATCTTACGACCCTCGTTCTTTCGGGAATTTTGAATGAGATCCATCGATCAGAAATGCTTCTCAAACTTTACAAGCATTGTTGTACTTTCCATTGTTGTACTTTCCATCAATGACAAGCATTCGTTGTCTGTTAAATATTTTCCATTCACTGTCTGTTAAATATTTGCCAACAATCTCCCCCTTTGGCATTGATGGAAACACAAGCACCCACATACATTCAGACTCGACTCTCCTCCTGAACTCTTTTCTCCCCCTTTGACATCAATGTCAAAGAAGAAAAATTCTTCCACTGATCTGTTGCAAAACATACTCCCCCTGTTGACTATAATCATATTGGAAATACACCAGATATTCAATAAGTACCCCCCCTGACCCGGTGAATAGATTAGACACAAGAAATTATAACCCCCAATTTTTGACGAAGATATCCAAAAGGGGTCGCTGCTAATGGTTTAGTAAAGATATCAACCATCTGTTCTTTGGAAGGAATATAATTCAGCTGAACAATTCTGTTTGTAACTTGTTCTCTGAGAAAATGATACTTTATTGGAATATGCTTAGTCTTGGAATGAAGAAAAGGATTCTTGGAGACACTAATGGAACTGGTGTTATCACAATGAATTGGAATAGGATCAGTGTAAGTTACCTTCAAATCTGCAAGAGTTTGTATCATCCATAAAATTTGCGTGCAGCAAGTAGCAACAACAATGAATTCTACCTCTGTAGTGGATAATGAAATGGATCCTTGATTTTTACTAAGCCATGAAACTAATG
>JZKD02S2033340.1:96775-123007 GCA_000966675.3 Picea glauca | reverse complement strand
TACAATTACCGACTTGATTAATCCTCAATGGGGATTAATCTAATAATAAAAATAATAATAATGACATGATTAATCCACAATGGGGATTTAATCCAATAACATAATAATAAGAATGATCTTCGCAGTTACATTATTTCAACATTTCTGACTGTGATTTTATTCAGAGCCCGTTAATCAATACAAAGTCTCTAGGTTCCATCTATCTTTTGTACCAGCACAATTGGGCTCCCGCAAGGTGATGAGCTGGGATGGATGTGCCCCTTGTGGAGCAGTTCTTCGATCTGCCGCTTGATCTCCTCATTCTCTAACAAAGAGAAGCGATAGACTGGCCCATTGGGAAGTGGTGCACCAGGGGTCAGATCGATGGGTTGCTTGACCTGGAAGTGCAGAGGTACCCCTGTAGGTGAGGATAAGATATCCAAGTATTCTTCCATGACCTTATCTACGTGCTTTTGCTGTGTGGAGAGGTCGGCCGCAAAGACATTGGATTTGGCTGTGAGCATTCTCTTATTCTGAAAGCGAATCACGAAGAAGACAAACTTCCCCTTGTGAGAGAAGACCTTCCTACATTTCTTAGCAGAGATCAAGAAAATAACACTAGGTGGGACTGCCTCGGGTATCCTGTACAATTTCCTATTCAAAGTAATAAAAAACTACGATGCCTAGAATCATATACAACATGACGTTTCCATAAATAAGGTTGGACCAAAAGAACATCAAAAAATTCGAGAGGAGCAACATCACATAATACCTCATCTTTGAATGGATTGATGTCGTACGACAATCGACACTGTTGTCTGACACAGGGATCGCTTCCTTAGTGGAGCCATCCAATGGTGTAGGGTTGTGGGTGTGGTGTTGTTGGCAGGGCGAGTCGCTTGATGACCTCTTCTGAGATGAGGTTCTTTTGGCTACCACTATCAACGATGAATTACAACAGGGTGCCTTTTACCCACATCTGTGAACGGAAGAGGTGCTCTCCATCTTCTGGCTCATCTGGTTCACCAGGCAGGAGCTTGGTGGTATTAATGGTGGCACTGGGTTCCACGTCAATGATCTGTCTTCCCCTTTCTAGTTCTATCTTAGAGTCAGAATCTACATCTGATTCAGAGTCTTAGACTTCAGCCACCAATGACTACTTTGAGCGGCAATCAACAATGTTATGCCAAGGGCTCTTATGGAAGTCACACCACTTCCCGGTATCTTTCTTTGTCTTTCCGATGTCCTTCTTTGCTTGCAGCTTGGACTGGTTGTCCTGATACTATTCATATTTTCTCTATCCTTTGTTCTGTGGGTTGGGGCCACCCTTTCCCGGCTTTTGTTGTGAGGGGTTCCCAGGCCCAAATTTCCGTGTCTTTTGTTTGAGCTTCTGCTCGATTTTGACAACATATCGGTACGCTGCACCCAAGGATGAGATGTCCATAAATTCCATTTTGGTCTAGATGTATCTATGCAGAGCACTGTGATACCTGAGCACCAGATGTCACTCCAAATATTTGATACATAGTTTGGTGTGCAAGGTATGGAAGATATTTGTGAAATCGGGCACTAGTTGGTCTCTTTCTTGCCGCAGTGTGGTCCATTTGGTATACAGGTCATCATAACTTACGACAGGGTAGTATTGTTCCTTAATAGCATCCCTAAAGGATTCCTAGGTGTCCGTGAATGATAATAATGAGGTTTCCTCTGTTTCCTTTTTCTCACAGAATGTTTCCCACCAATCTTTGACATGGGGAACGACTTTGAGGAGCTCAAAAGTAATCTTTTCTCTATTCGAAAAGTTATGGAAAGAAAAATACCCTTCTAGTAGATTCAACCACTTGTCTACAACATTTGCGTCTATCTGACCTTCAAATATAGGAATATCAAAGTTTATTTGTACCTTGAAGGGGGCAATGCCTCCGTTCGAAGAAGATGCATCACCTGTTGGTAGCCACCGAAGGATTTGCGTGAAACTATCCATCATCTTGTTCCTATGTTGTGTGAGGGATTCCTCAATCAACAGTTTGAAAGGATCTCCTGTACCTTCATATTTATTTTCTCCTTCCATGAGAGGTCTCTTGGGTGTGTGAGAGCTTCTGTCCTCAAGAGAAACAAGCTCAAGACCCAACTCTTTGTACTTCGACCTCGTTGGGGACATGCATTAAGACAACAAGGAGAAGACCACTGATCTGATACCACTGATATGGATTTTATGAGCAGAACGAAATGAATACAAATTATTAACAGGTGCTTAACACAAAATAACAGAGATACGGTAAAACTGGTTTTCTATTCAATAATGAAATAAGCTAAAACTGTAAAATGCAGTGGAAACAAGCTTGCTGGAATGGTGGTGGCTTATCTCTGAGAAGATATGTGACGGTTGCGTGCATTCACAAGAAGAAGATTACAATGAGGATATGAAGGCATTTTTACAATAAACAAGAATGCCAAAAACCCTATACATCCAAAAACCTAACCCTAGGAGATGAAGCGCCAAACATCATGTGGGCCTTGTTTGGGTAAGTTAGTACATCAACTTCCTAGGGTCGTAACTTTTGCATACGATCTCTGTTTTAGGCGTGTGATAGCCCGTTGGAAAGGTATCATTGAGGATATTAATTTTGGGGGCTCAATCATGCCTTTGAACATAATTAAGGAGCCCGATCCAGAAAAAATTAATTTAGGCCCTCAAAATGGCCCTGGAAGTTAAAACTGCTAAAAATAGTAAAATGCCAAAATTGTCAGAAAACTATTTTGAGCCGGTTGAAAAAGGTGGGTGGCCACCGATATCCATATCGATCATTATCATCACTCTCTGATAGAAAATGAGATGCGTTATATCCAAGAAATGCTCCAAAAGGGGCACATTCGACCCAATCATCAGCTTGTGGAAGCCCAATCGTGCTTGTGCAGAAGAAAGACGAGACATGGTGACTTTGCATTGATTACTGGGCCCTAAATAAAATCATAGTCAGGAACTGATACTCGATTCCTTGAGTTGATGATCTCCTTGATCAACTCAAGGGGGCCAAATACTTTAGTACGATTGATCTGAAGTATGGCTACGATCAGATCCCAATAGAGTAGACAGATGTATGGAAGACTGTATTCAAGTCAAAAGAAGGTATTTTTGAATTGTTGGTCATGCCCTTTGGTTTGACAAATGCCCCAACAAATTTCATGAGGATTATGGATGATATATTGTGGCCTTTCACCGATTATTCTATAGTGGTGTATCTGGATGGCATCCTCATCTACAACAATACTTGGGAGGAACACTTGCAGTATATTCAACAGGTTTTTCACACTCTGTGGAAAAACAAGATATATGCCAACTTGGAAAAATGATCCTTTGGCATGGACAAGGTCTAATACCTAGGCTACGTTGTTGATGAGCATGGTGTGCATGTGGATCCAACCAAGATCCAGGTCATATGTGACTGGCTAGCCCAAAATAATGCTCACTGAGCTTCAAATATTCTTAGGCCTTGCAAATTTCTATCACAGGTTCATGTTGGGATTATCTCATATTGCATGGACCCTCAACCAAGTAACTAGGGGTGGTGGTAAGGAGAATTTTGTGTGGGGTCTTTCAAAATAGCAAGAATCCGATGATTTGAAGTAACACTTGTGCTAAACCCCAATAATTTCATTACCCAACCTGCAACAACTCTTTGAGATCGAGACAGATGCTTCAGACTATGCCGTGGGTGCAGTTCTTACTCAGCGTGACTACCTCGTGGCCTATCATAGTGAGACACTATCAGATGCGATTCGTAAGTACCCTACTTACGACAAAGAAATATACTCCATTGTGCAATCATGCTACTAGTGGAGGTATCACATTCTCGAGAAGGATAAAATCATCCACATTGATCATAAGTCACTGCAGTTCATGTAGAGACAAGACAAATTGCAAAATGACTGTCATCAGAAGGGGTCCACATACTTGCAACAATTCCACCTCAACATCAAGTATAAGATAGGAAGTACCAACCATGTCACTGATTGCCTCAACCAACCTCTAGTTGCGACACTCACCATGTTGCTATAATCTTGTGGCCAAGAGACCTGCAGATGGCCCCACCTCTATGAGAAAGATCCTAACTTCACCACCACCTACTAGATGTTGGGAGAAAACACAATTGTCACTAGTTTCCATCTCTAGGATGGGATGTTGTGCCATTTGTTCCATCTCTACATTCCATCAAGTGAGCGCGCAAAGATGATTTGGGAATCCCACTACAATTGGGTGGCATGACACTTCGATGTAGAAAATATAATGACAGTGTTGCAACAATTTTTCTACTGGATGAAACTTCTACATGATGACAACAAGTATATTAGGTCCTACATTGCCTGCGCTATTGCGAAATCGACCACTAAGAAACAAGGCATGTACACCCGTCTTCCTACTCTTGACAGGCCATGGGAATCCATCTCAATGGACTACATGTCGGGCCTTCCATCCACCAAATGGGGAAATGATTGTGTTTTTCTGGTTGTTGATAAATTTTCCAAGATGGCGATTATGGTCGCCTGTAAGAAGAGCATCACAGTGGAGGACACTACCAAGCTCTTCTTTGAATTAGTGTGGGTATGTTTTGGGATACCACAAATTATTTTCTTGGATAAGGCCAACCGATTCCTCAACACATTCTGGTCAAGCCTCTGGTCATTGCTGGACACCAATCTCACCAAATCCACTACCCTCCACTGCCAGACGGATGGCCAAACCGAGGTCATTAATCGAATGATCATGCATATCCTACGCATGTACATTTTCAAGCACCCCTGCACATGGGATGAGAGTCTTCGCTATGTCAGACAAAGTTACAATAGATCCATACATATCTCAACCGACCACAACCACTTTGAGGTGGGGTTGGGATTTCAACCATTGGGTCCCATGGATGTTGCACTACCCCTTGCAACCACCTAGGCAGACTCGTCCCATGCTCAAACTGAAGATGAAAAAGCCACCTGGTTTATTAGGTGGTTGCAACACATCTGCCAACAGGTTCATGATATTTATAGAAGTCCAATTCCAAGTAAAAGCAATGCCATGGTCAACACCGAGTGCCACACACGTTTCAGGTGGGAGACAAAGTTTGGTTGCACTTGCAGAAAGAACACCTTATAGGGCCCCATAGAAATATTAGTCCACTTCATTATGGAACTTACACCATCACCAAGGTTGTGGGTGACAATTATTTTGAGCTCAACATTCCCTCCCTTCCTTGGCTTGCATCCAATGTTAAATGTGGATGTCCTTCGACCATGTTTTCCACCATTATTGGACACCTCAGAGATAGAAAAAAAATTGACACCAACAAATCTCAAAACTGACTACATGGAACATGCATCCACTGATCAGATTGTGGACACACAGGTCAAGGTCACTCTCTAACAAAGGATCCATCTTTAGCGTGTTGTCAAAGCAGGGCAACTCCTACACCAAAACAAGTGGCTCACCTGGTTCAAAATTCAACAAAAATTTCCCCATTTGATGGGGGAACTCAATGAAATGGATACCATTTCTTCCTAATACTAGATTATTGATCAAGGTGGATATAGGTTGCCACCCACCTATTCCAATTGGCTCATCTTTATAGTTTTTCAGTTTAGCAATTTTTTTCCTAGTTTTTGGGTCCTCAACTTCCGGGGTTGTTTTGGGGCCCTAAAAAACGTTTTTAGGGATCTCCACAGTTAAAATGTAGGCATAGTCACAGTTTGATAAAATAATGTGTAGTCCTCAAATATACCTTTCCAACGGGCTATCGTGCACCTAAAACATAGATCATATGCAAAAGTTACGACCCGGGGAAGTTGATGTACTAACTTACCCCAACGGGGCCCACATGAATTTTGGTGCTGCATCTCCTAGGGTTAGGTTTTTGGATGTCTGGGGTTTTGGTATTCATGTTTATTGTAAAAAGGATTTCAAAGCCTCATTTTACTCATTTTCTTGCGAATGAGCGCAAATGTCACATCTCTTCTCAGAGATAAGCCACCACCATTCTAGCAAGCTTGTTTTCAGTCTTCATTTTACAGTTTCAACATGTTTCTTTATTGAATAGAAGATTGTTTTATTGTATATTTGTTATTTTTCCTTGTGTCTCTATGTTAATAATAATAATAATAATGTGTGTTCATTTCATTCTGCTCATAAAATGTGGATCATGGTTTAAACCACCAAGAAAATTTTGTGTCTCCCTTTGGTTGCATGCCAAGATTTGATAAAATCTCATGTGCATCCTCCAATCCTATCTTGAGGGATTCTATAAATTTTCAATTTGTAGATATTGAATCATATTGTGACAAAAAATCAATGTCCCCGCTGACTTATTGGTGAAATGTATTCTAGATGCTCATGTGTTTCTTATGAGATTTTTTTAAATGAATCCCTTGGGGATTCGATTCTTCTTCAACAACTCTATTAAGGTTTCCAATGGCATGAAGTAAGTTGGTGAAATCATAGGCCATCTCTACTAAAACCATCCCACCAACTTTTCTAAAGAAGTTCTCACATACATTTGACCTAGTCAGGTGCAATACACATGGCAAGTTAGAGTAATGATCCCTAAACATTCTCATCAATAAAAATGCAAAGTGGCAAGAAATTTTCACATCTTGATATGCCTCTTTGATGATTAAATTTATATTGGCATTAGTATGAGATTGTTTTTGTACCCAACATAACAATAACATAAAAAAATGATTAACTCTTGAAGCATTTTGTACTCTTTCCCAAAGAGTCAAACTACAAGACCAAAAAATATCAATATAGTCAACAACTATTGTTACATAAGTATTTGTACCTAATGTCCTCTCTTTTGGACCACTTGTACTTATCATCTCTTTAAAACACCTATGAACATGCCTTGAAGCAATGCGTTGTGTTGAACCCCAATTTTTTCGACCAATCCTCTATATATTTAATTTTAAGCTTGTGATCATCCACTTTAAAAGTGTTATAAACCATTTTGACATGGTTAAAATTAACATTCTCTGTTCCAATAATCAAATCTCGTTTACCGCTAAACAAATTATCCACTAAATTTTCACACTGTGGATGTAATCCTAGTCATGAAATCCTGTTACTTTGAAATCATCATACAATGCAGTTAGCCTCCATCCTTTCCAAGGAATTTTGTATCTAATTCATGTAGTTGAATAATATTCCTTCAACATAAGTTGTCTTCTTCTACTATCTCCATCCGAGGAATGACCAATAATAGGTCCCAAAAATATTTCAACATGTTTCTTCCACATGTATACTATTTTTTCCAATTGTTGATGAACAAAATTTGCATTGAACCTATTGCACATTGGATCAACAACCATAACATAATGGGGAAGCTTCTCATATAAAGGGTTTGAAATAATAACACGTGCATAATAGCCAATCACACAATTCTTAAAAGTTTCTTTAATAATCTTGTATCCTACAACGCCCTCACCAACTGTCACCAAGAAATGTGATTGACACTTATGTTCTTCTTTCTTACCACAAAATCCCACCAATGTATCACTTTTTTCTACCCACCTGACATATTTTTTCATGACAGTTTCATCTTCAACAAGCAATATGGAAATTGGGTCCTCTATACCATGTTTGGATTTATAAAAGGCATAAACTTTTCCAATTGCCTCAAAAATGTAATTATGCTCCCCTAGGATATATGTCAATGATTTTCTAACTTGCCTTAAAGTTGTAGACATTGAAGGTCCATCTAGATTCAAACTAATAAATCTATGTAATCGAGGACCTCCCCATGGATTAATCATCTCATATATGGATTTAGTGGATATGCTATACCTTCTGCTCGCTTTTGGATGCATCAGGTTGTGAAAAATATCTTGGAAAAATTCCCATACATTATATTTACCTTGAAATTTTCCTTGCTTATTAGCCTCACACACATCCTTGAAAAACCGAAAGACGTTCTTGCTTCCTGTAGATTCAAACAATTTTTCCTTCAAAGACCTCATTCTAATATACAGTGTAGCAACCTTCCTCCTCTCCCACCAAATATCTCGCATTGTTGATCTATGGCTAGCATTTGCAACTTGTGCAACAATTTTGAGTTCAATTTGAGTCAAATGGTCCATTCTTCTCCCTTTCCCTGTATCTCTCCCTTGTCTTTTAATGTTTCTCCTTGATTCACAATATAAGCGCATCTTAAATTCATTACATTTAGGAATCAAATTACAAAAATTGTGTGTCAATGAATTGAAAGGGATTCATGTTTCAAAAGTCCTTTGGCAATGAATATGCCTATATGTGCCATCAATACGACACTCAATACCATAATAACATAGTGTCCTCTTGATATGCTTCTCAATGGCCCATAATTTCCCACCCCATTGATCATCCATTAGGACCTTTATTATCGAGTCTCCTTTTTATCCAGTCTCTCCCCATTTCTATGAATATAGGGATTCCAATACCCCCAACATTGTAATATCAAGGGAGATAAATGACCTAGAATAATATGAAGAATACATTAGAACTACTTTCAAATAAGATAACACACAAAATAACGTGCACATTCAAATTAGAAAAGGAATTAAATTAAAACTTCCATAATTAACACGCCTTAAGGTAGAAACCCTACGTAATAGTGACGTTGATGATGGAACCAAGAACCTAGTCAAACTCTATTGGGACTTCTCAATGGTGGGCTTATTGGGTCTCCCAATTGTACCAATCCTCGACCTGCTTGTATTATAAAAATCCTCATCTGTAGAAGTAATATACTTCTTTGATTTCATGTGTTCATTCAAAGAACTCACAATATTACCACTAGATGGAACTAAACAAAACCATGTAATGCATCATGTATATTCCACTTTCACTTTTCTCTTGTCCTCATATTCTACAAGTGTTTTTTCCACCACCTTGAAAAAATCACGATCACGTGTCTTGTTGAACTCATTTAGAAGTTTGATTGCTTGCTCAATCTCAAATCGATCTCCAACCATTGTTGTTTGTGTTTCTTCATCATTACATGAAGGAATTTGACTATTTTCCACTGCTAAAATGTTACGTTGATGAGCTGTTGATTTCATATGATATTTTTTAAAGTTAATAAATGTTCAATATGCCATTGATATTTCCCTTGTTCCATAAGCAACACCACAATTTTTACACAATATCTTTATTTTAGGTTTTCCCTTTTCTGAAGATACTTGGAGACTAAGATTTTCCCCAACAAACTGTTCCATTAAACTATTCACTTTGTTTTCCCAGGATGCCAATACAATAGGATCAACATATATGCATTGTCCTATAGGCTCTGACACACTTTCAAATATTTTTTTTTTATGCATAGGTTCCTCCATGTGTTCTCCAATGTTTCCAACATTTGGATTTTTATCCACTACACTTGATCCAAATATTTCAATTTCCAATGTGTCTAGTTTCCTCTTGACAACTATAGTTGTTGTTTCCACTGTCCATTTTTTCTCTTGATTTGGATTCAACATGTTCCCTTTACTACCAAAAAAATCAAAAGGATATCCAATGACTCCATCATCCACAATTTCATGATGGATTTAAAAAAAAATAGAATCTTTTCGACCCCTAACTACGCCAATTACACGATTCTCTTCACTAGCTACAATTTCATATTCCAAAGACATGCATTTCCATCCATATATACCTTTTAGTAAATTAAGAAAAATAAGTATACCAACTATTAAGATAACATAAACTTAAAATGACATGTAGATGTAACAAATTTATAGCTACGTCTTCATTTCCCCAACATCAAAGGCAAGTGTTCTTACTGCAGTACGCTGGGTCAATTTCAAAAAGATAGTAGGAAAACGAAAATATGATTTTTCAAAACAAATCCATTCTAATGATTATCTTGAAGAAAGAGCTAATGAATTTAAGATTTATACAACTTCTGAGGTGCTAATGAGAAGAAAGATGTAGAAGAGTGGTACATTGACTAGGCTACTACAAGCCACATATCATGAAAAATAATGGTTCGACACCTTGCAGGTTAGTTGTCCTTGGAGATGATAGAGTTCAAGAACAAGGTACTTGGGAGAGTAACCATGCAAATGCCATTGACACTGTTAAAGGGGTAAATTCTTCAATCCCATCCCTTGAGTTAGTTAAGATGTCAATCACAGTGTTAAAGGATAGGTTGTGTGCATATTTGAATTGATTTAACATGATGATGGTTACCACTATGAATGCTATGTGCATTAATAAATATTTGATTGATGTGCCCTACAAGGTATTAAAATCGAGCATGGAAAAGGACAAGAAATTTTCATGGAAAATTACTAGAAGAAAATTCGTAGAACAAAGGTAGTATGAGTAGAATGTTCTCAACTATATTGAGAAATTAAAGAAGGTAATAGAGTTGTTCCTATGTGCTCTAAAAATAAAAGAAGATCTTGGCATTTGGGGAATTCAAAGAGATACCACAGAGATACATATCTTTTTTTATCAGTAATTGATGGAAAACACTGGAAAAGTTGAAGATGAGATAGAAGAAAACATTCCTAATGGGAATCATGAACCAAATACATTCACTGTTGGGGTTAATGGTAAGCAAATGAAGAGTACTCAAAATACATCATTTAAGAAAACAAGCAACAATACAAAGGAGAAAAAATCAGTGCTCATAAAGTAGGAGTTGTCAATTTTCATGCCTTTCAGAGATACAAAAATACACTAACAAGGTAGGAAAATTTAGATACAGGAAAGTAACTCATCATTATGCATGCAAGGCAGAGTAGGACAAGAAATATATAAGGTATTCCAAATAAATCAAAATAATGGTACTCCAAAGAATGATTCTGACAATGATGTTAAGAGTATTTCCTTCAAACCAGAGGTTAATGCAATCAAAGAAAACTCATGGTCTATACCTTTTGATTTTGGGATGGAAAAGGAAGATTTCTTATGGGAAGAAATAGTTGATTCCTAGGATATGGCCTAACATGGAAACTAAGATGAAAAACAATATGACATGCTAGAAAAGGAGAAACATTTCAGTCCAATGGACACAATTAAGTCTATTGAAAAGGATAATAAACACAACTTGCACCCATATGAAAATTCCAATGGCATAAGTCATGTGATAATGATATGGATTTTAATTCTAAAAATCTAAAATTGGATGAACCCAGTGTTAAGGATAAAATGAATTCATGGGAGCTTGTTACTAGAATTGGAGTTTTCAACCAATGGAAATTTGGACAATGATAGACAATGGTTTATGTAGCATCCTTTGGTTGAAAAGGTGATATGGTGATTATATTGGTGAGAACTGGAAATTACAACAACAATGTGTTATTGTTGTACCTACATATATTGAGTATATTCATCAACATAAAAAAAAAATATTTTTTGTAGTGTAATCTTGGATAAATGGCATCTGATACAAAAAACAAGATTAAAAAATTGTGTAGAAATTTATGAAAGAAAAGAGAAATGAATGCTACGTTGAACCTGAAAACCAAGAAGACAATAAGCATATTACGGGGGGTTACACCCTTTTTCTACTAGTTACATGGTGAAGACAATGTGATTACTGAGATACATACATAGGGATCTAACCTTAGAAAAAATATGAACTATAAAGGGGTTATTAAATTCAAGTCAGGGATTATCTATATCCAGAATTTACACTTGTCCAACATGTCTTACTTACCTCAGGTTCTAGGTGTTTTTATGAAGGAATAGTTGCATAGCGAATGATGAAAGTGGTAGGAAAAAAGAGAGTGATGATCATTTATCTAACATGAATATTGAGACCAACTCTCGGAAGGTGAAGAGAAAGCAAAGAGAGCGTGAATATACTGTGGATGAAAATGATTTACATCAAAAAAAATCTAAGGTGGACTTGCCTGTACAATATGAAGATTTTTCGATTGAATGTATCGGTAATGTTATCTCCTAGCCTAGGGATAACTAAGGATATCACGTCTGGAGGCCCACAAGTCCTAGACATGGAGTACCGAGAGAGAGATTCAGGCGATTTGAGAATGGACCCAGAGGGCCCCTCTTTTCATAAGTGCAGTCCACTTATCAAAAATAACAATATCCATCCCACTAGCCTAGTCTGGAAGTAGCGGTTGGTCTTGCTCCATGAGGTAATGTGTTCGGGTATCATGGAATGTATCACTCTGATTTTTGAAGCACTCGAATATGTTGTATTGAATTCTTCTTCATTTCATTACGTTTGCTTGGAAATTATACTCTTTGCCTCGTTTATACCTAGAAGGGTAACACGGTGCCCTAGTAAGTTGGTTTCCCTTTATGATGGGTTTCTACTAGGTGGGTCTTTGAAAAGTCATCGTCCGTTCCCTCCATACTTACCACTTTCCATATTTATTCCTTCCATCTCCCCTATCCTTATTTGAACATTGGGATTGTCTATGCTAAGAAGGGTTGTACCCTACCTTGTGGGAAGAAGGGGCTAAAGGCCCAGAGGGTAAAAGTAGCTCACAAGAGTTAAAAACCAATGTTGAAACCTTTGATATGCTTCACCCAGGGATCCCCGAGAAAGCAGTGAAAATAATCCTAGTAAGAAAATGGGACCCATAAGATACATAAACACTCAAGGTACTAGTTGATTGATATGAGGTCTCATCATGAGCTAGCCTATTATGACCATGGGCATGTAGTGATCACCTATATGGTCACAAAACTAGGGTAGTGGATCTTGGTGGCATAGCCAAGAGAAAGGTGGTCTCATCACGAGCCAACCTTCTCATTTCCATGAAATGTTTTTGGATAACACTGTCACCTCTGGTCATCAAGCCAGGACAAAGGCCCTCAACTATTCCCTTGAAGCACAAAAGAAAAAGATCAAAATAAATAAAGCTAACAATAAAAGGAAATGAATGAGCTAGAAAACAATTTCCTTTATGACAAGGTGCAAATTTCCCTCTACAAAGGCACCCACAAGTAAGAATTTACATTTCCCTGTTATTACATTCATCCCATGCCCAAACACTTACCCATACCACCTCATACATTTACATGAAATGGATTAGATACCACCTCAGAAACACCCCAAACGTAAGAGAGTTCAGCCCAATAGGACACTGCAAGAACTTCTCCAAACCTAACTTGTCAAATTGCATAACATCTTTGAGCATTTTTCTGGGTTAAAGGGAGTTTGATGCACATGTTTGGGTAATTTAATTATTGGATGTGATTTACATGCTATGATCCTTGTGACTTATGAACCCCTGGAGGGCGTACTTGTTGTTGCGACAGGACCTTTCCCAGTGGACAAGTACAAATGAGGGAATGATTAGCTCAGACCTTCATGGGGGACTAAATCCCACATATGGATGTTGCAACCCCAACTAGGGGTAATAAATTGAAGATTTTCACCGGAAAAAAGAAGGATGTTGCGTTTGGAGGCATCTTGGCAGACCTAGACCCAGGGGAACCTTTCTCTTCCACATGGACATTGACCCTTGAGGGCCCTATACATCACCATCATGACCCTAGACGTCATCCAGAGCTAGGGTTTTCATTTTGGAGGAATTTATGAGCCTGGTGGCATGTGTGAGCATCATTTGCGGCCTTTAGAGGCAAAGAACCCTACATTTTAGGCTCAACGTTTCACCTTTAGGCCTCAACATCACCCTAGAAGTGAATGATGTCACCCTTGGAGGTGTCTTTAGATCCTAATTAATTTTTATTATGTCAAAATTGATTTTTATTGTAAATTGGCAGGGTCGACCTTATTTTGACCTGAAAATTAATTAAAGGTCAAAATTTTGTATAAATAAATGTAATATACCAGATATAAAAAGTATGCAGAACAGAAATAAAATGCTAGAAATGGCAGAATAACAGTAATATAACTAGCATAATCTCGACAATAACACATAAATGATATAAGAACAACAACATAAATAACACTTTGATTCAGAAAGTAATGTTCACGGGCCTCTTCGAGGGGGCAACTTCTAGTCGAGCAACGCTCTGTTACAATAATATCCAAGCTAGGGTTTTCATACCCTCGACCCCTATTTATACTAAATATGTCTATCAAGAGAAGCATCTAGAGGAAGATCCTTCTAGAAGTGAAAGCTTCTATTAGGTCTTCTTACATCCACCTTATTCTATTTTATTGAAAGGCCTTATTAATATTGACCTTTATTACATCTGAATATATTGCTCTACCTATGTGTGGGTTAGAACCCTAACATGTCTTCCCCCTTAAAAACAACCTTGTCCTCAAGGCTTGAGATGTGGAAACTACTTTAGAATGGTAGTTGGTTCCCAAGTGGCATCTTCTGGAGTTGTACCTTTCCAATGGACTAGCACTTCCTTGATGGTTATTCGACGCAGGCGACGCTCATGCTGGTCCAAAACTGCTTCTGGCTATAGCCAAATGGATCCTTGTTCAGCTAACTCAGGAAGGTTGGTTTGAATTTGGCACCTAGTTCCAATCACCTTCTTTAAGCATGAAACATGAAAAATAGGATGTAGCTTTGACTGACTGGGCAAAGCTAATTGATACACGACTTGTCCCACATGCTTGAGAACTGTATAAGGACCATAAAATTTGGGCGCTATCTTTTGAAAATGATCGACCTCGAGGGAAGTTTTCTTGTATGGTTGCAGTCGCAGAAACACCTGATCCCCTTCTGCAAATTGACGTTCAAAGCAACCTTGATCTGCTTGTTTCTTCATGAGATTATGTTCCATGACCAAGTTCTCTTTAAGGGTACAAAGAATATCCTCTCGAACTATAAGTGTTTGGTCAATCGCCTGGACCTTCGAGGCACCCGGTAAGTATGAGAGAACTGGAGGTGGCTTATGTCCATATACCGCTTCAAAAGGAGTCATGCGTGCAGGTGTATGGTAGGAAGTGTTGTACCACCATTCAACTAGGGGTAACCATTGAGCCTACTGATTTTTCTTTTCAGAGGCAAAACACCTCAGATATGTTTCCAAACACTTGTTGACAACTTCCATTTGATCATCAGTCTGGGGATGATAAGTTGTGTTGAGATGCAATTGGGTTCTCTGTAGCTTAAATAGTTCTTGCTAAAAATTGCTTGTGAAAGTTGGGTCATGATCAGAAACAATAGAGTGTGGCATTCCATGAAGCTTGAAGACCTGGTCCATGAAAATTTGAGCCACCATGGATGCAGTAAATGGGTGTTGAAGAGAACATAAATGAGCATACTTGGAAAGGCGAGCCACAACCACCATTATGACTTATTTATTTCCCGATTTGGGTAAGCCGGTAATAAAGTCCATAGAGATATCCTTCCAAATAGCAGGTGGAATCATAAGTGGTTGTAGTGTGCCCGGAGATTTGACTATTTCTCCCTTGTTGCATTGACACACATCACATTCAACGACAAAATTACGGATGTATTGTTTCATACCATCCCAGAAAAAAGAATGTTTGACCCAGTCATAGGTTTTGGTGAACCCGGAGTGCCCCACTATGGGTGTAGCATGAAGCTCAGAAAGTACCGTGGATTAAAGATTTGATTGTTTACTTAAATACAAATGGCCTTTGTATCAAAGCTCATCCTGGAGCCAAGAGTACCCTGGGGGACCAGGAGCATTAGTCTACAATTGTTGGATCAGATGTGAACTTTTGGGATCTTGTAGCCATTTCTGGCGAAAAGCTTGGAGCCAATCTGGTACAATGAAGGAAAGAGAAAAAAGGGATCCTTCTTCTTCATATTTTCAGGACAGTGCATCTACAACCACATTGTCTTTTCCTTTATTTTAAATGATCTCATAATCATATCCAAAGAGCTTAGTCACCCATTTTTGTTGCTCCGTGGGGGAAATGCATTGTTCTAGAAATTACTTGAGGCTTTGATGATTTGTCTTAATTTGGAAATGTTGCCCCAAGAGATAAGGGCTCCACAGATCAACGACATGGAGAATAGCCAAAATTTCCTTTTCATAGATGGGTTTTCCCAGATTCCTTTCAGATAGTTTCTTGCTGGTAAAGGCCAAAGGTTGACCCTCTTGCATAAGGACATCACTGATTCCTTTCCCTGAGGCATCACATTCCAACACAGAGGTCTTTGTGAAATCAGGAAGGGCCAAAACCAGAGTGGTGCACATGACCATCTTCAAGGTTTGAAAAGATTGAGCAGTGGCTGGAGTCCAAGTGAAAGAGTTCTTTTTTAGGAGAGCAGTGAGAGGTGTTGCAATCTTTCCATAATTCTTAACAAACTTGCTAAGCCCAGAAATCCATGCAAGCTTTTGAGAGTCTTTGGGTGTGGCCAGTATTTCATAGTTTCAATGTTTTTCGGATCCACCCCGACACCATCCTTGCCAACCAGATGACCCAAGTATTCTTCTTCTGAGGCACCAAAAGCACATTTAGACTGTTTCAGGAAAATTTGGTGCTGAGATAGTAGATGGAGAACTCGATCCACATGAGTAAGATGGTTTGTCCAGGTTTTTCTATAGATGAGGATATCATCAAAGAAAACTAAGAGAAAATGATGGAGAAAGGGACGAAAGACATGATTCATGAGGCTTTGGAAGGTGGAGGGGGAATTACACAAGCCAAAGGGCATGACCAAAAACTCATAGTGGCCCTCATGAGTTCGAAAGGCCGTCTTGGGAATGTCTACCTCTTTCATACGTATCTAGTGATAGCCCGAGAGAAGATCAAGTTTAGTAAAGAGTTGGGCACCACTCAATTCATCCAGGAGGTCATCAATGACAGGAATGAGAAATTTGTCTTTAATGGTCAGTTTGTTGAGGGCACGAAAGTCAGGACACATTCTCCAAGAACCTTCTTTATTCAGGACCATGACTACAGGAGAAGGGTAAGGGCTCGTACTAGGGTGGATAACGCTTGCATTAAGGAGTTCCTGGACCATTTTCTCAATTTCATTTTTTTGTGAAAAGGGGTGGTGATACAGACGGATATTGGGAGGAATGCTTCTATGTACAAGGGGAATGGAATGATCATGAACACCATGAGAAGGAGGGAGTCCTTGCGGAGTGGAAAATACCATTTGATGTTTAGAAAGGAGGTCTTGGAGGTCTTGCGGCACCTGGGGTGTCTTTGTTGTTTGTATGGCATGGAGTTGGGCAATGAAACCAGAATGACCTTTTTTGAGCAGCTTTTCCATGTGATGGGAACTAATGACCTCAGGTGAAACAGAAATGATGCCTTGGAATTTATATTGGTGGCCTTCCTAGTCGAATTGCATGGTTAATGCCTTAAAATCCATGAGAATGGGACCCAAAGTCCTGAGCCAGTCTGCACCCAACACAATGTCACAACCACCCATGTCGATAGCAAACATATGGGATTTTAGGTGATAGTCACCGATTTGGAGAAGCACATTTTCACAGCACCCTCCACATTTCATGGAACCACCATTGGCAATCATGATTTGGAAATTGTTGACGACATGGATGTAGCAATGAGTTTCTTGGGCAATGTGACGATGAATAAAATTATGGGTGCTTCCACTATCAACAAGAATGATGACCTTCCGATGCTTGATGTAACCAATTAACTTGAGGGTTTGGGGAGCATAGAAACCAGTGAGAGCATTGAGGGAAATGACCGGTTCCACTTCAGGAGGTTCTGAGGGAGGGTTTATGTCAGTGATTTCAGGTAACTCAGACACAAGGGGAGTTTCAACATCCTCTTCCGAAATATCCTCACAAATGGCCTTAAAAATATTTTGTTCCTTACACTTGTGGCCTGGGAAATATTTGTCATCACAATTATAACAAAGGCCTTTAAGTTGGCGTTCAACCATTTCAACCCTGGTCAATTTTTGGATCTTTAATGGGGCAGAGGGAGTAGTGGGATTTATGGGTTTAGGGTGAGGGAGAAAGGAGGGTTTTCGGTTTTGAGAGGACACCATCTGTTGTGCTTCTTTTTCTCTTTTAGTAGCCTCCACCCAACTCGAGGGTCAATCCATGAGGACATGGGCCCAAATATCATCCTTGAGGCCACTGATAAAACACTCTCGAAAGAAAGCATCAGTCATGCCCTCTGTTCGAAAAGTTAGGCGCTCAAAGGCATCTATGAAGTCTTCTACTGTTTCTGATTGTTTCAACTTTGTCAAACGGCCCAAATGGTTGGTGTCAGTGTCAAAGTGTTCATAAATCTTAGTCACAAATTGGGTCCAAGCAACATACCCTTGACGGGAAGTTTTTCTCCATTGCTAATGTTCTTGATCTAGATGGAGAACACCATACTGGAGTTTGACCAAGTCATCTGTAATGCCGTATAAAGAGAAATAATGTTCCATTTGGGTTACTCAACCAGTGGGTTCCAAGCCATCAAATTTGGTCACATCCACCTGCGGAAGGCGTAGGTCACGTTGAAAGTGATGGGGCTGAAAGGTATGGGAATGGGAGGAATATTCACCTTCAGTCTTTGGAGGTGCGTCAAAGAAAGGGTCATCTGTAGGGATCTTCAGTTTGGTGCAGAGTGATGCACAGAAAGATTCAAGTTGGGTGGTTAGTTCATGTTTGACTTCCTCCATTGAGGACTACATGGTTGTATTTATGGTTGTATTGATGGTTGTATCGATGGAGGCAACATTGGCATTGAGTTGTTTCACTTATTTTTGGGTTTTGAGGAGACCGGATTGCAAGGTGNTGGAATAGGTCTCAAATAATGGTGAAAAAATTTCCAGACTTGTTTTTTTTTTTTACACCTGCGGAGTTATACTCCGGTCTGAAGAATACTGCAGTGATGAAATCCCCAAATGCTTAACCAGTAAGAAAAGTGTAGTGATTTGGCAACCCGAACACAGTTGAGTGACAACAGATCTTGTCTATTTTAATTTGTTTATGTTTCTGTCCCCCAAGGGTTAGGTATTCAAGGGTTCTACAGACAAGGGTTTTCCCTGTTCTATAGCTCTTTGATATACATGTGGGGTCCAACAATAGTACTCGACCCAATATCTCAGGGCACTAACTAAGGAAGATATACCGTACCCTTAGCCGTACTATCCGACTACCCAGGTACTAGAGAGTATCTTCCCGAGTGTTGTTCTCGGTGGCACTATAATAGTCAGGTGACTGATCGGTTTATCTAAAGAGGGCTTCAAGAAATCTAGGCCGATCCGTACACAGGTGTTGTCTGATGCGCTACCACTCGAAGGGGTACCAACAAGGGTTACAAGGGTGGCCAACAGATGTGNTAGAGGAAGATCCTTCTAGAAGCAGAAGCTTCTATTAGGTCTTCTTACATCCGCCTTATTCTATTTTATTGAAAGGCCTTACTAATATTGACCTTTATTACATCTGAATATATTGCTCTACCTATGTGCAGGTTAGGACCCTAACAATAAACATAAAGTTCTCTCATTTTTACATCACAACTCACCTCTCATCAGAGGGAGGCCTGAAATTTTTTCCCTAAAGGGGTTATTGTTTGAAATTACCAAGGCACACTTGCTTGGAGGTTGTTTTGGATGCATTTTGGATAATTTCTTGGTGAAATTTTGACAAATCTAGGGTTTTTGTGCTTGATTATTCTCGGTGAAGTAAGTAAATATGCAATTTTCATTTCATCATAAATGCCTATGGTATTTTTATTTGTTCATATGTAAGATTATGAAATTGCTTGCTTGAAACCTTAGGAGTAAGAAACATAAGGTGCTTCTTTCTTACTCTTTATTTTGCTAATTTTTCTTAAGAAGATCTTATCTAGACAAACTTATAGAGCCCTAAAGTTCTATCACTTTAGAAGCTTTGTCTAGTTCTTATTATATTAAATATTTTTCAAGAGTCCAAGGACATGAGAAATCACTAGGGCCTATAAGTTCCTACACCCTAGTTGAACCTTCTCTTTGAGGCTAAGTGCTTGATAACTTAAGGTACTACTTCTCAAGCTTCCACCTTGTTATCTTTTAGACAATTATAATCATTGTTGTCTCTCCAAGTTAATGTGATGATATATATGACTCCATAAACCCTAAAGGCACTAGTCTTTTGTCTCTCTTTTGTTGGAAGGTTGATCAAACATTCAAATACTATTCTCTTAGGCTATTACTAATTAAATCTAACACTGATTTATCCTAGATCACTAACCTATTCATTGTTGTTACAAAAGATTGCTACAACCATCTAATTGCAACAAATTTTCTGCAAAACTGACCTTTGATGCTAGCTAGACACTTTAGAAATTGCTTGTGACAATTGGTTATCATTTTTCCTAGTAAAAACTACCTTTTCATTGTCTTTTCAAGCAATTTTGAGGCATATTTCTTGTAGCTTTTATAAAATTCTTATTGTTGTTGTAAACTTTCATGTTGCTGGAATGTTATATCAGCCATCATATATTTCAAATGTTCATTGTCTTATTGAAGCACTAACATCATTTTGTACTTGAACTGCCATATTTTTGCTTGTTGTCTTGTTTTGGGCACGTACACTTCAATCATTACATTTTCTTCATATCTTAAGACATAAAGACCTTTTGACTTGAGTGACTAGTGAGAGGGGCGTATTCTTGCATCCTTGTCTTAGTTTCATCATCCCTTTAGATCACTAGGGACGTATCCCTTGGGGTAAAACATAACATACTCCTAAACAAAAAGGGGTTTCCTATTAAGGTGGCAGTGATAGGTCACCCCCTTGTTACGCCAATCTTGCTTCACTTGCCTTGGGGTTTAGGAAAGTACATATTGTGCGATAATAGGTACCATTGATCCTTGGCCTACATATCATTATGGTTTCCATATATGTCCTACATGATAATGCTCCACTTGGAATAATACATTTACTGGATCATTATTTACATCTGAAGTGATTGATGGGGGATTTTTTGGACCTATTTTCTGGGTAACAAGATATCCTTACACAACATTGCTAAACCCAAACCCAACTGCTTCAACTGTCACATTGTTTTTGATTTGGAAAAATATTCAAGTTGACAATAAATTTCAAGAATCTGATATAGGGTTTGAAATAATAAATGAGGAGGACAATGAAATACACATTCTTCTTGCAGATCCCGAGAATTCAATTTGTGCATATTTGTCTTCATTTGATCGAGAATTTTGAACAAATAATGCTAATGGTTTTGGGGATGATATGTATAAACCTATTAATGATATCATATCATTTGGAACCGTTCTCTCTACATGGAGAAAATGAACAAGGGGCTTCTGACGAAAAATCAATTGAAAACGATATTGGGAAGTTTTGGGGCTGAAAGTAGATCTTCTTTTGAAGCCTAACAATTGATTTCTATGAATTTTTTTGCATCCTTTCTAGATATTTACAGATGGACAAACATGATATGACTTGTTTGCAAAAATTCAATAGTAAAAGAAGGTTCCCCTGCAATTGTTCCAAATTTCATTAAAGAAAAGGAAAATTTAGGCTCATTGAACAATCTTTGTAGTTCTGTTGGCCTTGAAAATATGTTAAATATTGTAAATAATAAAAGTGATCTGATAAATTATTGCATGGCATTGAAAGATGGTTGGAGCAGGAAAAATTTGGGTTGGATTTTCCTTTTGTGCAAAAATTTATTGAAACTCTTTCTAGTGCAGATATCTATTTGAAATATGAATTCCTGACAAAGAGGAAGGACTATTTGACTTCTCAAACAATTGGAAGTGGTAATCTGATCCTTCAAAAGAAAAGGTCACATGAAGTTGATGAACCGATCGAAGAAACCATACATGATCTTCTCATACAAACAAAAAAGGTTAGGAAAGAAATGTTAACTGGGTCCAAGAATATTGAGCAACAGACTGCTCCACCTCTTGGTCAACCTTTTGTAACAAGGTTTTCTCTAGAGCTTGTAGGAAATGTAATATAGGTCTAGGAATTAATTTGGCGCTTTCATAAAATTATCGGTTAAAAAAAGGAATTGTTTTGAAAGTTGGTAGAATGGAACACGAGGACCATTAGTCACATGAAGGCCTTAAGAGGTCCTCAAATGCTTAGTTATGATAATTTAAAAAGGTTTGATACATGCAGGTGACAATTATCAAACTAGAAATCAAGGAAAATGGTTTGGATTGGTTCCAAAAATGAATATCTCCACCAAGAACATGCTAATTGTCTTTCAAATAGATAGGGACGACAAAAGAAATCCAAATTAGAAAACTGACTCACTTCTAGTGCACTCCTGGAGTTCTTAGAAGAAGTTTTTTATGAGCCCTCCCTTCACTATTCAGTATTAGGTTGTTGGTTCCTTACAAACCAATTTGAGCAACATTTATACAGTCTACCAATTTTTTTGTAATCTTAGTGGTTTGTCGATATCTTGGTCCAAAGCCACCTCCTTTCAGACTTTTTTCAGGCTCTTTGTTTCTTCAAGCAATTCTCTACCATTTTCATAATAGAGGGCAACATCAATGTATAAGCATTGCAAATTCTAATAATTATATTTTCCTTTTCTTCTACCAAATAAAGCGTGATTAACTATGTAACAAACAACTATTTATATTAACAAACAAATATTAGTAGTACAATGAATTTTGATGATGACATTTCCCCGTAGCTAACAAAAACCTTGACACTTAATAAAAGTGGCTATACTATTTTGTGTCACTTCGTTTTTTCCAAAATATTTAAGCTTTGTATTTTTGTAATATTAGATTCTAATTAAGTCAAAAGTTATGAGCTTTTGACACTCTCAAAGAAACATGTCAAAAATTCTTCTACAAAATTAAAAGTTTGTATTTCCCTCTAAAACAAGACGACACCTCTGAGTATATAAATGTGGCTCATATCACTTAATGGTAGGGGGTAGGGGTGACATCTAATTGGAATCCTATGGAAAGTATTATGTGAGACAATGTTGTGTAGCAATTTAAGGTGGTAATGTGGCAATTTCTCTAAACAGAAGAAGTGGCAAATGACAACATCATCAACCCAAGCAACTATGATTGGAGAAGGAATGAAATGATTGATGGAAAAAAATGTGTGGCTACCCATTAATGAGTGACAACAATAAAATTTAAAGTACTTAAGAAAAACAAATAAGATTGATCTTGAATATAAGAAAATAAAGGGACAAAGAAACAATATCAAATAAATACCTACACCCAAAATGGTATGAGAAAACCTAATTTCTTGTAAATATGAAGTCACAGTAAGCTCAGTTTCTACTACAATATATACTTACCAGAAATATGATAAATCTGGCACTTCAAATTTCATGGGTTTATTTTCACAGATTATGATTTAAGAAGTTATACTCAAGTTATGTATCATCTGTCACTTATTGTTGGAAAATTAGCGGTAATTAGTTTGGCCAATAATCTTAACACTTCTTTCTATACTTAACTCTGAGACCATGCATGGAACTCCCATTATTAAGGTAACATTAGTGAAGATGGTTTGATTATCTAGCCCTCCAAGACTTACCTTATGTAATGAAGGATAATTGTTCTTGCAACTATTGTAATTTAAAAGTCGGTTCTGAACATTGTATTGATTATCTCTGAAGATATCCACAATACGTGTTTGGTTTATCTCACTGCATTGAATATTATAGTCAAGTATGCCTTCCCTCAAATAACATATTTATGTGAATTTATTCAAAACATAATGAAATATTAATGAGAAATAATAATATAGATGAAAATTAAAAAAGAAACATCCCTGTATTCTACTCTCAGTTGAGTTAATTCCAAGAAATTTCAAGAACTCATAAAAAAATATTGATGCAAGTAGAGGGATGGTTTAATTTTCTTTGTCCAAGAATTACGTTCCTAATATTACCTTACTGTGAGGGTTATGGTGCATTTTTTCCAATGTTGGAATTTAGGTATATAGTGTGTGGTATATATAATTCCATATTAGATCCATCTTAACATATGATGTATCAAACGATGATAAGGATCATCAAGGTTATCCTTTTTAACTCAGGACAATTTATTTTAATGTAACCTTTGGATTTTCAATAAGAGAACCATTATGATCTTGGGATAGATTAATCTTTCCCTGATAAAATGACTAAGGAAAAAATTCTACACCATAAAGTACAATCAAAACCTTAACATGAACTGAAGGTATATTACAATACCTTTTTTTAATGAAATTTCTTCACAATATCACAATACCTAGTGCAAAATATTCCACACCAATGGTTCTACCATTGGATTTCAATCCATTGAGGGAGTTCATTATCCTAAAATTCTACCAAGTAATATCTTGGGGCCATGGAATCAGTCTTAAAATTGACCCATGGACATTTCTTCACAGAAGCCAGAGCCATTTTAGGGGGGGTTGAAAGAAAATTAGAAACAACTTGAGAAATCTAAAAAGATTCAAGAGTTAGACCAACTTCAATCCATACTTTGCACATCCAATCTCTAAAAAAAGACTTAGATGAAAGACATCTGACAACAAAGAGACTGTTACTTATTATTTTTCTTCATTGAAATATTCTTTCTAAATCAACCTAATAAAAACAGGTGAATTGCTTGGATTTTTTAAGGCCTCTAGTCTATGTGCTCTTTCCCTTGGAACCTCAACTTCATTTCTTTCTCCCTTCTCTTCAATGAATCTTGGCACTAGAAAATTTGGGTCATTTTGCGATGACTATTTCGACACTCTTGCCACGTTATGTCGTGGATATTGCGACGAATATTGGGTCTTCCAACGTTGCTTCACGTGATGTGGCACACGTGACGAACCTGACACAACGTCGCAAGAGCGACGATACTAGGGAGTTGTCACAAAATGAAAAAAGAAGAAATATCGTCGCCAGAATGACTAAGTAGGGAAATTGTCGAAAGAGAGACAAAGTAGGGAAATTGTTGCAAGCGTGATTAGCGATGAAAATCATAGCAAATGAGACAATGTAGAGATATCGTCACACAAGCGATAGGTTAGAGAGATTGTCGCAAGAGAGACAATAAAGGGATATTGTCACACACCTGACAATATATGCAGATTGTCACAAGATCGACAAGCGTAAGAAAGTTTGCGACGAATCAACTATCGAAGGAATCGTCACAAGAGCGATGAAAACATGGTATATTGCGACGAAATTGCTATACAATTTTTCATAATTTGTATAGCAAGTCCGTCGCAAGATTTCTAGGAGAAACAATTTATTTAAAAAAAATTTAAAATTTGATTTTTGAGCAAAAAAAATTAAATTTGATTTTTGAGCTAATTATACAAGGTGCTATGGTTGCACACTAAGGAGGTCATCCAAGTGAAGTTGTTGCATTGATAGAGTGTTGGTAAGCATGTGCAACATAAGAAAATTGTTTCCATGCTAGAAACTAATTGGTCCTAGTAGAAGGAGGTCATTCACACATCCTCTTGTGGAATTGCTACATGATAGCATAGCTTGTTGGATTCACACTGAACATTAAAACTAGAATTCTACTTGGATTCGTTAACTTCCAAGATAGATTGTATCCAAGTATGAAAATGCAAGACACTTGCACTCTAAATATGGGAATGAATTTTGAGTGAATTGTTGGATCCTAATATTGTTTAGAGCTTAGATTCAATGAGGATACTTTTGTAATGAAGGAAAAAGAAATCTAGGAACTAGATATAAATCCATAGCAAGGACTCAAGCTAGTAACGAAATCCAACATTCATAGTTAGATCCATGTTCAAGATAAATAGAAAGATGGCACATTTTTCTAGATTGGTCCTCTGATATTTTGGAGAACAAAAAGCCTCTCAATGGGGATGCCTGATTTGAAATGGATCTGAACACGAGAATGATTGTAAGAATCAATACCTACAAGTACAATTTAAAAATTAATGAAGGTTATATAATAAAGGACAATGCAAATTTTATAAATTAAATGAGACAAAGAAAAAAAAGTAAAACAAAATAAAATAGAAAAATGAAAATAGGAGAAAAAGAGAGAGAGAGAGCAATGGGAACTAAAAGGTCGGTCTCTTGGCCTTCCCATTACCCCCAATATCTCCTATTCATCCTTTTGAAACGACTCTCAAAGGGTATTTTGTCCAAAGAGGAAAGTATGCACAAAGATCCATGAGTTACATTGTAACCAAAGATTCTCAAAATGAGAATTGAGTAACCATTGAAATTTGTTTTTCCCATTTGGGTTGTTTCTATAGTAAACATTATGTCATTGTGTGACATCTCATTTATGTTAAATTAATGGAATATAAGTTGGATTGGAGTTTAATTAAAATAACAACCAATGTCCTGTACAAAAGTTACTGAAGATGAGATACTAACATGCTATGTCTCATATGCAATATGTAGAAATGATGGAGGAACTAGTGAGGGAAATGGATCCACTTGCTAAGATCCCTTTGGCATA
>JZKD02S2033340.1:78952-94740 GCA_000966675.3 Picea glauca | reverse complement strand
TGGTTTCTCTCATCAATGACAAAATTATGAAATTTTTCCATGAGGAACCAACAAAGGAGGTTGAAATAATAGGTTTACATAGGAAATTATAAGAAAAATATGATGATGACCTAAAAAAAAATGCAACACTAGGTTTTGAGAAAATAAAATTATAATAAAGAATGAGCCCTTAAAGATTTTGATCCTTTGTATTTCACTAGAATTCCAAGGTACCCAAATTCATTTCTATCTATATGTATATGGATGAACCTCAACCTAAGATTTCAAGGTCAAATTGTTACATCTATATTTGAACATGTGAAACAAAAGACATGAATAAACAATCCTTAATGTTGTTGAAGAAACAAAAGAAATTTCATGGAACTAAACACATTAAATTGTTGCCAAAATTGTGCCCTCTAATCGACAAAGTGAACATTGGAATTTATGTCAACATTAGAACAATGAGTGTTTATATCATGAACCTCTATATGGATTAACATGACCATGAAAGGACTAAAGTAGGAAAATATAAAGAAAGTCTTGAAACCTTGAATAACCCTCCACATATTGTAGACATGAAGATTGAGATGATGCACATTGTAACAATGAAGTTTCATATCTTAACAAGACCTTTACAATGGTACAAATATGACAAAAAACAATTTTTGGGTTCAAAAGTTATGGTGAAAATACTAAAATATGTGTTTCACAAGTTGCAAAAATATGCATGTTGCATGTCACACAAAGTTCAAAGTTCACATATCACACGTCGCACCAAGTTCAAGTTTTGAATGTCACATGTCAGACCAAGTTCAAAGTTAACAAGTCAGACCAAGTTCAAAGTTCACGTGCATGGAAAAAAATCTTTTTGCATGTTGCATATCGCATGTCACAATATTTTCAAACATGGATGTCGCATGTCACAAGATTATGAAAAATTCATGTCACAAGTTGTAATATTTTTTAAGCTCTTTTTACATCTTCCAAAAACTTATTATTGCATCTTCCCCCAAAAAAAAAATTGCATGTTGCACCAAGTTTAAAGTTTGCACATTGCTTGGAAAAGATGCTTTCCACATGTCACATGTCACAAGACTTTCAAAGTTGCATATATCATGTCACAAGATTTTGGAAGTTTCATATTGCATATTCAAGTTCTATTTGTTGCCTAGATTCCATAGCCCAAGCACAAGGCACCAAGTCTTGCTTGGATTCTCACGTTATATCTTGAAATACAAAGAGATTGTCATTCTTAAAAGACAAAGAGATACAAGTTTGGATCTCTTGAAACCCACAAACAAACAAGCATGTAAAATTTAAATCCAAACTTGAAAAATTCAATCTCTTAAATTTCACGTTTACCAATGCCTTCAAATCGCTAGGATGATATCCATGGAGCTACAAATTGATGCATAAATTGTATGTCAAGGACAATAGAACCAATAGAACCAAGGAGTATTGAATCAATATATACCAAGTCTTATAAGATATGTTGAAATTATCATTAAGTGTATAACAAAATTACATTCACAGATATATACAAGTCATAGAAATATCCTTGTGTATATTATCAGATGAAAAATTACCCATAATGTCAATGCATTATATGCATCATTACATGTTCAACTATATAATGTACATCTAACTGTCTTATAAAATTATTACACATCATGAATTTCTTTTAGTCTTCTTTTCTGCTTTCCAGGTCTTAAGTAATTCATCCATCTCCATGTCTTCGTTTATTGGGTGCTCTTCAACAACTGATGTTGTTTCAGTCCTTTCAAGATGAGTACGTCTGGTATCATACCCACGGCGTGGATGCTACTTTGAGGGGCCATCACCTACAAAAAAAAAAAATATTAAATTTATATGACCAATTTTTAAATATCATTGAAGTAGTTCATTAATATTAAAAAAAACCTCTGCAATGTAATTATTTACCTGGTCCTCTAGTCAGCACGGTTGGAATGGATTCTTTCCTATTCACTTGATATTCAGGTCGAGGAGGATCAACCATGACATTCTATACCATTGAAACGTCAAAATTTATAAGTACATAATTATTAAGTATATGATTAATATACAACCATTTTACCATCGTGGGCTTCAGTCACATGAACATCTTGGGGCTGCACCTCATTGGGATGGGGATTCTGGGGAGAACCATGATCTTCTGGCTTCATTGCACTATCAACGCTCTGTTGTACAATACTAATGGTTTCATTGATAATGATTCTCCCATGATTAAAATAAAGTAAGACATTAAATTATGGATGATATCAAACATTTACGTATTTTATAAGTAATGAAAGGTTAATGTGGACTGATTTTTATTTACCTTATCCCACAAACTGGATCTTGGGGTCTACCCCATGCTTTTCCTACGATCAACCACCACTTTATAACCATACTTGTAATCAAGTTGGAGGTCTTCCTTCGTGGTTTCAGTTCCAAATTCGTTTCTCTGCATTGCATAAGGGTATGGTTTTTTAATGTTTTGGGCTGCAATTACCTGGAAGTTGTAAGGTGATACAAATAATATTATTAAGATGTTTGGGTACTTACGATTCATGACTGTAACCTCGAGTAGCCTCCCTGGCCTACCTTGTGTTGGCCATGTTTGGAAATCCTTTCTTTGGTTGCCTTCGAAGTGTCAGGCAAACTATCATCAACATTTTCAAGTATGTTATATATAAACACACTTTTATTTAGATCTAAAGAAAAATAAAGTTGGTATTGAAATCAAAATATTGTAATTTACCTTGGTGTACCAGTTATTTGTTCTCCTGATTTTTTCAAAATATTCTTTTTTGCATCATCAATGATCGCCTTCCACTCCCTCCCTGGAATTGAGGGAGGATGCTCATACCTAGGATTTCCTACCAATCTTCGTCTATAAATGTCCCACGTATATTTTAAATATTCTTCCACTGCAGAGGTGACCATTTTTTTATTGAACGTATCTACTCCAAAGAGGCCTTCAAGATAATCCATAAGTTCCTTTTTCAGGTTGGAATTCTGGCAATTCCACCTCATGCGTAAGATTTCCCCCAAAATCAACAAGGCCTTGCTCTCTAGGTGCCTATAAAAATGGTTGTTTCCTACACACAAAAAGATATGATCATTAATTTAAAATTAATAATCTAGATAATTTGTGTATGAGATGGACAACATTAAACGATTAAAATATGAATTAAAACTACCTGGGAGTCTGGATTGTTTTAATGGAAGTCCATTATCGTTGACCAAAAATGTGCATGGAAGGGTCCCCGTGCTTGTCACATGTCTAGCTCCAGGAAATGCAACCATGTCAACCACATCGCCAACCTCATCTCTACTACCATCTCTAGACTCTGACCGATGTGTGGATGTCTGGTGGTGTGTGTCATGGATCCTATATAAATTAGGTGTGGAATATGGAGAAGTAAATAGTACTATAGAAGTTGTATGACCGCCCGCATCATGACTCTGTAGCGTCTCTATAACACCACTACTACCAACACTGGGCTGAACATGCTCCAAAAATCTCTTTATAAAAAAGAAAATGTTTTTTTCGTGAGATAATGTAAAAGTTAAAGAACAAAGTTTCATAATTGAACATATGAGTACATTAGAAAAAAACACTTTAAATTATGGTTATTACCTTATATGTGTTAAGTTGTGACATAAGGAGATTGATCTTTGCTAGGACGTCGAGAGTTTGATTTGGATGATCGAATAAGCTAGGAAGTTCCTTGTTCGCTTTAATGATCTTTTTTTTTATTAATACCATTGGATCAGAGGATGAATACAACCCCTCCTCATCGGTAGAATCATGATCAACATGGTCCCCAGACTACATATAATTTCAACAAAAACAATGTTATTTCAGTAAAATTATATAAGCAAATAATAAAATTCACGTAAAATGAAAGTGGAAATTGATAATCATTTACATGTTCTGAGGTTGGCCCTTTTCCATGATCATTCTGCCACATTATAATATAATTAGAACCACCAAATATTTAAAAAATTGTTAACGATAACAAAAAAACTGATTGCTACCCAAATAAAATCAACCTCAATGATCAAGCTCCCACATTATTATAAAATTCGGACCGTACTAAAATATTTAAAACAATGTTAAAGATAATAATAATAAAATAATGCAATAAGTTGAGGTTTCTTAAAGAGGTGTTGCATAAGTACCCGCATACTATTAGTCGATGTTTTTATTCGATTCAAATCGTAATCCACTAATAACTCTTCCTCGAGAGATATCCTTATTATTGCGCACATGACTACCTGATATATGCAACTCAATTACTTGTTTGTTGTCCCGGGTCGTGTGCTGTTTATAAACCCTGCGATATTGCCAGAATCTTTAGGCCTTCCATCAATATAAATAATCACTCCCTTATTTTTATCCTTGTTTATTAGTTGTATATAATTTGCGGCGAGTGCATATCTCTGCATACTTTGCATGTACCGGACCAACTGCATCCAATCATTATAATTGTAACATGGTCCGACATAGTCCATCAATTCAGTTACTGTATTGTATTTTACAATTATTCTATCCATGGAAAATAGCCCCAAGCCATGCAGGGAGGATGATGCAATGCGATATGTCTTATTGTTGATAATGAAGTCAACATCTATAGGAGGTAGTTCCTTAGGTACCCATTGTTTCACCAGATGCTTATACCTGAGTGGCACCTCTATGTCTCCTATGCTCTCATCATCATAAGAGCATGATCCTCCTTCGACAAGAAAAAATTCCATGCATCTACAAAATTTTCTTCTGAATTTTTCACCTCTAGTCCTTGTTTACTTATCATATCTACTAGATGCAGTCACATTTCCCTATATTTGTCCTAATATTTCCTCACTCAACGAAGAAATATCTGACAAGTACTTGTTTGGTTGTACCTTCAGTTGCATGTGCATGTGTTGTTAGTGAGTAGTCCATCATCATCCTAGTTCCAATTTATGAACTTTTTTTTCTATATTCAAAGTTCTAAATAATTTTTTTATATCTTTAGTTTTGGATGCACAATTAGACTATGGTGAAATTACCAATATTAGTAGGGGCACTCATGCATGCAGGGGATTCCCAACTTAGTGAAGGGTATGAATCTCTAGGTGGGTGCACCTTAATTCGACTCACTTATCCATGCAAGCAATATGCACTATGGTTAGATTTCACACTATGAATAGTGGTCAACCACCTAATGTAATGTGATATCCCTCTTGATTTTGGACATATTAAGGACATATTAACGTGATAACACTAAGGACATGATAAGTTTATCATATGGATCTAAGAAAAAAATAGTAGTAAGGTTGTTGTTTGTTGGATTTGTGCAAATTAGAATTATTATAATAAATGTCCATTGAAGATGAGGGTCAATGCTATGGAGTAAGAAATCCAACCATCAGTTGGTGTGTTGCAAATCTTGGGTGCTTTAGTTGACAATATGTCTAAGGAAATCCAAGAGTAGAACTATACAAATACTGGTTTTATTCAAGACAAGAGTAGAACTATGCAAATATTAGTTTTGTTCAAGCCAAGAGTAGAACTATACAAATATTAGTTTTGTTCAATCCAAGTTGAATAATAAGTTAGTTATGGCGATGGTTAACAATAGTGCAACCCACATTTTTATGTAGGAAGTAGTGGTTGTTAAAATCAATGTGCAGTTGAAATTGGTGTAGTATTTTTTCAAGGCAGTAAGATATAGTAGTTAGTTGACAGAGACATGTAGAATTTAGTTAGTTTTTATGCCCCGAGGAGGAATTGGACAAGAGTCCCTGAAATGGTTTGGGATGCGACTTGCAACTAGGCATAAAAAGAAAACCAAGACTCATATTGAAGAACCATCAACTTCGATGGATTATTGGGATATGATTTCAGCAAGACCACCCCTCACTCCCGAGTGCCATGCCTCAGAAGTTTATTTACTCATTGATTTCGAGAACTAGTGTTTTGCTTAGTTTGAAGTAATGAAACATTTGGATTAAGTGGTCCAATTTATGAAATCATCCCTTGGGAGCAGATGGATAATTTGGTCACCTATTTCATGCCTAAACAAGCTTGCATCATCTCACGTAACTCAAAAATGTTGCTCCATTAGTCTTTTATGCCCTGAGGGGGAATTGGCCAAGAGTCCCTGAAATGGTTTGGGATGCGACTTGCAACTGTCCATAAAATGAAAACCAAGAATTGGATTGAGGAACCTTCGTCTCTCTTGGATTCTTGGAATAGGATTTTAGATAGAGCACACCTCACGCCTGGTTCCGACCCCTTGGAAGTTGTATTTTTCAATGATTTCGATAACTAGTGCTTTGCTCAGTAAGAAGCAATGCAACATTTGGATTTAGGGGTCCAATTTACGAAACCATGCCTCGAGAGCGGATGGAAAATGTGGTCACCTATTCCATGCCTAAACAAGCATGCAACATCTCATGGAACTCAAAAATGCTACTATGTTAGGCTTTTATGCCCCGAGGAGGAATTGGCCAAGAGTCCCTGAAATGGTTTGGGATGCGACTTGCAACTGGGCATAAAATGAAAACCGAGACTCAGATTGAGGAACCGTCAAATCCGATGGATTATCGGGATAGGATTTCATCTAGAGCACCCCCCACTCTCAGGTGTCATGCCTCAGAAGTTGCTTTACTAATTGATTTCGAGAACTAGTGTTTTTCTCAGTTTGAAGCAATCCAACATTTGGATTAAGGGGTCCAATTTATGAAACCATGCCTCATGAGCGGATGGAAAATATAGTCACCTATTCCATGCCTAAAAAATCTTGCAGCATGTCACGGAACTCAAAAAAGATGCTTCGTTGTGTTTTTATGCCCTAAGGAGGAATTGACCAAGAGTCCTCGAAATGGTTTGGGATGCGACTTGCAACTGGACATATAACAAATATCGAGACTCAGATTAAGGAACCATTGACTTCGATGGATTACGGGGATAGGATTTCATTTAGAGAACCCCTCACTCCTGGGTGCCATGCCTCAGAAGTTGCTTTACTCATTGATTTCGAGAACTAGTGTTTTGCCCAGTTTAAAGCAATGCAACATTTGGATTAAAGGATCCAATTTATGAACCATGCCTCGGGATAAAATGGACAATGTGGTCACATAGTCCATGCCTAAACAAGCTTGCAACATATCACATAACTCAAAATTATTTCTCCGTTAGGTTTTTATGCCCCGAGGAGGAATTAGCCAAGATTCTGTGAAATGGTTTGGGATGCGACTTGAAACTGGGCATAAAATGAAAAACAAGACTCAGATTGAGGAACCATTGACTTTGATGGATTACTGTGATAGGATTCCATCTAGAGGACCCCTCACTCTCGGGTGCCATGCCTCATAAGTTGCTTTACTCATTGATTTCGAGAATGAGTGTTTGGCTCAGTTTGAAGCGATGCAACATTTGGATTAAGGGGTCCAGTTTATGAAACCATCCCTCATGAGAAGATCGATAATTTGGTCACCTAGTCCATGCCTAAATAATCTTGCAACATTTCATGGAACTAAAAATTGTTGCTCCGTTAGGATTTTATGCACCGAGGAGGAATTTCCAAGAGTCCCTGAAATGGTTTGGGATGCGACTTGCAACTGGGTATGAAACAAAAATCGAGACTCATATTGAGGAATTGTCGACACTGATGGATTATTGGGATAGGATTTCATCTAGAGCACCCCTCTCTCTTGGGTGCAATGCCTAAGAATTTTCTTTACTCATTGATTTTGAGAACTAGTGTTTTGCTCAATTTGAAGCAATCCAACATTTGGATTAAGGGGTCTAATTTGTGAAACCGTGCCTTGGGAGCGGATGGAAAATGTAGTCACCTAGTCCATGCCTAAAAAATCTTGCATCATCTCACGAAACTAAAAAATGATGCTCCGTTAGGTTTTTATGCCCTAAGAAGGAATTGACCAAGAGTCCTCGAAATGGTTTGGGTTGCGACTTGCAACTGGGCATATAGTGAATATCGAGACTCAGATTAAGGAACTGTCAACTTTGATGGATTAGTGGGATAGGATTTCATCTAGGGCACCCCTCACTCCCAGGTGCCATGACTCAGAATTTACAATACTCAACGGTTTTGAGAACTAGTGTTTTGCTAAGTTTGAAGCAATGCAACATTTGGATTAAATGATCTAGTTTATGAAACCATACCTCGGGAGAAAATGAACAATGTGGTCACATAGTCCATTCCTAAATAAGCTTGCAACATCTCACGGAACTAAAAAATGTTACTCCGTTAGGTTTTTATGCCCTGAGGAGGGATTGGCCAAGAGTCCCTGAAATGGTTTGGGATGCGACTTGCAACTGGGAATAAAACAAAAACTGAGACTCAGATTGAGTAACCATCGACTTCGATGGATTAATGGGATAGGATTTACACTAGACCACCCCTCACTCCCGGGTTCCATGCCTCAGAATTTTCTTTACTCATTGATTTCAAGAACTATTGTTTTGCTCAGTTTGAAGCAATGTAGCATTTGGATTAAGGGGTCCAATTTATGAAATCAACCCTCGGGAGTGGATGGATAATTTGGTCACCTAGTACATGCCTAATAAATCTTCCATCATCTCACAGAACGCAAAAATGTTGCTCCTTTAGTCTTTTATTCCCTGAGGGGGAATTGGCCAAGAGTCCTTGAAATGGTTTGGGATGCGACTTGCAACTGGGCATAAAACAAAAACCGAGAATCGGATTGACGGAGCAACCACTATAGAGAGTATGTGTAGTATAGTAGTTAGTTGACAGAGACATGTAGAATTTACGAGGATGTTGTTGGAGAAACATTGAACATAAGTGGGGGAGGATGTAAGTATTTTTTTTTCTCATAAAGAAAAAATGCACTTTCCACGTGTACTATCTTGATCAAGGTGAAGGAAAATGGGATGATTCGGTTGTGACTTAGGAACTTGACATGGTGTAGCCACACAAATTACAAGCTGCATTGCAATATGGGTGAGGTGCTCATTAGAGTGAAACAAGTTGTGCATATGGTGCATAGTGATTTGTCTTAAGTTGCAATGAAAAAAGTGTCACTGTCTTAGTGGAGAAAAGAGATGATAAATATTAATGGAGAATACATTGTAGTCAAATATGGAAGAGTGTGAATTTATAGGTTGGATAGGTCTACGACATGATAAGGTTGTAGGTAGCAAGTGAGTCACTAGAAAGAACACCACAACAAGGAACACCTTAGTGGAAGTGTTTTGGGTTGCAACACTTGGCATGCATAACTTAGTTGAGAAGATGGGTGTGGGAGAGTCACCCACTAATGAGTTGTGTGGTAACAAATGAAGAATTGTGTTCAGTACTATAGTTTCTTATGGAAGCATTCAAGGTGAGGCAGAGTTTGCAGTTACAATGATCCAAGGAGGGAGAACGCTAACAAGATCTTCAGGAGAACTACTCCAATTTGAGGCCTACAAGAGGCAAAAATTAGTTTTTGTAAAGAAAGACTACAATCATCATGTAGGTCTAAGTTTGCAAGCAGGACATATAGAAACACTTAATGACTATATGGATTCCCCCCCTGCTTTTGAAGGCGGGAATGTGGTCTACTATGTTGTTAATTCCCAAAAGGTGGTGGGGGCACACAACTCCTCCCTATAGGTAATTCCTTCTGCTTGTCTAATCAATTGAGTTAAATAGGATAATAAGGGCTTGGAAGTCTCAAATAGTTGTGTTAGTTGAATTCCATCTAGTTCTTAGTCAACTTAGTAATGTATATTGGGGTTGTAAATATGATTTGAAAGGGACCCTCTTTTATTATATCCTATCATAAGGAAATATCTAGTGGAGTGCTTGTAATGTGGAAAGACATTGGAAATGTCAACCAAATAAGGTTTATGGAAGACAATTCAAGACATTAAGCTATTACCTACGTCCCAACAAATGGTCAGTAACTCTGTATTGTCAGAATCCATGCACCTACTAATCCTAGAGACAAAGAAATATATTCATTCTAGGGTACCAATTAATATTGGAGAAGCTTTGGCTCGAGGAAATTTTAACAATACCCCCTATTCACTTGTTGCAAAAGGGGTTTTGAAGAATATTGAAAGAGGAACCTCCACCTACAATTTCAACTTCATATGTGCATTGGAGAGTAAGCTACGCCAATTTTTATTTGAACCTATATTTCAAGTATTTGTTTCTTAAGAATTAATGGCAACACCACATTTTTGTGAAGATAAAAAATGGATTAATCTTAGTGAATGTTTGCATATTATAAGGGGAAAGTGGGAAGATGTATTTACAATACAACTATATTTGGGTGGTGAAGTTTTTATGTGGTGTACTATTTACAATACAAGTACTACATTCCTTGGCTAAGGTTTGGAGTAGGACATTGACATTCCTTGGCTAAGGTTTGGAAAGTTTTTATTGTAAGGGGCCAATTGTTGTTGCTACACATTTAATTTGCTTGTTTAGAATATATCAAGGATAGAAGTTCAAGGTAAAGTTTGAGGAACCATCAATATAGATGTACCAAGACTCATGGATCTAATGGATAATGACATGGTTGATGGGGAGACCCAAGGTTCAATTGGGTCATGGATAGTGAGTGGAGAAATCACTTGAAAGAAATAAGGAAATATATATGTTCCACAAAAAGGGTGATATGTTGAAGAGGCCAGGAGAGGGTCATATCAAGGGAAACAACTATTTATATAAGAGGAGGGGCTTCCCTCTTGCTTGGAAGAGAGGTGAGTTTCAATCTACGAGGCAGGTTTAGTGAGTTGAATGTGAGGACCTTACAATATATCAAGGCCTTGCGAGAACTCTATCTCAACACCTTGGACGCAAACCGAATGGTTGTATGTTCCCACCTCCGCCTCCCATACTTAGATGAGTACGTGGTCATATACCATGGATGCAAGAGGGTGGAATGTTGAACATGTTCATGATTGGATCATAGTTTCCCTAAATGTTAGTTTTGAGGCTGCATGTATTCCTGTCCAATAGGTTGGGGAAATGTTGGGAGAAAGAAGAGGAACCTCACTTAATTTTGAGAAAAGGGACACAACACTCCCTATTGTAGGGGAAGGCTAGTATAAGAAGTAGAATTTACCAGACAAAGGGGGGATAAAAGTAGTCTTTGACCACTTCCAAAATGGGATCATCCTTTTTAAGCTGGACAAGGACTAAAATATATTCAAGGGAATTTTATATATTTCCATCAAGGACACAGACAATTATGATGTGGACAATTTTGCATGGAGGCATTTCTCCCGGACCTCTTCATGAAAGATTGTGAATCTATGGTGAATGTACAAATATGTGAGATGTGGGTTTATGATAATATTTTGAATTTTCCAATCACATTCTCCATTGACCTTGTGTAAACCATTCCATTTGGTGTTTGTTTCACTAAGTGTAAAGAACAAGGTTGGAGAATTATAAGACGTAAGTTAGGTATGAGCTATTTGTTACCTCTTTATTCACTTTTATTTTAATGGTATACATATTTTGTATTGATCAAATGAGTAATTAACTCGCAATTGATGCCATTAGACACAAAATCAATCCTAAGGCCGACTAAGGAGAAAAAAAAACACACGCTAATTAATCTAGGAGTCAAGCATGCAAAACAAACCTTCTCACAAAAAATCTCTAATTGGTGATGGAATCCAACATCCCAGAATCGATGCACGAAGGGGCTGATTTTCGGTGGGTGGGAAATTTATGTTGACAACCTGCTTAACGAACTAACACCCTGGTGCAAGTTACCTCACCGATCAATGGGTAACCCTCCAAGGAGTCTGAGTGAGTCTAGCCAACATCAATCCCAGGTACAACACCACCTTCCCTGTGATGTCACCTTGTGTAGGAAGTCTAAAATATTATGGCCTCTATGGTACCACCTACTATACCAAAGCAAAGGGGGGACAGTCGACACCAAGACCAAAAAAGTAGGGTTGATTACTCTGAGGGTCCCAATGCGACCTCGTGATTGACCCTTGTGTTAGAAGGGATTCCCAAAGTCGGTGATATAACAACTGGATTTCACTCCCTAACTCAAGGATTTATGTTTGTTTAACATCTTTGGAAATTTATTCTCACAATCCCATTCCAAAGCTCTACACGTAATCTAAGATGGGTTTTAAGAGCCCTAGAAAATTTGCTAGATAAATTTTAATTAGCGCTTGATTTCAGGTTGTTATTACTCAAAGGAGTGGTTGTGAAACTGAAGGTGTTTTGACTTGACTCTTTAAACCATGCAAGAGGAAAATGAAATGCAATAATTTCAACTTCGATGAAAACTAGCTATGGGAAGGAGCAAGAGGTTTTAAGAAAATAAATAATTTCGTGATAGATTAATATGTGTGCAGTACTGCTAATGACAAAAAGTATGAGCTAATTATCCAGATAAATGGGAAAAAAATGACCCAAATTTTAAAAATACCATGCAAATGTCATAGTTCACTTAGTACACCTATACAACATTGAATCACATGTCATCATTTCTAACATAGTAAACTTTTATGATTATAGAGACCACCATACACATCTTAAATAATCATAAGGATCACATGGGCTTCACCTTGTTGACCAATATATTATCATGTAATTCATGCATAAAGGTTTTTTTTTTAATTATGAACCCACATGTTGTGAATAATTGTGTTCGCGTAAAACACTAAAAATAACAATGTAATAAAGATAAAATGATGCAAATCCTTGTTTCATAAGAGGAATGTCACATAAGGATTTCAAATTTTTGTGAGAGAACAACATTCAAGCAAAGGTGAAAGAGAGAGGAGACATGAGGTGAGAGGATACCACACTAGGGTTGAACTAGTGAAGGAAAGAGAGGTGAGAGGAAACAATTATAATGAGGGAGGGTAAAATTTGGAAATGCTAGCCTACAACTATTGAGGGCATTAGATGTGGAATTATCATGATTTGACATGAATGAAGACATGAAGTGATGATGTTAAAAGGAACCATCAAAAGAATTGATGATGGTGAGGTGATATTATCAATATTTTGAAAAGGAATCATTGAAGGCACTAATATTAATTTTAAGGTGACATTAGTGAGGGCATGTGCCATTGATTCTTGCTGAAAGGCACCGTCGAAGGAATGAGGTGAATATGTTAGCATGGGTATGGAAAAGGAACCATCATTTTCTTATGGATGTGGTGAACATAGGTGTAGTACATAGCTTCAACATCTTCACTTCTTCAAAAACATGTTGTTGCACCTTGGTCTATATGATGAAGCCTTGTTTCCTCAAATTCTCTCTTAAGGTTTGGTTAAGTTATCTGGTCAAGTGTGAGAATATTGGAATAAATAATCTATATAAATTAACCAATCCCCCCAAAAATTAAGTTTTGTGATATTATTTAGCTCACAACTCATAAATGTGTGCATTCGTATTTAGGAAATGTAGTGGGTATGTGTGGACTTGTTTAGACCTTGGTCTTCATAAATGCTAATGACTTAGTCTTCCATAAATGCCAATGACTTAGTCTTATATAACTTATGGCATTGTGTTACTTAGTAAGCTCAATATAAAGTTAGAATATCATCAAAGTCTTGTTGCATAAGTTACATAAGTTGCATAGTTGCATAAGTTGCATAAGTTGCATAGTTGCATAAGTAAGTTCAATATCATGTTGTTCGTTGCATAGTTTCATAAGTTGCATAGTTTCATAGATAACTTCATAAAATGACCATCAAGGAGAAGTTCCCTATTCCATTCATTGATAAGATATTAGATGAAATGGTGTTGTGTTCCTTAGTAAGCTCAATATCAAGTTATAATATCATCAAAGTCTTGTTGCATAAGTTGCATAGTTGCATAAAGTTGCATAAGTTGCATAAGTTGCATAATTTTCATAAGTAAGCTCAATATCAAGTTTCTCAAGTTGCATAGTTGCATAGTTCCATGTTCTAGGGACCTATTTGTTTCTAGGTTATCCTCTCCCATTTAGTGATTTAAATGGATATGACGATGGATTAGGTTCCTTTGGTGATTGTAGGATTTTAAATCCATGGAGTTTGATGAGGGGGACACAATCCCCATTTTCTCTCATGAAATGTTGGTGAAGGGCATCCTTGAAATTCAACCTTCTTGAACCATATGTTAGAGGTGCCTTAGGCGTGCATGAAATCATCAAAATCATATCTAAAATAGGATACAACACCTACTCAATCATCCAAATCATTTCATAATCAATAAATTAAACAAAACCCAACACAAGTATATTAATCATGGTCAATAGAGGTCTCATATAGTACAAAGATGATCAAAATATCTTAAAAATGGGCCTCATGATACTACAATTGGGAGGCCCACCATCACCTCCCAAATTAATTTTTTTCACACCCTTATGAAAAAAAAAATGATGACGTAGATACTGCTACTTCCTCTCTTACTAATTAACTACTGCTAATCTATACAATCCTTCTTCAAATCATAGGCCACAAATTGGCTAGTGTCACCATTTCCATGGTACCTAGGATCTTTCTACACCTTTTTACAATCTTCCCTTTCCTTATATTCATTCAAGAATACTATTGTTGTAGGGTACAAAAGGAGAGGGGGGTTGAACCTAAGCTATATCTAATTGATATTGACCCTCCTCAATGAATTATTTCACAATTGGTCCCTAAACATGGAGGCTTGCAAGTTACTAGGGAAATGAGGATCAACCCTCTTGAGGTCACATGAGAATGAATTCTGCCTTCTTTAGTGGGAATGGGGAGCATATTTATGTTTGATACAAGAAAGGAACATTGGATGGTTGTTAAAATAATATTATCATATGTATAAGGAACCAATGTCTATGTCTTAGTCATCAAGATCAAGGTAATGATAGTTTTGACTTACATGGGTGTGTCGATGAAGATTGGGTTGGAGATGTGGACAAGAAAATGATCACAAGTGAAAATGTATTTTATTTGTTCCAATGAGTAGTGAGGTTGATGAGTAAGAAACAAACCATCATTGCCTCTTCTAGTTCAAAGGCACACTATGTTGCTGCAACAAAATTTATCAAAGATGCATTTTGGTTATTGATATTATGAAAAAATATTGCTATCAAATAGGCTAGTTTAGAAATCGAATGTGATAGACAAAGCACCATTGTGATATCCAAAGCACAATTGAAATTTCAATTTTTAGAAATAGATAAATATAGGGTTTGGAAGGTATTATCCCAGGTTTCAATTTTTTGTGGTTTTGGAGTGCTAGGATATCAGTTCAAAATAAATTTGGGAACCACATAGAGCTATCAAAACCCCTCGGGAGGGAGAGAACCACACAAACTCTTTAAGGAAATGAAAATACCACTTAATGACATTCTCAACCATTTTTAGCATTTTTAGCAACAATTAATATAGGAGAACCATTACCATTTTTAGAGTTTGGAAGGATGGGGATCCTCTACCTCCGTTGATGTCCAAATGGAAGCTACGACCCGATCCTAAATATCTCCACTCCTGCACAGGTTTGGCTGGATAGGGCGTGTTTCTTTGCCTCTGTCAATGTCTCCACTCCTACACGCATTGGGATTTCACCGGATATGGCTTCTCTCGTGTTCCTAGGGTTGCACTTTGGTTGTTGTCTCCACTCATGCATGAGGTTTGGCTTCTCTTTATGGTTGTTGTCGTGAATGGAATGGGTGGGGGGTTTGGCTTCTCTCTGTGGTTGTTGTCGTGAATGGAATGGGCGTGAGTTGGTTTGGGGTTATTGTCGTGAATGGAATGGGCGTGAGTTGGTTTGGGGTTATTGTCGTGAATGGAATGGGTGTGGGGATTTAGCTGTGTTAT
>JZKD02S2033340.1:64517-78781 GCA_000966675.3 Picea glauca | reverse complement strand
CCTATAGAATAACGGGGCTAGGTGCAATTCCTATGAAAATTTTCAAAATAGATTTCCCCAACTCATGGCGTCCTCCTAGGAAACAATGTTAATTAAGCACCATTGAAGGTAGGATGAGAGCGTTGAGAGGAAGGAAATTTCATGAAAATGAAGGTGAAATTATAGCTATAGGCTACATGATGCAACTGCCAATTATAACTTCTTAGGCAAGATAACAAGGGAGTGGTGACTAGTCTCAACTAAGGAATGCCATATTGAATTCATCCCTAATAAAGACAATGAAATAAAGGCAGATAATCAAAGATGAAAGGATCGAGGAAATAGGTGGTCAATAAGAGAGTGAATGAGGAAGATGGCAGACCCAAAATATTTATCCTTCTAGCTGCAACAATCAAGTATACCCAGTCTTATACTCCTCTAAGAAACAAATAAGAGGAAACCACAATTGAAATTATTTGGCCATAATATAGAGAAAATATAAATCTTTGTTGTAGATTGGTGTTTTCCTAATTGTGTGTGTCCAAAGCAGATTGAGGGTGTAACCCTTTTTCATTATCCTCAAGTCACTATCGTAGGAATAATATAGTTCTAGTTGATCCTAATTTAGAATTATTAATATTCTCTGGAGCCAACTAAGCCTCCTCTTTGATGTTGGTTTTTTTCGTTTGGGTTTCTACGGTAAATCCTCTATGTTCAATGGCATGTGATTGCATGAGTTTATTGTTTTTAATTATTTGTTTGGATACACAGTAAAATGTGGAGATAGTAATAGCATAGTCACATGACAGTTACACAATAGTAATTGGTGAAAAAATACACATTAAGGTGAAATAAACTAGCACCATAGGGTTTGAGGGTGGTGAGCAAGTCCTTAAACCATCACAAAAGGCCTATACGAGGAATATTTTCCCTTTGAGTAATATATTATAGCCATTAATTTCACAAAAAGGGTGGGTCTTAAGGAAATGAATGTTCAAAGGAGGAAATTTAAATATTTAGGCCATAAATGAAACTTATTTGGCTCATGGGCCATGAACAAGGCCTGAAACCATGAGACAATGCCTCTAAAGGAGATTTTTTGGCTTCAAGTGGAATATGGGAGTCAATATGATGTTTTTATTAGTAGGGATAGATCTCAAGGACTTAACCATTGTTAAGGGATGAAAATTAGGGCCTTGGGAGGTAAATGATGCTCGTAAGAACATGGGTTATGATGAGGATACAAATGAGGCCTCAAACCATCTGCGGGCCCTCTAGAGTGAATCTTTGTCCTCTAAGTGGGATATGGGTGTCATTATGACTTTTTTAGCACTAGGGATGGGATTTGACCATGGTAGGGGAGAAACAAAGGGCCTAACGCCCTAAATTAATCGTATAGGGTTCATGGACCATGATTGAGGATTTGAACCACCACACATGTCCTCTTGATGGAATCTTTGACCTTTGAGTGGGATATTGGTGCCACGAGGAGGTTTTGAGCACTGGGGATGGGATTTGAGACCTTGAGCATGAATGAGGGAGAAAAATAAGTGATTTATGCTCTAAATGGAGCTAGTGGGGAAAATGGGCCATATATGAGACCTAGAACCACCACACAAACACTCTAGTGGGAATATATGCCCCCCATAGTGGGATATGCGATCCAACATGAAATTTTGTGCAGTACTCATGATGGGTCTTGGGGCCTTAACCATGGTTAAAAGAGGAAATCAAAGGATGTTTTCCTTAAATGAAGCTTCTAGGGCTCTAATATATTAAAAACATACCACACCACCATAGGAGGCCTTCAAAGGAGACCTTTGGACTACAAGTGGGATATGGGCATCATTGAGAGGTCTTATGCACTAGGAATGGATCTCATGGATTTTATCATTATTGAGGGAGTAGAAAAAGGGCCTTATACCCAAAATGAAAGTCTCAAATGACCACAAGACCCACTACAAGGAGTATTTCGCCTTTGAATAACATATGGGTGCTTTAGGAGGTTTTGTGCACCAAGGATGTGTCTTCAAGTTTTGATAATGTTTGGAGGAAGAAATTAAAGGTCTTGGACTCCAAATAATTCTTTTTGTTTCAAAGGAAATGAATAAGGCCTTAAACCACCACAAAGGGTCTCTAAATGTTTTTTTTTTTTTTCTTTGAGTAGGATATGGTTGTTATCATGAGGTTTTGCACAATAAGAATGGATTTTAGGGCCTTGTCCATGGTTAGGGGAGGAAAATAAGGGTCGTAGGCTCTAAATAAAATTCCGAAGGCTCATGGGCTATAAATGAGGCCTTAGACCACTACATAAGTCCTCTAGAGAGGATATTTGGCCTCTAAGTGGATATGGATGCAATAAGAATGGGTCTCGAGTACTTTACCATTTTAAGAGAGGAAATCAAGAGTCTTATGCTCTAAATAAAACTTTTAGGACTTATGAGACGAGCTTCAAACCCCCACATATATCCTTTAGATGAGATGTAGATATAAACACCAATAAATTTTCTTACCTAACAAAACTATATAAAAACTATTCATATAATTTAACAAAACTATATAAAAAATACTAAATATGATTTTTATAATGTCAAGATTTAAATTCCATGTTAGTTTAACATGGGAGATTCTCCTCTCGGTAAATTATGAACCTCTTCTCTGTATATTTTGACTAATTTGTTGGTTCATTTATCCACTTATTTTCCGTAAAGAATAAATTTGACATCAAATACTATACCATATCAACTAGTGGTGGTCGACAAGTTTCAACAACTTTTTATTTTAATTTGAGTAGGATTCCAATGTATCTTAATGGGAGACACACATTTCTATGTAATATGATTCGATTGGATTGGATTGTACTCATACAATTCAGACCACTCGGCCTCCTTGTACAATGCATTCTTTTATCCACTTGACTTGAATATAATTGAAAGGCCATTCACTTATTCATAGTGTCCAACATCATCACCGACATCATACTTTGGGGGCACTTGAAGAGTCATGTGAAACCATTGAAACAATAAACACAACCATATCCATGGCTTCTCAGGGTATTTTTTAAATGGGCGATTGGAAATGTTGAAGTAATTTAAGGAAGGTTTACATACTAATTAAAATTATTTTATTTAATAATTGGTTCATCATCTTGATGATGACCTTCTATCATGATTTTATAATTGGAAATATGCTTATATGTTTTGAAAAGAGAGGGAGTAAATCTGGATCCTCATAGATTCAAGGACAAAAAACATATTTAAATTTTTAGAAAGTCTACTTGATATAGATATATGAAGAACAAAACCTAAGAGTAAGTGTTTGCAGTAAAGAATGAAGGATACAATGAATGTTTACCATAGCCTTTCTTTTAAGAATCTATAACATCATGGTATGACATCACGACAACCGCTTTGATGTCTTATCCTTATCAAAATCAGATATGTTAGTTTCATGAAGTCACTTCATTCCCCCTAGAGGGGCATCAGGTACAATTGTCATATTTGAGAAGGAAAACCCAATATCAATGGCCTCTATTCCATCCTTCGAAGGAGGACAAGGTTCCCCAATCAACTCTTCTAGGAAGACTATATCAAATTTTTTTTAAGTCAATGGTTGTTGATTTTACTTAGCAAGAGAAACTTCATCATCTGACATTGGTTTCTTAGGAAAATTCCAAATTTTGTATTTGGATTTGGTCCCTTTTTCCCTTGAAGGATGAGCTCGTGCATGGGGATAAATATCGTGTAGATGTCCTGTAAGTTGATGAATTCAACACTAGAATGTTGTGTTCTCATAATTCAATACCTGAATCCACCTAAAACTTTCATTTGAGGGTGATTTTATCTGGAAGACTCTTACTCAGGTCTATTTCAACATAGATGTAGGTGTATGTACACAATCTCGTTATAAATCTCCAAAATTTATTTTATGTAACTGCCCAAAGTATTCTCAATATCCTAATAAATTGATATATACCAAGAATGAAATGGAAAATTTGGGACGTGTACCCAAAGTGTCATTCTAGTAATTGACATAGAGTTAGGATCAAAATTTGGAAATCAAGGAGATATAAAAATCCTCACTCTTCCCCAAAACCAGGGACCCTCCTCTAAAACTTGCTTATAAGCAACATGATCGAAAATATGAATTAAAAAAACACCTTTGGAGCAGAGAGGAATCTCATAATTCCTTTTCCATGTTGAGTGGATCCATTGGTACAACGCCGATGAAGGAGGCCAATAATCATTAAACCATTAAATCTGCAAATGACAAGTTTTTTGGAGATGAGTGATCTTCGACTATGCGATCTCCATCGATGGCACAACTTTATCTTTTTCCATGATATATGTATATGCAAAGGAGGGATTGAAGCATTTTTTTGTATTTGAAGACTTTTTTTAACCAACTCCTTAAAGGACATGTGTTTGGAAGTTGAAAGTACCTCATGTTATAACATTATTTGGTTACCAATGACCATGGATTCCTTTTTTTTCCGAGATATTATCCATTGAATATATTTGATCCACATGAAACATATGTTAAATTATTTTTTTGCCTCATACCCACATTCTCATTTGAGAAATTCACTAGTACCCATGTGTTTCCTTTAAGAAAGGCACAGTGTCTTCCAAAAATTGTAAAAAGTAAAAAATGAACATTAATTATGCACTCCTAAGAGGGGTTTACGAGATCCGTGCAACTGTACAACCCTAATTATTATTGCCAACAAACTTAACCAAATTGTGATAGTATAAATTGCGTTCAAATGTTGGAGAAAGGGAACCAACCATTCTAGTACCCTTATGATGGAGCATTATCTTGAGAATTTAGCCTTGGATATTTATGACTAGTTCCTTTTGTAGAAACCCTTGTTTTTAGGATTGACTCTCTTGCTTAGACTCTGGGATCTAAATCCTTGTTTATTTTCCAATGCACATATGGCAAGGAGTTTGAAGCAGAGTTGAAGTCTATATGTAGTCCAAGTAGGAGGAACCTGAATTCTACTGACAAAGGTGTCAACAACATATCATGTCTTATTTCATATATTTGTAGTTGTTTTTTCACATTAAATTAATATATGAAGATCTCTCTTCTGCCTCCCGAAAACTATGTTGCAATTTACTTGAGTATTTATAGCATGATTTCAGGATGAATTAACCACCTGATGTTAATTAATATTAGTTAGTTACAAGTGTTCTTGTTTCATCGCCATTAATATTAGACGATTTTATTGGTTTGAGTAAGGTTGTGTATTTCTATTGTGCATATTTTTAGAGAATCTTGGAGTCTTTAGGACCTTATCCAGACAAATTGCAAGAGAGACAATCCTTAAAAAAAGGTTTTTTGCAGAAGGGATTGGTGATAAAAATAAAAGGACAATGTTTAGGATAATGCTCCAACATAAGGGTACTAGAATGGCCAATCCCCCTTCTCTAACATTTGAACCCTATTGATACTGTCAAAAGTTTTTTAAGGTCATTGGTAACAAGAATTAGGGTTTTACAGGTGTACATAACCCGTAAACCCCACAAAGGAGCCCACAATTAATTCACATTTATTATTTTTTACAATTTTTGGAAGACACCCATGCCTTTGTTAAAGGAAAAATGTAGGTACCTACACATTGCCCAAAGTAAGAGCACACGTATGAGGAAAAAATCAATTTAGCATATGTTTCAGGTGGAACAAAGATAGGAAATGGATACTATCTTGGCCAACAAGGCATTCATGGTTAGCGATGACCAAATAAGGCTATAACATGCTAGAACTGACCACCCCTCCATGAAATTGCAACATACAAGTGAGGATTGAATCTTTTCCTATGTGGTAGAGGGATAAAGGATTTTGGTCCTCAAGATATTTACTCTCAGAGATTAGAATCCCTTGTGGTAGCTCCAATACACAAAATTTGTATCAATTTGTCACACAATTAATCAAATTTTTAGCATATTCATTATCATGTCGAAGATAGATGATGAATGCAACATTTCACTTTTTGTTTTTTATGATTGATGCTACAATTTTTAGAATTTATATAATAAGTGACCACTAAAATGAACGTTGTATTGAAATATTAAGTAATCATAGCTTTCAACATTATGGTTGAAGTGAGGACACTACTTTAGGTAAATCAATATTGACTTTCCACAACAAACTTCATGATAAGGTTCAACATTTTTTAAGAAAATTCTAGATTGTATGATATATGGAAGTAAGTTTGCATTGGTCAATACAAACAACAATGAAGACAATATTGGAAACAAGGAAAGTTGTTTTATTGATAATTTAGCTTGTTTTAAAGAAATCTTAAAATCGGTTGTAGAAGCTTGCAACCACTTTGAAGCACTTCTTTGAAATTTAGAGATCAATATTATTTTTCAATAAGAACGATACGTAGATAAATGTTCAAGAATCAATATTCCTTTAAAAAAAGAAGAGAAAAGATAATGTATTTGACTTTTTTATGTACATGATTTCATCATGAACATTGAACATCATGTGAAATATGGAATTGAAATATGAAAGAATTTGTATGTGGATACTTCACCTGTATAATATAATGATATATATTTTATTATTATTATTTTTAAAGAGACTGAACATTATATTATATATAAGTAGTTCACTAGAAAATTTGGGTCATTTTGCGACGATTATTTCGACGCTCTTGCAACGTTATGTCATGGATATTGCGATGAATCTTGGGTCTCACAAACATCGATTCATTTGAAATACTAGATCAACTTGAAATTAAAATTTGATACTTTGCAGACTATTTTTACCTTGAGTCAAATACAAATATGAAATTTGGGATCATTAACATATCTACTAGAACATATGAAAAATAGGGTTTATGGTTTACATGATGATATGATGATGGAATAAAGTGGGTGTGCGAGTGAAATTTGAGTCCAGAAACCCTCCCATATCATTAAGGCATGCAAATAGTCTATCCATGTCAAATTTCAATGCATACAGAAACTGTTTGAAAAAAGTTCAACGTTGGCCCCATGCACATGTCACTATTGCCCGCCTCTAGTATTTTTATGGTGTTGATTAAGGAATCAATGAAAAAGAGGGATTTTTCATCACAAATATGACATAGATACATTGTATATACATTAATTTAGAACCTGAAAGAAAAAATGAAGAAATACTAAGGAAAACTTAAAACTTGCGTCAACCAAATTATGTACTTTGAAAGAAAATTAGGGTTTATGGTTTACATGATGAATTGATGATGGAAGAAAGTGGGTGTGTGAGTAAACTTTGAGTATAGAAACCCTCACATATCGTTAAGGCATGAAAATAGTCTATCCATGTCAAATTTCAATGCATACAAAAACAATTTGAAAACATTTCAACGCTGGCCCAATTCACAGGTCACTGTTGTCGGTGTCTAGTCCTAGTACAATTTCCGTTCCTCGTTCCTTGTAAAATTCATTTGACATTACACACGTCCCCGCATCTAGTACTGCAAGGGAGTATTTTTATGGCATTGATTAAGCAATCAACTAAAAAGAGGGATTTTTCATCACAACCATGACAGAGATACATTGTGTATACATTAATGCAGAACCTAAAATAAAAATGAAGAAAGATTGATGAAAAATTTAAACTTGAGTCAACCAAATTGTGTACTTTGAAAGAAAATTAGGGTTTATGGTTTACATGATGAATTGATAATGGAATAAAGTGAGTGTGTGAGTCAAATTTAATCCCAGAAACCCTCCCATATCGTTAAGGCATGTGAATAGTCTATCCATGACAAATTTCAGTGCATACATAAACAATTTGAAAAAATTTCAATGTTGGCCCCATTCACAGGTCATTGTTGCTCGTGTCTAGACCTAGTACAATTTATGTTCCTTGTTATTTTTTCCTTGTTCCTTGTTCCCCATTCCTAGTTCCTTGACCATGGTGTAGTCTCCAAGATCCATTATTTTATTACAAAACATACTAATGGCATAAAATGTCCCACACAAAGACCAAATATCCTCTACATAAGTCCTTTGTCTTTTTTCAAGGACTATGTAAAAAATCTCAATTCTAAGAAGATTCAAATAGGACCTAAGAACCTTATGTTATTTCCTTAACCATGGGTTACATAACACTATCATTAAATAGTCAAATTGTTACATTTCATTGTCATGCATCATGTGTACTGAGGGCTTGAGCCACCACAAAGAAAACATACAAAGAATATTTGTCTTATGAACAAGATATGGTACTATCCATTTTGAGGTTTGGCATAGAGATTGTTCTTATATACTACACTACATTGCACCATATAATCCCTACACTAATTGAAAACCATGTAAAACCATTCAGATTAGACACATTCTTGCGACAAATTAGCTATACTATCGACGAACGTTTTTCGTCGATAGCATAGCTAATTCGTCACAAGATTATTTACATTTGCCTCTCTTGTGACGATATCAAATGATGCTTGGATTCATTTCATATTTGGTTTATCAATTGAAATTGAAATTTGATACTTTGCAAGCTAGCTGGACCTTGAGTCAAATACAAATATGAAATTTGGAATCATTAACATATCTACTAGAACATATGAAAAATAGGGTTTATGGTTTACGTGATGATATGATGATTGAATAAAGTGGGTGTGTGAGTGAAATTTGAGTCTAGAAACCCTCCCATATTTTTAAGGAATGCGAATAGTCTATCCATGTCAAATTTCAATGCATACAGAAACAGTTTGAAAAAATTTCAACGTTGGCCCCATTCACATGTCATTGTTGCTCGCCTCTAGTATTTTTATGGTGTTGATTAAGAAATCAATGAAAAAGAGGGATTTTTAATCACAACTATGACAAATATACATTGTATATACATTAATGTAGAACCTGAAAGAAATATGAAGAAAGAGTGTCAAAAACTTAAAACTTGCGTCAACCAAATTGTGTACTTTGAAAGAAAATTAAGGTTTATGGTTTACATGATGAATTGATGATGTAATAAAGTGGGCGTGTGACTAAAATTTGAATCTAGGAACCTTCCCATATTTTTAAGGCATGTGAATAGTCTATCCATGACAAATTTCAATGCACACATAAACTGTTTCAAAAAAATTTCAACGTTGGCCCCATTCAGAGGTCACTATTGTTGGTGTCTAGTCCTAGTTCAATTTTTGTTCCTTATTCCTTGTTATTCGTTCCTTGACCATGGTGTAGTCCCCAAGATCCATTATTTTTTTACAAAACATACTAATGGCATAACATGTCCCACACAAAGACCAAATATCCACTACATAAGTCTTTTGTCTTTTTTCAAGGACTATGTAACGAATCTCAATTCTAAGAAGATTCAAATAGGACCTAATAACCTTATTTTATTTAATTAACCATGGGTGACATAAAACTATCATTCAATAGTCAAATTGTTACATTTCATTATCATGCATCATGTGTACTGAGGGCTTGAGCCACCACAAAGGAAACATACAAAGAATATTTGTCTTATGAACACGATATGGTACTATCCATTTTGAGGTTTGGCATAGAGATTGTTCTTATAGAATAAAATAAATTTCACCATATAATCCCTACACTCCTTGAAAACCATGTAACACCATTCAAATTAGACACATTCTTGGGATGCATTAGTTATACTATCGACAAACTTTTTTCGTGGATAGTATAGCTAATTCGTCGCAAGATTATTTACATTCGTCTCTCTTGCGACGATATCAAATGATGCTTGGATTCATTTCATATTTGGTTTATCAAATTAAAATCAAAATTTGATACTTTGCAAGCTAGCTGGACTTTGAGTCAAATATAAATATGAAATTTGGAATCATTAACATATCTACTAGAACATATGAAAAATAGGGTGTATGGTTTACATGATGATATGATGATGGAAGAAAGTGGGTGTGTGAGTAAAATTTGAGTCCAGAAACCTTCCCATATATTTAAGGCATGCGAATAGTCTATCCATGTCAAATTTCAATGCATACAGAAATAATTTGAAAAAAATTCAATGTTGACCCCATTCAGATGTCATTGTTGCTCGCCTCTAGTATTTTTATGGTGTTGATTAAGAAATCAACAAAAAAGAGGGATTTTTAATCACAACTATGACACAGATACATTCTATATACATTAATGTATATCCTGAAAGAAAAATGAAGAAAGAGTGATGAAAAATTAAAACTCGCGTCAACCAAATTGTGTACTTTGAAAGAAAATTAGGGTTTATGGTTTACATGATGAATTGATGATGGAATAAAGTGGGTGTGTGAGTAAAATTTGAGTCCAAAAACCCTCCCATATCGTTAAGGAATGATAATAGTCTATCCATGTCAAATTTTAGTGCATACAGAAACAGTTTGAAAAAATTTCAACAGTGGCCCCATTCACAGGTCACTATTGCTAGTGTCTAGTCCTCGTACAATTTCCGTTCCTTGTTCCTTGTAAAATTCATTCGACATTACACACGTCCCCACATCTAGTACTGCAAGGGAGTATTTTTATGGTGTTGATTAAGCAATTAGCGAAAAAGAGGGATTTTTCATCACAACTATGACAGAGATACATTGTATATACATTAATGTAGAACCTGAAAGAAAAATGAAGAAAGACCGACGCAAACTTAAAAATTGCATCAACCAAATTGTGTACTTTGAAAGAAAATTAGTGTTTAAACAAAAATTCTATAGAAATGACAAACACATTCATCTAAACTTCGTTTATGCAATACTATAACAACAATATTGATGAAATATTATACGATCATGATGGTATAAAAATGAAAGAGATTTTCTTGGTTTCAAGAATAATTTATCCTCTACTAAACAAGGCCAACCACATGAAGGTGGAAGCTCATATGGTCCCTCCCCTCCCCCTCACATCACTCTCAATTGATCCCCAAAACCCAATCTATAAAATAGAAAATAATCGAAAGCAACGTCCTATTAAGATTCATGCATATAAACTACAAAAACAAAAATTAATGAAGTCACATGAAATTATGTGTTTCTAAATGATATTTTTAGTATATACGTACTTTAGTATATTGGCAACTATTTTCAGGTTTTACATAATAATTAAACAACATGTAAGATAGGATATAAAAACGTCGCATAAAACTTAAAAACATGTAATTAACCCATGAAATTATAAGTAAATTATTTTAAGAGAATAATTCATACAAATTAAAATATTATATAGTCACATACCTAATCCAACCTCAACATCTGTGTAATCATCATTATTCTTTATTATGATCTTCTTCATCGAACTCGGTATCTGTATCATCATCTGGTTCAAAAACGTTGTTGAAAGGATTGATGATATCATCATCGCCATCAATGTCATTTTCGAGCATATTTTCATCGACATAATCATCAAGAATTGCAATATTGTCTCCTATGCCTGTATCATGATCTTCTTCGTCTTCTTCATCTGTTGACCTTGCATGATCTTCTGGATCTTTCTAATCTGTTGAATCATCTTCTTTCTGTAAATGAGTATGCTTAATTGGCCTTCCTCTTGGATCATATCTAACAACAAATGACCAATCCCTCTCACCTGGAACATTTGAGTAAAAGACATGTTCACATTGTCTTGGAAAAGCATAGCGATCATGTCCTCTTTCAAACACTGTTGTTTTAATCATTAGAAATCTGTTGGCATGTTGAATACCAGTTCTTTCCTCATCGCGTTCATGCATTCATAACCTATACCATTTGACATCAAACATAACTAATTTGAAGGAATTAAAGTCACACTCAAGTATATCATTTAAATACCCATAGTATCTATTTTCATATTCTCGGGGATGTCTGTCACTCTTAGAGGAAACATTAGTGACCTGGAATACTACAGTTATCCCACTATTAAAAAATTTCCTGGATTCATCCAATTGTTTGATGCGAAATTTATGACCATTGCACCACATAGCCGTTTGGTGTTTCAACTGCAATATCCCATATATGTAAAAGATGCATTGTCAATTAATAAATTAACATATATATTTATATAACTTCAAAAGTATCTGAAAAATACAGTACACATGTAGTCACATTAATATAATATAAAATAACTGAATAAAATGGGTGAATTTTCTTACCTGTCCATCTTTCAAACCATATGCTAAATCAATTTCCCTTTGCGTAACATTGGCATCTTCGTTACGAAGAGCTTCTCTAACCAATTCAGACAGTCATTGCCATGATAACCTACCTCTATTATGTTGTTTACATCTTTCAATCCATACATTCATCCAGTCAAGATTATTTGCAATGTATAAATGCAGTGCATCCCACTCTTGAGCAACTGAATCAAAAAATCATAATTCACCAATATTAAGTATTAGTTATAACGTCCAATATGAAGGTTATAAATATTAATAATTTATGAAATAAATTATATTATTATATTAATGAGTATGATCATATACACAAAAAACAAAACTTTATATGTATTATTAATATAAATCTCCACAATTATTAATATACTACCTCTCATGTTTTTCATTCTACCTTTCCCCAATAGATGCTCATGATCTTCAAATTTTTTGATGGAGTTCACATCCCAAATGTGATCCACTGCATGCATAGTTGGCGCTGCTAATTTAAGAATATACTGACTAATATACACCATGGATTGATATTCCATATATCCCTCCACCATAGAACCCTCAGGATGTGCTCTTTGTCTAACCAATGCCTTCAATGATTTCAAGTGCCTCTCCACCATCCACATTGACCTTGTGTGAACAGGTCCAAAAATTTCAATCTCCTCAACTTGGTGTATGAGGTAGTGTTCTTATGCATTGAAAATTGTTGGAGGTATATACTTTTGCATTTCACACATTAGACGAGGAATTTCTCTCTTCCAATACTTTATATCATTTTCATGGATTTATTTCAATGACAACCATCTACATGAGATCATGACACAAGAAAATAACATGTTTCAACATAACATAATATAATATATTACATTACAAGTAAAAAACGTGTCATTAAGTACAACAATACTTTGAAAGAACATTTTGCATATAAATCACAACTACTCACCTCATGTATTTTCCAAGATCATATATAACTTGTTTGACATTGTTGTCAAAGTTGTTTGGGAGAGATAGTGGTAGAACATACTGTAACAAAAAAATGAATTGTTATTTGTTTTGACCAAAGCAGACAAAAAAAAAGATGTATACGACCAATATATATAAATATGTATACCAAAATTATTACCTTAATGAAGGTATGCCAATTATGTGTTTTTACCCCTCCAAATTCACCTTTCTTCGTTAAGATATTATTTATGTTTGAAGCAAAACCTGTGGGAAATTTAATTCTTTGAATGACCTCTTTTACATCATTGATTTCTTGCTCTGTTAATAACCATGGAAGGTTATTTCGGTCTGGTACTCCATCTGATCTATTTGAATATCATATCACACTTCGCATTGCATGATTGGCTTCCTGAATGTCAGTACAAATTTTGAAATTTTTTTCTTTGTCCCTCCTACCATATATGATTCGCCATAACGTTTCTGTCACATTCTTCCCAATATGCATTGTATCAAACAAATGAGTTATTTTCATCTCCTCATAGTAGGGAAACCTCATGAATTGAGTAGGATAACATTTCATTCCTCGTGGAATCCCATTATTAATACCTTCATGATAATGGTGGCCTTCATGAAGCATAAAAAAAATCACAAAAATAACTATTAAATACAGTAAAATAAATTCAATGATTAAAATAAACATTCAAAACATTACATGATCTATGATACATAAAGAAATTGAGTACCTTGATGATTTCTATTATATTCCAACCTCCATAGGTGAGGTGTCATTCTTCGTGGTTTTAAACCAGTATCTTCTTTCCCATTGAAAATATGTTTTTCAGTAGTACGATACCTATGGTTCTTGGGGAGGAGGTGCCTATAGTCATCAAACACCACCTTTCCTAAAAAATTTGAATGACGATACTTCATCGTAGGGCCACAAACTAGACATGCAAATTTACCCTTTGTTTGAAGACCTGCAACAAATGAATTAATGTCAATTATACGATGAGATTATTTAAAAATTAAACATGCACCATGATAACATTAAAAAATTGTATAGTATTAAAGAGAAATATTAGAATGCTACATACCACAAAAATGTGTTAGTTAAAATGCATCATGAATTGTCCATAAAAGTATTCCACGGAATTTAAATTTCTTCTCCCCGATTGGTTTACATATGTCATACATTGTGATGCCAACCCATAACTTTAGTAGCTCGTTGATAA
>JZKD02S2033340.1:38885-56225 GCA_000966675.3 Picea glauca | reverse complement strand
ATTTTCATTAATTTTGTAACCCCCTTTATGAATGGACATGATATAATATTGTTTTCCAAGTGAAGACCCCACGAGTAAGCATTCAAAGAGTTATAAAATTCAAGAAGTTTTATTGTTAAATTAGTTGAAATTTTGTGTTTAACCTAGAAGGATATGCTACCCCCCCCAGACTAGGGGTAACTAAGGATATCATGTCTCAAGGCCCACAAGTTGTAGAAATGGAGTGCTGAGAGACATATTGACTAGCAGAGCCCCGCAGGGCCCCCCTATCTTGACTTCCACCATCGTTCATCACCAACAACAAAGACAAATCTATCACACTGGCCTGGCCCCAGAGGAAAACATGTCTTTCCTCATGAGGTAATAAATTTGGTTCCATGGTAAGTGTCACTTTAATAATTGAAGCATTTGAATACGTTGCAAAGAATCCTTTCTTGATTACAGAATGTTTCTTGGAAATTATACCTTTTGCCTTATTTAACCTTGGTGGGTGTCATGACATCCTAGTAAGTTGGTCACCCTCGAGAATGGGGTGCTACTGGGGGCTTCCTTGAAGAGTCATCGTACCATTCCCAATCATACTTATTATTTTCCATACTTCTTCATTTCGTCTCCTCATCTTTTGGGTTTTCAAGCTTATTGACCCAAGAAGGGCATGTACCTCATTTCATGGGAAGAAGCGGCCATTAGGTTCGAAGGTTCTCTAAAAAAACATCATGCATTAAAATCTATCCCTAGGATCTTGAGAACAATGAAATGCTTCTCAAAAAATGAGGGACCCATAAAATAAATAACTAACTAATCAATCACACAAAACAAGGTAGAGCATATGTAGGCTATGCATTTCCTTTTAGTGCCCCTTAATGTCTTCAACTTGGAGAAACATGCAAACCAAGGTAGAGCATATGTGGGCTATGCATTTCCTTTTAGTTCCCCTTATTTTCTTCAAATTGGAAACACATGCAAAATAAATGGCTAATAAAGGGCTTGGAAAAATATGCTTTAAAAACAAAAATAGGAAAAGGATGTGGCTATCCCTCAACAAAGGCACCAATAAATGAGACAATATGATCCCTTGTATGTCATGAAATCCCATACCCATAAGTCCTACCCCACTCCACCTCATACTCACACATACATAAATTAGATAGGTTTCCCTTGGGAAAAACCTCTAGCTTGGGATTGACTAACCCAATAGGATGCCTTGACATCCCTCCCACACCTAAATTTGACAAATTGTATAAGGTCTTTGATCATTTGTTTAGTTTGAAAGGGGAGGATTGATGCACATGTTTCAGCGGTTCCATTATTACATGTGGATTACTCGGAACAATTATTGTGACTTATGGACCCTTTGAGGGATTATCTATTTGTCTTTGTGGGACCTTTCCCAATGGACAAGTATTCATGAGGAGATGACTGTGTTCGAACCTTCATGAGGGATTTGGAGCCTAATGATGGGTGCTAAACCCCACATATGGGGAAACCTTGTAATGATCATGTGTACCTTGCAGGAGGAGGTCATTTCCTTTGGAGGCACTCTGGCATGTCTAGGAGATGAGATCCCACCTTTTTCCACTTGGAAACTGGCCTTTGGAGGCTTGGATGTCACCCAACTAGCTCATGATGTCACCTTGGAGAGGGTTAGGGTGCGATGGTGACACCTTGATGGAAGAAAGTTATGACATGATACTTTGGCACATGTGGCATGGTCTATGGCCTTTGGAGCCCCAACACTTTAAAATACCAACACATCATGATTTGGAGCTCAATGCCACCCTAAAAGGGGATGACATCATCCTTTCTAGTGTTTATCTTGTACAAAATTTAATTTTTAAGACTTTATGAGGGAAATTTTGAGACCTCTTATTTTTACATTGACATCTTAAAATTAAGTTGCAAGGTCTCTTATAAATAAAGAGACCTTTCCTTTCATTTGTACATAAATCATATTCCTCTCATAAGAGAGGAGGTCTACAATTTTTGCCATATTGGCATACTTGGACTCTTTTACTCATGCGTTAGGCTTGGAGGATCTATTTTTGGATGTCTCTTGGCTTATTCTTGGTGGAACAAACTACAGATAGGGTTTGTGCTTTATTATTCTTGAAGTAAGTAAAATATGCAATTTTCATTTCATGCATTGAATGTTTATGGTAAATTTTACTTGTTCATATTGAAGATTATGAGATTGCTTTCTTAAAACCCTAGAAGAGGAACATAAGGTGTTTCCTCCTCTATCTAGATCATTCCACTTATTAATTTTTTAGGAGAATCTTGTCTGGAATAGGATTCTAAATCCCTAAAGTGATAGCACTTTAGGAGTCTTTTTCTAGAAACGTGTTGCTATATATTTCAAGAGTCTAAGGAAGAAGAAGAATTTCACTAAAGCCCAAAATAGATTGTTCTCTAGAAAAAATCATCTTTTGAGTCTTGAAGTTTGAGGTCGTAAGGCACCAGCACCTCAAACTTCATCTCATCATCCTTAGGACATTACTATCATCATTTATTTCTCAAAGTTATATTGTTGTTGTAATTGACTCCATAGCCTAAAAGGCACTAGTTTGCTTTCTCTCTTGTGAAGGAATTGATCAAACAACTCTCAAAATTAATTGTCCAAGGATTTTACTAACCTTTCCTAACCCTAGCTTAGTTAAATTCACTAACTTTATTTCTATTGTTGCAAAACACTATTACATCCATCTAATTTGCTTCATTTTTCTGCATACACTAACTTAATACTAGCCTAACTTACTTAGAAATTGCTTCGAATAATTGGAATACAATCTATTGGGTTTGTACTAAGTTTTCACTGTGATTTCATGCAATTTTGAACTAAATTTATTGTGGCTATGAAAAATTACTAATTGTTGTTGCAAACCTTTATATTGTTGCAATTTTGTATCAGCTAGTATATGCTTTCACTGTCTACTGTCTTTTGAGGTTTTTATATCGTATTGGTACTTGGAAACTTCTATATACATGATATATTTGTTCTTTTTCCAGGAAGGTACCCAAATATCTTCCCCTTTCCTCAATTCTATAGACACAGACCTTTGACTTATGTAACTAGTGAGAGGGTGCTCCAAACTTGGCTATATCATTTTCTATTTGTTCCCTTTAGGTTACCGGGGATGCCTCCCCTAGGATAGACCTCATCCATACCTAAAACATGGGGATTTAATACTAAGGTGATAGTGGTGGGTTATCATGTAGTTACACTATTTTGATTTACTTTTCTTGGGATTTGGACAAGTAAAAATTGTGCAATAACAAGATATATAATATAAATTGTGAGGCATGGCAAGGAAAGTCAAGGAGTGAAAAGGAAAGACATGGCATGGCAAGGCAAGGCAAGGGAAGACATGGAAAGGCTAGGAAATGAAATTAAATGAAATGCATGGAAAGGTAAGGCATGGCATGGCAAGGAAATGCAAGACAGGGCATGGAAAGAACATGCAACAAAAGGAAAGGCAAGACAAGGCAAGGACAAGAAATGAAAAGCATGATAAGGCATGGCATGTCAAAAAAGGCAAGGAAAGTCATGACAATATAAGGCATGGCAAGACAATGCAACACAAGGCAAGACAAGACTAGACAAGTCAAGGGATGGCAAGACAATGGAATGCATGACAAGGAAATGCAAGGTAATGCAAGGCATGACAAAGAAAGGAATGAAAAGGAAAGGCAAGGTAAGGAAAGGCACGATAAGACAAGGTATGGAAAGACAATAAAACACAAGGCAATGATAGAAAATTCAAGGCAAGGCGAGGCAAGGAAAGGAAAGGAAAGGCAAGGAAATGAAAGGCATGTCAAGGTAAGGCAAGGCACGCCAAGGAAAAACATGGCATGGAAAGTCAAGGAAAGGTAAGGAAATGCAAGGCAAGACAAGGATATACATGGAAATGATAGACATGGAAAGGAAAGGAAAAGGAATACATGGCAAGGTGAGGTCTAAGTCTAGGTCTAGGTATGGCAAGGTAAGGAAAGGCAAGGAAATACAAGGCATGGCAAGGAAAGGAATGGCATGAGAATGAAAGGAAAGAAAAGACACAACAAGGTAAGGCATGGAAATACAATGCAACACAAGGAAAGGAAAGTCAAGACAATGCAAGGAAATTCAAGGTATGGAAAGAAAAGGCATGGCATGGAAAGGCATGGTATGTAAAGCAAGGCATGAAAAAACAAGGCATGGAAAGACAATGCGACACAAGGTAAGGAAATATAAGGAAATGAAAGGCATGGAATGACAAGGTAATGTAAGGAAAGGCAAGGCAATGCAAGACAATGTGAGGCATGTCAAGGAAAGGAATGGTAGGGCAAGGAAAGGCATGTCAAAACAAGGCATGGAAAGACAATGCAACACAAGGCAAGTCAAGGCAAGGCAAGCCAAGGCATCACAATACATGGAAATGAAATTCAAGACAATGTGAGGAATGAAAAGGAGAGGCATGACATGGAAAGGAAAGAAAAGTCAAGGTACACCAAGATAAGGCATGGCATGGCAAGGAAAGACAAGGAAAGACAAGGCAAGGCAATGGAAATATGCAAGGCCATGCGAGGCATGGAAAAGAAAGGAAATTCATGGAAAGGAAAGGAATGACATGGAAAGATAAGGCAAGGAAAGACATGACAAGGCTAGGAAAGGCTAGACATGGTAGGGAAAGGCAAGGCAAGACAATGGAGATGAATTATATTGAGAATTACTTCAAAGACTAATTCAAAAACTCTTTATGGAGTTAAGGAACATTTTTCTAAATATTTTTGTGTGTATTGTTTTCAACTCATGGATTATTCTATTGTATGTTTGATGTCTTATGCATCTAGTAAGGATTTCCATTTTGTCAAGTTATCTTATGTGATTGAGTAAATTACTTACTTTATTATTTTTAGTGAATAGTTATATGTGCTTTATTAATTTATTTCTCTTATTTTTTGTAATAGGTATGTTGTAATTTAATGCACTAAGTTTTGTAGAATTAATTTTGTAGCAAAGTATAAATCAAAATGAAAATTTCTTGTGATATTCATGTAGGTTTCTCCATTTCTAAAATAGTGTAAATATGTGTAGGTTCCTAGGAATATCCTTGTAGCAGTATTTTTCTATGGAATTAGTTCTTAGAAGAATAAAGTTACAAAGTTGTTAGTATTTACTGTTTCTGAGAGTTATCTTTTGAGAATAGATTTATTTAAATCCATTTAGATTAGATTTATTTCTTGCAATTTCATATATAACATAAAAGAGTAGAAATGGACACACTTTGAAATTCATACATTCATCAACATATAATAAACAAATTATGAAATTCATAAAAAATGTTCCATGATATATATATATATATATATATATATATATATATATATATATTCAACATCGTCTAAAATATACATTTTATACAAAATGACACATTGTGCACAATATACAAAACGAAAAAAAATGCCCTAATATAAAAACTGCCATATGGTGGCCTAGATACAAAATGGAAGTCATTGGTGACGCATTCACCTCTTCCATCCTTGCGACCCTTAGGAGAATCCTAGAAACAAAACTTTCTTCTCTTACTTGAAGAAGCACCTTGAGTGGTTTTACGCTTGGGTGTGGCTTGTCGCTCTGGAGATTGGACAAAGAAACAACACTCCTATAAGTTTTTTTCCACAATGAATTAAAATACTTGCAAAATGATACTTTGTAATTCAACATCAGACAAATCACCGCCGATAATATTGACAATCGTGAGGGTGTTACCCTCCTCTGTGACCCTAATATTTCAGTGATGGTACCATGTGTTAGTTACAAGGATCAAATCATGGAATTTAAACAAATATGCATAAAATCAATTCCATTTATGATACACAAAAATTGATCATCAACACACTATCTCACCGTTAATAACTCAGGAAATAGTGGAGAGTCTCTAGAAGGTGGAGCACTCGGTTGCACAACCTCATCTAAGAAAACATCTATTGTGGTAGCCTCGTTGGATGACACATATGGAAATGGTGGGGGGGATTGGTGGCGTACAAGTGCATCCATTGTAGATGTATGTGATGGAATAGGTGGTGTGGTTGGGTGACCTAAGGGTGCAACCATTGAGGATGCATGGAATATGAAAGATGGTGGGGGTGAGCGACGATAAACCCCCATGGGTTGTGAAAGGGATAGTATAACCCTTAGCTTGGAAACATGTAACCCAAGAGCCGTGGTAGGGTGCCCAAGGACTGGACTAGCCCTGTAATTGGATGAAAGATAAAAAAAAAACCACTAATACACATTGGAAAAATTGTGATGATCTAATTGCGATGTTATGGAAAAAATTGGCCATACTATCAGAAAATAGAGGAAATTTTCAAATCGTCGCATTAGAGACAACATTAATAAGATGTCTCTCTTGCGATGACATCAAATGTGTGTCGCACTTATGACGGTGTGGAAATTAGGTTGTATTCCCCCAATGGTCACCCACTATTTGACAAAGTCAACATTGACTTGGTCAACAATCGTTGAAATTGCGACATTCTGTCCGTTGCACTTGCGATGGTCTAGAAACTAGGTTCCCCCCCCCCCTAATGGTCACCCACTATTTGATAAATTCAACATTGACTTGGGTCAACTGTCGTTGGAATTGCGACGTTATAAAATATATAAATATGTTGCATTTTACGGATGTTGCGACAAGTTTGCTATAACAACAACGATTCAAAAAGGGTATAAGGTCTTCTTGGCGAGCAAAAAACAAGTTTCTTTTTCATATGTTATAATAGAAAAATATAATAGATATTCTATTATACACCACTCAATTTTATAAGATAATTATCAGTATATGTCTTTGGGGAAGAATGTTAGAAAACATTAGAGGTGGGAAAAAAAATAAAGAGGGTGAAAAGGGTGACTGTAAATGTTATTTCCCTTGCAAAAATTGTTGTACTAGACGTCCCAAAAGAGTTTTAATAGCAACAACTAAAAAAAATTGTAGAAAATATGGGCACATGGACAGGGGATCAAATGAATATTGTCCCATGGTAATTAGCTATATATATATTCATTATCTATTTTAATATTGATTGTGTTCTCAAACTTTTATACTATTTTATACATGCACTAATTTTTCATGATTGTTTGTAATTATAAAGTTATATTTTCCCCCTAACTTTCTGCAGAAAGCACCAAGTAGTAGCAGAAATGATGTTGTAAAAGTTGAGGAACATGAAGCAGATAATGAAGATCAAGTTAATGATCCCATGTAAGTACATGGAAATAATAACATAGTTCAATATGATGGGACAAATAAAATGATCCAAGACTTATTCGGTCATCCTGATGAGGATCATGAGGACAATAGTGATGGTATTTATGATGAACCTCTGCTTGAAAAGAAAAATAAATGACTTTATAAAGGGTCAATAGAAAATCTTCTCTCCACTACATTGTTGTTGGTGAACTTAAAGGTTACGAATAATTTTTCGAACACTTGTATGACACAGATCCTAATGTATGTAATATATTTTATCACATATACATAAAGGTTGAATTTTTCTCCCCTTTCTAGTGTTAATTAATGTGTAAAATAAAAATGCAATATTTACAATTATTATTCTTTACATTAACTAGTTTTTTTTTATGTTTTAGATTGTTAGGTGGATTTTTGTTACCCTCGTCAAATATTTTACCTCACACATATCGAGATTTACATGCCATTATGAAAGACATTGAAATGGAGTATCAAAGTATAAATGTATGTCATGATGATCATATTGTATATTATGGACAACATGCGTTGAAAACAAAATGCTCGATATGTGGTATCAGTATATATCGAACCAATCAAGTAACAAAATGGTGCCTCAAAAGGTTCTCCAGAATATTCCCATAATTCCACGTTTGCAGTGATTGTTCATGTTCCAAAGAATAGCACAATTTATGGATTACCATGCATTAAAGAGAATTGAAGATGACATTCTTGAATGATTGTAAATGGTTATGCATTTAAGGAAATTTCTACAAAATGGCCATAATTTATAGATGAACCTTGTAATGTTAGGCTTTCATTGGAAACTAACGATGTTAATCCATTTGGAGAGCTTAGATCTATTTACTCAGTGTGGCCTATTTTTTTTATCAACAATAACATTCCTCCTTGGATGTAAATAAAGAGGGAGCACATAATGTTGAAAATGATTGTTCCAGGTATTTGTTTACATTAATTTTTTGAATGTAAATTTTTCATTTTTTTGCATAATATCTTTTATTTATTTATTTATGTATATATACATACCATGGTAGTAATTTTGTGTAATTTCAAACAATTAGGTAAGTACCAAGTTAAATATATGAATGTGTATATCGAGCCTCTTATCGGCGAGATACTAAATTTATGGGAGGGAATCACTATGTATGACATCTGTAAACCAATTGGGCAGAAGAGATTTCAATGTCGTGTAATAGTTTTATGAACAATTCATGATGACCCATGACTAACACATTTTTGTGGTATGTAACGTTCCATATTGCACACTTGAATAGTATATAATTAATTGAATATATCATGCATGTTTTTTAAATAATCCTTTCGTATATTAATAATTAATATTAATCCATCTGTTGTAGGTCTTCAAACAAATGGTAAATTTGCATGTCCAATTTTTTGTCCTAAGATGAAATCTCGTTGGTCAAAAAGTTTAGGAAATGAGGTGTTTGATGAGTATAGACACTTCCTCTCTAAGAACCATAAGTATCGTACTACTGAAAAAGATATTTTCAATGGGAAACAAGAGATTGGACTAAAACCACAAAGAATGACACCTTGCCTATGGAATTTGGCATATGAAAGAATTAATCCTCGAGGTATGCATTTTGTTTATGCATCATAAATGGAATAATGTTTTGAAATTTTAGTTTAATTATTCAATTTATTTTACTACATTAGATAAATAGTGTTTTGATTTTTTTATTCTTCATCAATGTCGTCATCGTGAAGGTAGTAATAATGGGTTTCCACGAGGAATGAAATGTTATCCCACTCAATTCATGAGGTTTCCTTACTACGAGGAGCTAAAAATAGTTCATTTGTTTGCTACAATGCATATCGGGAAGAATGTGACAGAAACATTATGGCGAATCATAGATGGCACGAGGGATAAAGAAAAAATTGTCAAAATTTGTAATGACATTTAGGAAGGAAATCATGCAATGAAAAGTGTGATCCAATCAAATAGAGATGAAGACCAAAATAACTTTCCATGGTTATTAACAGAGCAACAAAGCAATGGTGTAAAAGAGGTCATTCAAAGAATTAAATTTCCCATAGGTTTTTGTTCAAACATAAAGAATATCTTAACAAAGAAAGGTGAATTTGGTGGGGTAAAAACACATGATTGGCATACCTTCATTAAATTAATTAATAATTTTAGTATTCATATTTATATATTGGTCGTATACATTTTTTGAGATTAATTTTTTTTCTAGTTTTGAAACAAGCAACGATTCATTTTTATTGTTACAATATGTTCTACCTCTATCCCTCCCAAATGACTTTGAGAACAACGTCAAAAAAGTTATATATGATCTTGGAAAATACATGAGGTAAGTAGATGCAATATATATGCAAAAACAAATTTCAATTTTTTGTTGTACTTAATGACATGTGTTTTGCTTGTAATGTAATATGTATTGTGTTTTGTTGAAACATGTTATTTTCTTGCGTCATGATCTATAGATGGTTGTCAATGAAAGAAATCCATGAAGATGATATAAATTATTGGAAGAGAGAAATTCCTCGACTAATGTGTGAAATGCATAAGTATCTACCTCCATCATTTTTCAATGAGAAATAACACTACCTCGTACACCAAGTTGAGGATATTGAAATGTGTGGAACTATACACACAAGGTCAATGTGGATGGTGGAGAGGCACTTGAAATCATTGAACGATTTGGTTAGACAAAGAACACGTCCTGAGGGTTCTATGGTGGAGGGATATATGGTATATGAATCCATGGTGTATATTAGTCAGTATCTTCCTAAATTAATAGCGCAAGCTATACATGCAGTGGATTGCATTTGGGATGTGAACTCCATCAAAAAATTTGAAGGGGAGCAACTATTGGGGAAAGGTACAATGAAGATTTATTATTTAAATAATAAATTTGAAGGGGAGCAACTGTTGTAATAAACATAATTTTTTTTTTTGTTTTTGTATATGATCATACTCATTTAATATTTATTCTTTCATCATTTATTAATATTTATCATGGTTATAACTAATATTTAATATTGGTGAATTGTGAGTTTTTGATCGATCAGTTGCTCAAGATTGGGATGCACTACATTTATACATTGCAACAAATCTTGACTTGATGAAGGTATGGATTGATATATGTAAACAATGTCATGGTGGTAGGTTATCATGGAAATAATTGTTTGAATTGGTTAGAGAAGCTCGTCGTAATGGAGATTCCGATGTTATGCAGAGGAAAATAGATTTAGCATATTGTTTGAAAGATGAAAAGGCAAGAAAATTCACCCATTTTATTTAGTTATTTTATATTATATTAATGTGACTGTAGGTGTGTTTTTTTTCATATTATACTTTCCAAGTTATATAAATTTGTTTATTATTAATTGAAAATGCATGTTTTACATGTCTATCATATTGCAGTTGAAACACCACAAGGCTATGTGGTGCAATGGTCATAAATTTCGCATCAAAAAATTGGATGAAACCAGGAAAAATTCCGATAGTGGGATAACTACAGTAATCTAGGTCACTAATGTTTCCTCTAGGAGTAGTGATGTCCTCGAGAATATGAAAATATATACTATGGGTTTTTGAATGATATAATTGAGTGTGAATGTAATTCCTTAAAATTAGTTTTATTCTATGTCAAATGGTATATGTTACAAATGCATGAACATGATGAGGAAAGAACTGTTATTTAACATGCCAACAAATTTTCATTGATTAAAACAACAGTTTTTGAAAAAACAAATGATCGTTATGTTTTTCCAGGTCAATGTGAATAAGCATTTTACTCAAATGTTCCAGTTAAGAGGGATTGGTCATTTGTTTTTAGATATGATTCAAGAGGAAGGCCAGTAAATTATATTGTAGATGAAGAAGATGATATTAAAGAAGAAGATGATGTAGAGTTAGAGAAGGAAGAATATGGGTCGACAAATGAAGAATATGGAGAAGATAAACCAGGGGTAGGAGATAATGTGTCAGTTCTTGATGATGATATCGATGAAGATATGCTCGAAAATGGCATTGATGACGATGATGATATCATCAATCCTTTCAACATTTTTTTCTGAAACGGATGATGATATAGATGTCGAGCTGGATGATCAAGAAGAATATATGGAAGAAGGATGATACAAATGTTGCGTTGGTCGATGAGGTACGTAACTAGATATTTTAATTTGTATGAATTATTCTCTTTAAATGATTTTTTATGTGGGTTAGTACATGTTTTTAAGTTTTATTTCATTTTTGTTTTGGTAGTTTCTATGCATGATTACTATGTTTCTTTTGTTTATTTTCTATTTTATAGATTGGGTATTGGGGAATTGAGAGTGATGTGAGGGGGGAGGGGACATATGAGCTTCCACCTTCATGTGGTTAGCCTTGTTTATTTAAATGTAAGCTTCAAGTTCAACATTCCTACCAAGTGTCATGCAAATGAATGGTTGAATGATTTTCCTATTGGATCTTGTGTGTTGAATGGATGCACACACTTGATTGTATACTTTGTAATACTTACACTACATATGGATTCCATACACTAAGAACTCCACTCAATCTAACCCACATAGATTAAGAAGCACACTAAAAATCAGAATAAAATGTCTCACGCCAACTAAGTTAATGTTAATCACAATCACATTATCAATGTTCAAATCGTTAAACATTATTGCATCCTAAAATATTCACTTAACACTATCTAGTCCTTGGGTGTTGGTAGGCTAAAAAAACCAATGAGAAAGGAACAAAAATCCATGGTGGTTTAAAGCCAAGTGGAGTTGTAAGCATGTATTCGAAAAAAAATGGAAAATCATTAGTAATGGTTGGTCTAGGGTATGCAATCTAATACTCATTATAATGACCATATATTTGGGGTTTTGTTGTGTTGTATAAATAAGTAGCCAAGTATGTGCTTCATTTAGTCTTTAAATTTCATTAGGACATGGCATTGATGACCAAATAGAATTGGTCAACCATGATGATGAGAACACCCTACTAAAGGATAATTCGTTCTATGAATCATTGATGCACGTGATGTGCCACTTGGAAATGGTAGTATAAACGAAATCAAGGAACACTTAGTTCCCTTAAATAATTTTTTCATTGTATTGTGCCAAATGTACCTTGACTAGTGAGGAGAGAGAAGTGTGCCATGAAGCTCAATCGAGGAACTCACATAATCTACATTCTATAAGTGGAGCATGATGAATTTTTCTTGAAATTTTTTAATAGTAATATCGCTTATTGATAGGTCCAAAGTTCAATAACTCATTGCCTGGGTAGAGCCAAGAAAATATTGTAGTTGTAAGGCTTCATATATGTCTTAATGCAACATTGTTATGCAATGAGTTAGCATTTTCTAATATCGACATGCTATGACATGGTATATATAAATATGTGAATCCACTAAGGCATGAGACTCTTTGAAAATAATTCAACGTTGGCCCCATTCACAGGTCAATATTGTTTCCCATCATGTACTCTATCCATTCATTCAACCATTCATTTGCATGACACTTGGTAGGAATGTTGAACTTGAATCTTTGGCAATTTGTTGTCATTAGATCATGTGATTGACATATCAACCCTCAAAATGAAATTTGTTTGACAACACAGGTATTCCAATAGAGGATGAACACCTTCAGTAACCACTCACATAACCAGATCAAAGATCAACACACTGTTGTTTTCACATGGTAAAACCCCTATGGGGAAACGTCCACGGCCCCAACCAACGCGACCACTTGGAGCAGTTTATTAATGCAAAAGAAAAATATTACAAAGAGATTTTACAAGAGATTTTCTCACAATCGATCATCGAAAAATGACCCTCCATACTCTTTAAATATAGATCATGGACCAATCGGGTGTTAAGTCATAGATCAATGGCCATTAAGATCGAGAAGAGTATGAACCATTGGATTACTCTATGTCGGGAACATATCGTGATTGTCGGATTTCCTAACTACAAATGCATACTAATGCATACTAAATAAACGCACTAAGAAACACACTTTTACCTAACGACACATTAGACCAAGTAGATCTTAACTAACTCCTAAGTGTCTAAATATCCTAACATCCCCCCTTAAGAACAACTTGGGATAGAATTGAAGGATTTACAATGTTGACACAATAGGAGAAGGAAGGAGTCATTAGAGCCTATCCCCCCTTAATGACAACTTCCTAAACTCCTAACATAGATCGAAGTTTGGAAAACTTATCTTATGTAAGAGACTTTGTGAAAATGCCTGCAACTTGATCTTCTGTAGGGAAAAAGAGAACTTCAATAACTTCATCATGAATGAGCTTTCTGATGAAGTGCATGTGTAGCTCGATGTGCTTGCTGAACTAATGTTGAACTGGGTATTTGACGAGCTTGATGGTACTTTGATTATCGCACCAAAGGCTATTCGGATGTTTCTGATTGAATCCAAACTCTGAAAGGATTTGTCAAAGCTAAAAGGATTCCTCACTTGCATTTACCATTGCTCGGTACTCTGCTTTTTTTGAAGAAAGTGAAATAGAATGTTATTTCTTACAGGCCCAAGTGACAAGTCCTGAACCAAGGCTGAAAACATAACCTACAGTAGACTTCCGATCATCAGGGTCGTCGACCTAATCTGAATCAGTGAAACCAACCAATAAAGGAGTCCCTCCTGAATTGTAATGTATCATGAACCGAACTGCACCACATAACTAGCGAAGTATCCTTTTAGTTGCTTTCCAATGGATTTCATGGAGTGTTTGCATGTACCAGGCAACAATACTAAAAACAAAGGAAATATCAGGATGGGTATGAATCAAGTATAAGAGGCTACCAACAAACTGATGGTACATGGTGGCAACAACTTCAAGAGAAGTACATGTGGAAATAAGCTTGACTCCAGACTGGAAGGGAGAAGGGGTTGGTTTACAATCATCCATGTGAAAGCAATGAAAAAGGTCACAAGCATACTTAGACTAGGAAAGAAAAAATCCTTCATTGGTTTGCAAAACTTGGAGGCCAAAGAAATAGTGCAAAAAGCCTAAGTTTTTCATTTCAAATTTCTTATTAAGGTTGGTTTTCACATGGTTTAAAATTTTTGAGTCACTATAAGTAAGGATAAGGTCATCAAAATAAAGGAAAAGGATTATGAGATGGCTTCCTACTTTCTTGGTGTAGACATTAGGATCATAATGGCATCTAGAGAATCTAGTATCAATAAGAAAGCTGTACATTTTGGCATACCAAGCTCGGGGAGCTTACTTAAGACCATAAAGAGATTTCTTAAGGCGAAAAACAAGGATAGAGTCATTCTGGACATAGCCAGGAGGTTTTTCCAAGTAGATTTCTTCTTGCAAATCTCCATCCAAGAAGGTGTATTTAACATCCATATAATGGACCTTCCATTTATGTGAGGCAGCAAGGGAAATAACAAGGTAGATGGAATTCATTTTATAGGGGAAAAGGTTTCATTATAGTCAATTCCTTCAACTTGGGAAAATACTTTGGAAACTAATCGAGCCTTGTGTCTTTGAACACTTCCATATGATACATACTTAGTTATGTAGACTCATTTACATCTGACAAAATTTCTTACTTTTGGAAGAGGTATAAGATCCCAAGTATCATTTTCCATTAAAGAACAATACTCTTCATTCATTGTTGTATCCCAATCTGGATGACCCGAAGCTTCTGCAAATGTCTCTGGATCACAAGAATATGAAATTTGAGCCAAAAGAGAAGATTCTCACTGGAAATGTGAACGTGTTCGACGCTGATATGAAGGATCACCAACAATACCACCAACTACTTCTCGTGTTGAACAGACCCATCTAGGAAGCGATGGAGCTAGTGCTAGTTTAGGTTCACAAGACTCATCTGGAGGAAGGTGAGCATGTGGAGGTGGATTTTCATCATCTGAAGAAGAAACTAGAATAGGAATAGAAGAAGGCACAAACGTCGAATATGGATCGCAGGCCAAAGAAGGCACACTCGTCAAATTAGGATCGCAGGCCAAGATATTTTCATCAAATTTAACATCTCTTCTAATAATAATTTCATTACAATGTGGTTGAAGAAGTCTATAACCTTTGACATCTTCAGAATAACCAACAAATATACACTTCTCACTTTTAGGTTGCATTGCTTTCATTTTCTCATCAGGAATGTGAGCCCATGCTATACTGCCAAATACACAGAAGTGACTTACATCTAGTTTAATTTTAGTTCAAGCTTATTCTAGTGTTATATTTTTAAGAGCCTTTGTGGGAGTGTGATTGAATATGTAATTTTCACAGTTGATTACTTCCGCCCAATACTTTAGACTTAATCCCTTATATTGGATCATACAATTAGCCATTTCTTTTAATGTACGGTTCTTTCTCTCAGCAATACCATTTTGTTGTGGTGTATATGGAACAATGTGTTGCATTTGGATGCCATGTGTAGTGCAGTAACTTGTAAAATTGTTGTTCACATATTCGCCTCTATTATATGTTCTTAAATTTTGAATTTGAGGTCCAGATTTCTTTTCTACAAGGGCCTTGTAGGCCAAAAACTTGTCAAAAACTTCACTTTTAAGTTTTAAGAAGTAAACCCAAGTACGTCTGGAAAAATCATCCATGAAAGTTAAGAAATACTTGCACCCAGAAAAAGAAGGAGAAGAAAGTGGACCACACAAATCAATGTGAACAAGCTACAAAGGGTATGAGGCATGCCAAGAGGCACGTTTGTCAAAATTGTCCCAATGATATTTGTCAAGAACACAACCGACACAAACACCACCTCTGCATGAAACAAGAGGAAGACTAGTCACCGCTTGTTGATTACATAGTTGTTGCAATGAGCGATAGTTTAGATGATCAAACTTCTCATGCCATAGTTTGCTCAATTCATCGCTATGAGCAACAAAAAATGATGAAAAAGATGATGACCCAAAGTTGTCAAACCTATACAACTTGGTAATATCATCAACAATTCCAGCTGCAAGAACATTCTTAGGATCTTTTAGATCCTTGATTACAACTTGGTGAGGTGAAAACTCTACGGTTTTACCTTCACCTGAATGAGTGATTTGATATACTGATAGAAGGTTACAAGAAAGACTTGGAACACATAATACATCATTGAAATTACCATTATCTACTTGAACTGTTACAGATCCTACAACACTAAGAGATCTATCATCACCAACAAATATTTTATTGGTGTTACATTCATTTAAAGCAGAAAATATGTCTTTATCCTTAACCATATGATAAGACGCTCCTGAATTAATAAGCCACTCATAAGAAGAATAAGTAGAAGTTGTATTGAAGGAGAAACCATAAGCAGAATGTGCATGTCCATGAGAAGAAGAAGAAGAAGTAGAATCAATATTGATGTTGCGCTTCTTCATCACTACTTCTAAAGCTACCATCTTATTGAAACATTTGGACTCATCATGACCATATTTATCACAAAAGTTGCAATGCTTGTCCGTCTTCTTATTTTTATATTTTTCTCCTTTGTCACCATTAGGAGCTGAAGCTGTCCGAGTAGGTTTGGGACCCTTATGTTGCTTGTTGTTGTAGCGAGGATGTTGCTTCTTGGGATACTTGGGTTTATCTTTCTACTAGGAAACTATGGCTTTGTTGGAGGTACCTGCAGTGCTGATCACTACAAGTTGTATGTAACGAACCTCCTCGTTACGACAACCACTCCAAAAAATAGGTGCAATTTTTTTTTTTATTATTAATTGACAGCGTAATTACAAAATACAAAGCTTGGCTCATTGGCCATAGCTTACAGGCTCACCAGCCTCATATCCCATAGGTACCCTGGCCTAAAACATCGTGGCTCACCAGCCTACAAACAGATATACATTCATATATACAGTTGCCACCTGGGGGTATTACATACAATATACCTTTCAATGAGATGACATGAACTAAAGTCTAAAAGTGGAATAGGCAAAACCCATTGGCCTCTCCATTAGGTTAAAAACTCTAATGTATAGTTTACCCCCTTTACTTTTAAGAAGACTTTAATTAACACCTAGGTGGGTTTTAGTTTACGCCCTAGGTTTATTTTTGTAGGACCTTTTCTTAGGGCTGGTCAATTTATCTTAGAGA
>JZKD02S2033340.1:7809-24980 GCA_000966675.3 Picea glauca | reverse complement strand
GTATCTACATGTGCATTTTCCTTCATGTCCAAATACCTTCATCAATCTTGCGGTCCAAAACCCATGACTAGGGTTGACATCAATGACAACAACCAATCTTCCAACATTTCATGGCATAAAAGGTATATACAAACATAGAATATGCACTACCTAAATTAGAAAGAATAAGATAGGTGCAACACTCTTCCTCCATTTCTATATCACATTCTTCACATGAAATTCCGAGTGTTTTAAACTTAGATAAATAGTCTCCAAGGAAAGAAAAATCACTTGGACTTAAGGTCAGTACTTGATTCTCTAAATGTTGTGCTCAAATAATATTGAGTTTGCCAAACATAGATTCAATCTTTTCCCAAGATTCATTGGGGTCATCAATTTCTTTAAGGTGAAACCTTAAATCATGAGAGATGAACATTATGATTAGTCCACGTGCTTTTCCACTCCTATTAGCCCATTTGAATTTCTTATCATCATCAATGGGTTCTTTTTCCTTTCCCAAGGTAATCTGGTACAAGCCTTTACTTCTTAACAAATATTCCATATGGGATTTCCATTGAAAGTAGTTGGTGATGGTAAGCAAGATATTACTTGTAGAAGCCATATTAAATATGAAGATACTATGGATTTAAAAATTGAAACTGATGATCTAGATGGAAAGATCTCGAAAAGTTATGCGGTTTTAAAAAAATGGCACTGAAAATGGACTTCGAATGTGAGAGTTATGCCCTTTTAAAAAAAGGCATAAACGATAACCAAGGGACCACATGATAGTGTAAGTCTCTTTATGAAGTGACACACTTTTATAAAGAGAAGTGGGGATCACTTTTACAATGAAGTTACTTTATAAAAGAAAATTTGCATGCAAAATAAATAACTCTAAAATAAAATATAAAAGCTACTTATAGTGATTCACTTTACACTTTACAATTTGAGCATGAACTTTTTCAAAAAAAGTAACAAAAGAGAGACTTGAACTCAAGACCTGTTACTTAATAAGACAACTTTTAACCAAATGGTCTAGAAAAATATATTGTATTTTTTAGGAAGAGGGTCGTTGTTGTTGTTGACAGCCTTGGAGAGCGTGCTAAAAAAAACTCTTTTCACACAAGAAAAAAAATTCGCTTCTCAATGACAACAAGGGTTAGATCTCGGTTAGCTTACCCAGAAGATGCACCTTTTCCTATTTGTTTCTGATTTTCCGAGATCACATGGGGCGCGGGGAAAAGAGCATACGCATATCTAAAAGAGTGGAACCTGGAAATAAATAATACAAAACCGAAATAATACTCTGCAAAAATTTATAAAATCTGTATGCAGGCTTTATACCTCCGGATCTAACTGAAATGGCTGCATCTTGGGCAAACAAAAACCTTTTTGAGTGAAACGAAAAGTGTTCATGAATGAAAATAGTGCTCCGGACGCAATGGAATAGTCCTCTCAACCCAAAAATGTATGTAAATCACATAAAATGGAGATGAGACAACACAGATTCACGATCTCAATCTACAACAGGAGCGGGTCTTAAAACATGCTCTGATACCATGTTCAAAAACACAGGTATTCCAACAAAGGAACAAAACCTTCAGTAACCACTCACATAACTAGATCAAATATCATCACATCAATGTTTTCACATGGTAAAACCCCTACAAGGAAACATTCATGGCCCTAGCCAACACGCCCACTTGGAGCATTTTATTAATGCAAAAGAAAAATATTACAGAGAGATTTTACAAGAGATTTTATCACAATCGATCATCGACAAATGACCCTCCATGCTCTTTAAATAGAGATCATGGACCAATCGGGTGTTAAGCCACAGATCAATGGCTGTAACGATCGAGGAGAGTATGAACCATCAGATCACTCTATGTCAGGAACATATCGTGACCGTCGGATTTCCTAACTACAAATGCATACTAATGCATACTAAAGAAACACACTAAGAAACACACTTTTAACTAATGACACATTAGACAAAGTAGATCTTAACTAACTCCTAAGTGTCTATATATCCTAACAAAAGTGTCACCTAGCATGCACATGTTTTTTGATTCCATCTTTCTTCTTGAATGTGGGCACGGCTTTCAATATGTACCCATCGCCATTTTATAGTATGTAATTGTGTCAAATCATGTTTTCTCACTCAACATATGCTTAGGTTAGGTTTATGACTATAATGAACATTTAATGTGGTCGGGATATCATTTTGTGTAAATATGAGGTCAATTATGTTAGATAAATAAAATGAGAGTGGATTAGTAATTTTATGTTTCAGATCTACTTCACTACTTATAGTGTCATTATAGAATCATTTCATGTGATTGTTCTTTTATTATTTGTTAACATGCAATTTTGTTATGCTTACTATTTGAGTGCATATTAGAAATACAAAAATACAATAGTTTAATCATTCTACAAAGACTCGTTTTCACAAACACAATTATATTAGATGAAATTTATTGAAGTTAAGAATTCAAAGGGTTTTTAAATGTAATCAAATGTGATTATATAATAGATAATAACTCTACTAAGGTTGACTTTGGCTCCAATAGAATACTCAACAACTTTATCCATGTTGACATCAAATCGACTTGGTAATTCAATAATCAAACAAAGTGGTTAAATCCACTTTAACCAAGAGAATGAACAATAGAGCCACTTGAGTTAATGAAGTCAATTTATTGATGGTTCATCCATTGGGGTTGCAAGCTAGGAATCAAACCTACTAGAAATTGGCATTGGAAAGAGGAACAAAATTATGATTATGTTCAAAATTATCCAATTTGTGTTGGAAGTGTTACCCCTCATTTTACACGAGGCCTACACTAGTATTTTTTCACTACTCTTGTGATTTTCATCACAAAATTAGGTTTACAAGTTGATCTTTGTATGGCCTAGGGGTTGTGATTGCATTTGATGAGACTATTAGTGATGTAGTCATGGATGTGTAGATGATGTTGATGCTCTATTTGTATTGGTGATTTCTTTCCTTTCATACTAGTATACTTGGTTGTGGAGTCAATATGATCATTGGATCATTGATGATACATCATGTTGATGTATGACTCCCTTGATGGAACACCCTAGAAATTTTTGTCTAATCTAATATTGTATTGGCATCTTTGTTTTCTTGGAGTTCTCCCCTTGATATCACTTTATTTCACATTCATTTAGGTTGATATGGTCTAGCATGGTGTGATGTTCATGAGGTGAATTCCCTTTCTCGTGTTGAGGATTCATACACATATTATGGTTTTTTATGACATATATTACACCTTCATGTCGAGTGTTTCCCTCTTCTACATATTTTTATGCCCTATTACTTGGTGGAGGAGCCTTCCATGGAGCTGTGCCCGAGCCTAATTGTGGGATGATTTCACACTTTTTTAGGTTTTATTTGGATATTACTCATCATCCCATTTGGCATCGATGCAAGAAAGTGAATGTGGGTAGATGGACATGAGGCACAAAAGAAAACCCTACTTATGATTCTAGAGTAGGTAGATGAACCCTAGTCGGTCCTTTGCTAGGTGAAGATAAGAGAGGAAGAAGAGATCTACTCGTAGGTATTTGTTGAAGAGAGTTATTCCTTCAAGAATTGATCTTGGGTATTTTATATTGAGATCAATGACTCAAATGGTGGATATTCACTCCTAATATCTGTTGTAAAAATTGTCAAAAACTTCAAATTTGTTACCAAAAACTGCCAAAAACCTTGATATTTGTTACCAAAAATTTGTAGCATGTAGCTCTAGGAGTCTTCCTTAAGATTGAGATTACAATGGATGTTCAATAATTTATATTGGGTCTTAAATTAGTGAAGATGTGTTTTGGATGAAAGTCATAATTTTTAAGGCGTGAGATGGGATGGGTAATGGATAGTCTACTAGTAGGGATCATAGATGGGTTGAATAGGGTAGATTTATTGGATACTAAGGTCACCATGTTTACACCTCTTATGTCCTAGCAAGGTTAAGAATTTCTGGAGAACATAAAAATTTGAAATCCTTATGTGACATTCCTCTTATGAAACAAGGATTTGAATCATTTTTTCTTTATTACATTGTTATTTTCAATGTTATATAGGTGTAATAATTAGTGAACTGTGACATTTGTATGGTATTTTTAAAATTTGGGTCATTTTGCTTCCATTTATATGGATAATTAGCTCATATGTTTTTTCATTAGCAGTGCACACATAGTAATCTATCAAGAAATTGTTCCTTTGCTTAAAACCTCTTGCTCATTCCCATAACTAATTTTCATCGAAGTTGAAATTCTTGCATTTAATTTTCCTCTTGCATGGTTTAAAGAGTCGAGTCAAAACACCATCAGTTTCACGACCACTCCTTTGAGTAACAACAACCTAGAATCAAGTGCTAATTAAAATTTATCTAGCAAATTTTCTAGGGCTCTTCAAACCCATCTTAGCTTAGGTGTAGATATTTGGAATATGATTGTGAGAATAACTTTCCAAAGATGATAAACAAACATAAATATTTGAGTTAGGGAGTGAAATACAATTTCTATATCACTGAATTTTGGAATCCCTTCTAACAAAAGGGTCAAGCACGAGGTCGCATTGGGGCCAACAGAGTAATCAACCCTTCTTTGTTGGTCTTGGTGTCAATTTTCGACTGTCCCCTCTCTGCTTTGGTATAGTAGGTGGTACCATAGAGGAAATAATATTTTATACTTCCTACCCAAGGTGAAAACACATGGAAGGTGGTGTTGTACCTAGGATCGATGTTGGCTAGAATTACTCAGACTCCTTGGAGGGTTTCCCACTACTCGGTGAGGCAACTTACACCAGGGCGTTAGTTTGTTTAGCATATTTTCAACGTAACTTTCCCACCTATCGAAACTCAGCCCCTTCGCGCATCGATCCTGCGATGTTGGATTCCATCACCAACTAGCACTTCTTTGTGAAAAGGTTTGTTTGAATGCTTGACTACTATATTAATTAGTGTGTGCTAGATAATACAAGTGTGAAAGAGTAACACAATGGTAATGATTATGATCTTACTATGATACCAACATGATACTAGTAATGAAGTAGAACCATTGTACTAATTATTGTTACAGATTGATAGAACGATGCTTATGTATATCCAATTTCATAGACTATTCTGAAATATTGATTAAAGAATAGAGCATTTTAACTGTAATTTTAGAGTAATTCAACCTTTTGATTTATATTTTCTTTCAAAGAGTTCTAGTATTAATGAGAAAACATTTGTGTGTGCTTAATGACTAATATTTTTGCTAACCTTCTATAAATTACATAGAGCATTATTGTTTCGTCGTTTTCTACTAGCTTCCATTAATTTTTACATGTAAAGAGTTCAACCTATCTATTGTGATTGCACCTCTTTTAGTTGGACTTCATCGCTCTTTTCTATTGTGATTGACAATATCTATGGATTCATAAGGTGTTTTATACATATCATGGGGCTTCGAATAGGGCTTAACACTCTCAACATAAGATAACATACAATTTACCCTTCATGACTATCAAAACACCAGCATACTAAGTCAAATTGTAGAATATTGATTTGTAGGAACCCCAATGGTTTTGCAACTGATATGATTGCAATGACACTATGATTTCAACCAAGTCTCAACCTTCAACATGACTTAACATAGATAACTTGACTTGACTGAATAAACAGAATTCTTGGGCCTCTTGACCATATGGAATTACTAGTACTAAATAAATAAACAAACACTCAAGGACCAAAAGACTTACTAGTATCAAACACTCTAACTTGAATCAAACTTGCAAAGCAAAGAAAAACTAAAAACAAAAATTGTCCTAACCCATACAACTCCCTAGTATAGGATCTAAATCAAACTTCATCATGAAGTAGAAACATAAGGCTTCAAGTGAATTCCAATCACCCATATAGGTTTAAGAACACCATCGATCAAGGACCCAAAGACTTACTAGTAGAAAACACACTGACTTGAATCAAACTTGCAAAGAAAAGAAAAACTAAAAACAAAAATTGTCCTAACCCATACAACTCCCTATTATAGGATCTAAATCAAACTTCATCATGAAGTAGAAAGATAATTGTTAAAGTGAATTCCATTCACCCATCTAGGTTTAATAACACCATCTAGTTGGGCCCAGTGGACTACACATATGTCTCTAATTTATGCAACTATGAATGGTCCTAAGTAGTGCATTTGTAGTTTTTCAAGATTCTTTAAATATTGGTTGTCATATAAGAGGACTAAATATCATTTGGAAAATGACTTGGTCTTGATATAGTGATCATGCTATGATTTATATCTTTCCTTCTCTGCATATTGATGAAATTCAACCATAAACTAATATTATTCTAATTGCATTAACTCAGCTAGTTGTTTTGCAACTAGCTCTTCATATATCATATGGGTATAATGGGAAATATAGAGATAGGAACCAAAAATTCTATAGGAACAATAGCCTCATGACCATACACCAACTAAAAAGGTGTCTTCTTATCTAATTTATTGGTAGTGCTCCTATATTCCCATAATACTATAGGAATTCTCTCATCCCAACCATCTCTATTACATAACAAAATTTAGTCAAAACCTTCCCTAAAATATTATTAATTATTCTCTAGTCTCATTAGCCTAAGGATGATAGGGGATACTTTTATGATGCTAGATAAGAAATTCCCTACTCAAAGTAGCTATAGTGGTGTTCAATAAGTTCCTACCTTGGTCACTGGTCAAATTCCTTGGGCAACCAAACCTTCTAATAAAATTCTCAAAAATAAATTTGGCTACATTATCAATCATAAAATCCTATGTAGGTGCAAATTTTTCCCATTTAGTCAGATAATCAGTTGCAATAATGATATATCATGCTTTAGAATTAGAGAGTAGGAGGTTTAATATATCCCACAAAGTCAATATTTCATTTCTCAAAAGGTTGTAGATCCCTTACTGGATTCAAGGGTAGTTCATTTATCCTATAAGGTTTACCTACTTTTTGATAGACATCATAAGTTCTAGTATACTCCTTAGAGGCCTTAAATATGATTGTCCACCTAAGACTAGCTTGGACAATATTGTGATCTATTACTTTTCCTCCAACATTCCCTCTTGCAACTCCTTGATGGCATTCCCATAGAATATTATTCATTTAATGATCCATCACACATAGCTAAAGAATACCATCAATCCCCAATTTTTATAATTGTTCCATGATTAACTAATAATTTGCAGCTCTAACCACTAACTCATACTTCTGAGTTGTGGAATAATCTTTAGGAGAAACACCAGTAGTTAGAAACAAATCAGTCTCCTCTATATAGTTCAAGATAGCCTCTACTTTTAATGGTTTGTATTTGGAACATTATCATCCAATGCATCACTTGGTTCTCTTGACTCAATCCTAAAGAGGTGATCAATCCTTACAATATGTTTACTAGGTTTAACCACAAATTCAAAGGAGAATGATTGAAAGAAGAGAAACCACCTACAAATATGACCCTCTAGAACAAGCTTATTTACCAAATATTTAAATGCAAATTGATTTGTATAAAAGCTAAAGCATCCTCCTAGAAGTTAGTGTCTTAACTTATATAGAGAAAAAACTATGGAAATTCCTTCACGCTATATGGTGATGTAGTTGTGCTCAACTTGTGAAATATTCTTAGTTGTGAAAGATTCTTAGTCTCAACCTTCAACATGAATTGACATAGATAACTTGACTTGACTGAATAAAAAAAATTATTGGGCCTCTTTACCATAAGGAATTACTAGTACTAAAGAAAATAAAAAAAGACTCAAGGACCCAAAGACTTACTAGCAACAAACACACTGACTTGAATCAAACTTGCAAAGCAAAGAGAAACTAAAAAAAAAATTGTCTTAACCCATACAACTCCCTATTATAGGATCTAAATCAAACTTCATCATGAAGTAGAAAGATAAGGCTTCAAGTAAATGCCATTCACCCATCTAGGTTTAAGAACACCATCTAGTTGGGCCCAATGGACTACACCTAAATCTCTAATTTATGCAACTATAAATGGTCCCAAGTAGTGCATTTGTAGCTTTCCAAGATTCTTTAAATATTTGTTGTCATATAAGAGGACTAAATCTCCATTGGAAAATGACTTGGTATTGATATAGTGATCATGCTATGCTTTATACCTTTCCTTCTCTCCATATTGATGAAAATCAACCATAAACTAATATTATTCTAATTGCATTAACTCAGTTAGTGGTTTTGTAACTAGCTCTTGATATATCATATGGATAGCATGGGAAATATAGAGATAGAAGCCACAAATTGTATAGTAACAATAGCCTCATGACCATACACCAACTAAAAAGGTGGTTTCTTATGTAATTTCTTGGTAGTGGTCCTATATTCCCATAATACTATAGTAATTCTCTCATCCCATCCATCTCTATTACATAACAAAATTTATTCAAAACCTTCCCTAAAATACTATTAAATATTCTCTACTCTCATTAGCCTAAGGATGATAGGGTATACTTTTATGATGCTAGATAATAAATTCCCTACTCAAAGTACCTATAGTGGTGTTCAATAATTTCCTACCTTGGTCACTGGTCAAATTCCTCGAGCAACCAAGCCTTCTAATAAAATTCTCAAAAATAAATTTGTCTACATTATCAATCATAAAATCCTATGTAGGTGCAACTTTTTCCCATTTAGTCAGATAATCAGTTGCAATAATGATATATCAAGCTTTAGAATTGGATATTAGGAGGCTTAATATATCCCACAAAGTCAATATCTCATTTCTCAAAAGGTTGTAGATCCCTTACTGGATTCAAGGGTAGTTCATCTCTCCTATAAGGTTTACCTGCTTTTTGATAGACATAATAAGTTCTAGCATACTCCTTATAGCCCTAAAATATGGTTGGCCACCTAAGACTAGCTTGGAAAATCTTCTGACCTATTACTTTTCCTCCAACATTCCCGCTTGCAACCCATTGATGACATTCCCATATAATACCATGTTTTTAATGATCCATCACACATAGATAAAGAATACCATCAATCCCCAATTTTTATAATTGTTCTACGATTAACTGATAATTTGCAGCTCTAACCACCAACTGATACTTCTGAGTTGTGGAATAATCTTTAGGATAAACACCAGTAGTTAGAAACAAATCAGTCTCCTATATATAGTTCAAGATAGCCTCTACTTTTAATAGTTTGTATCTGAAACATTATCATCCAATGCACCACCTGGTTCTCTTGACTCAAGCCTAAATAGGTGATCAATCCTTACAATATGTTTACTAGGTTTAACCACAAATTCAGAGGAGAATTATTGAAAGAAGGGAAACAACCTACAAATATGACCCTCTAGAAAAATCTTATTTACCAAATATTTCAATGCAAATTTATTTGTATAAAAGTTAAAGCATCCTCCTAGGAGGTAGTGTCTTAACTTCTATAGAGAATAAACCATGGAAATTCCTCCACGCTATATGGTGATGTAGTTGTGATCAACTTGTGAAAGATTCTTAGTCTCAACCTTTCAACATGACTTGACATATATAACTTGAATTTAATGAATAAACAAAAGTCTTGGGCCTCTTGACCATAAGGAATTACTAGTTCTAAAGAAAATAAAAAAACACTTAAGGACCCAAAGACTTACTAGAAACAAACACACTGACTTGAATCAAACTTGCAAAGCAAAGATAAAATGAAAACAAAATTTGTCCTAACCCATACAACTCCCTATTATAAGATCTAAATCAAACTTCACCATGAAGTAGAAATATAAGGCTTCAAGTTAATTCCATTCACCCATCTAGGTTTAAGAACACCATCTAGCTGGGCCCAGTGGAATACACCTAAGTCTCTAATTTATGCAACTATAAATGGTCCCAAGTAGTGCACTTGTAGCTTTCCAAGATTATTTAAATATTTGTTGTCATATAAGATGACTAAATATCCTTTGGAAAATGACTTGGTCTTGATATAGTGATCATGCTATGATTTATACCTTTTCTTCTCTACATATTGATGAAAATCAACCATAAACTAATATTATTCTATTTGCATTAACTCAACTGGTTGTTTTGCAAATAGCTCTTCATATATCATATGGGTAGCATGGAAAATATAGAGATAGGAAACACAAATTCGATAGGAACAATAACCTCATGATCATACACCAACTAAAAAGGTGGTTTCTTATGTAATTTCTTGGTAGTGGTCCTATATTCCCATAATACTATAGGAATTCTCTCATCCCAACCATCTCTATTACATAACAAAATTTAGTCAAAACCTTCCCTAAAATATTATTAAATATTCTCTAATCTCATTAGCCTAAGGATGATAGGGGATACTTTTATGATGCTAGATAAGAAATTCCCTACTCAAAGTAGTTATAGTGGTGTTCAATAAGTTCCTACATTGGTCACTGGTCAAATTCCTTGGGCAACCAAACCTTCTAATAAAATTCTCAAAAATAAATTTGGCTACATTATCAATCATAAGATCCTATGTAGGTGGAACTTTTTCCCATTTAGTCAGATAATCAGTTGCAGTAATGATATATCAAGATTTAGAATTGGAGAGTAGGAGGTTTAATATATTCCACAAAGTCAATATCTCATTTCTCAAAAGGTTGTAGATCCCTTACTAGATTCAAGGGTAGTTCATCTCTCCTATAAGGTTTAACTAATTTTTTATAGACATCATAAGTTCTAGAATACTCCTTAGAGCCCTTAAATATGGTTGACCACCTAATACTAGCTTGGACAATCTTGTGATCTATTAATTTTCCACCAACATTCCCTCTTGCAACTCCTTGATGAAATTCCCATAGAATATCATTCCTTTAATGATCCATCACACATAGCTAAAGAATACCATCAATCCCTAATTTTTATAATTGTTTTGCGATTAATATTATAGGAATTTCTATAGTATTCATTTGTAGTTGTAGAAGGTTCATCTACAACTATGAAAATTCCTATAGTATTCCCATAATACTATAGGAATTCACATAGTTGTAGATGAACCTTTTGTAGTAGCTATTATGTACCAAAGTAGACTACATCTATTTAACATTAGTTGGTGTAAGTAGATTCATAATGACAACAATCATGGAAGGGTCCAAAAATACTCCTTCCTTACAGACAATGTGTCCCAAAAAAATGCCAAATGGTACATAGAATATGCACTTCTTCAAATTTAGGGAGATCTAGAGCTGCCTACATTTATCAAACATTAACTTCAAAAATCCAATACGTTCCTTCAACAATTTATATACAATTTAATCATCCATATATACCTCCAAAAACTTGTGAATGAAACATCTAAAGGTTTTAATCATACATTGCTTCTAGACATTGAAATTGTGACCATTGGACTTCTTACTAGGGTTCAACAATATATACAAGAAATGCACTAGTTTTTCTCAACAAATAAATGCCAAGCACCAATGGAATAATTTAACTAATCCCAAGAAATCAAAATTCACCTCACAAACTTAGTTGTGTAGACACATTGCTATACCACCTGACATTATACCTGATGATGCCACATTGACATCAATCTAACACCAGCATTATCTTATTGGGTTCTAGTAGAAATTTTTTGTTTGTTTAATTAACTCTAGAAAACAATTTTTTGTGCAAAAAGTTCAATTAAAAATTCTACTGAAATTATAAATTAAAAACTTAGTGTCTTGAACTTCATAAATTTTACCTCTTTCCAAGAGTTTCCCATATATATTTCTTGAGAATTTAAATCCTTAGGGATGATATGAAATATAATAAAACAATAGCAACAATAGATGATATTTCACTTCTTAACAACCATAATCCACTAGGCAATTCAAGAGAAAAGATATCAAGCTTATGCCACAAGTTTCAACATTCTAGGGCAATCTTATCATGCATAAACTAGATCTGAAAGTCACTATCTGTCATTGATGGTGTTATAGGACATACAAGAAAACATATATTTGTTAGATCTATCTTCATTGAGTGAGGGAAGTTCAGGTAGAATAGAGTAAAGTGAGACATCTAGTAGGTCTAACAAGCGGAGATCGACTAGAGGTGAGAAGATCAAAAAAAAATTCCATAGACGCATGGAATTTTTTCTTAAGAAAGGGGGATCATGTTCTTATGATAATGAGAGCATAGACAACATTGAGGTTCCCTTGAGGTACAAACATATAGTGAAACGATGGGTACCCAAGAATCTTCCTGAAATAAACATTGATTTTTGTGTAAACAAAAGGATATACCAGATTGCTCCATCGTCATTACATGGTTTGGGGTTATTTTCCATGGATGGCATAAAGGTTTGTTACAATAGATTAAATGAATTGATGGAGTACGTCAGACCCTATTATATCTACAAAGATTGGATATGAATTGTCCAATATACAAAAAATATGTGAAGATATGGATTGACTGCAAATTATATACAACTAAAAGACAATGATCAAAATAAAGGAGAAACTATCTATATTGATGGAAGGCCAAAAGCAACGGGGAATATTGCAGGGTTTATAAACATTACATAACCTGCGACCAAAAATAAGCAATCCAATTGCGTATTTGAGGGGCATGAAGGAAACCGTGTATTCGTATGTGCAATAAAATCAATAGTTGCAGGGGAAGAGTTATTGATTGATTCCAATTTGAATCGAATAGATACAGACGTTGCTATTATGGGGGCGGTACATATACTAATTTACCCAACATGTAAGCAATGACTCTTATATTTTATGATTTTCATTATGTTCTTTACGGTGTTAATCCATTTAGAGAGCTTCGGCTTGTTTACTCAGTGTGGCCTATTGTTGTTATCAACAATAACATTCCTCCTTGGATGTCAATACAGAGGGGAGATTTCTCATACATTTGAATTTATTTCTCATGATAATGATCATGGTTCTAATTTTAATGTAATGTGTTAGGATGATCATGGTAAATCAAAAGCAGCCTCAGAACAGGTAAATGAACAACAATTTTCAAATTGCATTTAATGTGCATTTTATTTATGTGGAGCTCAGTTATTTTATTTTATTACATAAATGAATTATTCTTTATTTTATTGAATATGTAGTCGAAAGGCCATGATGTTGATGATGAATCACTCAATAAAATGTATTTGTATGAATCCCCCAACCCTATGGTTTTAATTAAAAAAAAGATCAATAAACAAAACAAGGAACTAGCTCACTTGTTAGATATTCTAGATCAAACTCCTGAGGTTGAAGAAAGGATCAAAGAAGTTATGATAAGGCTTAATACATATAAGGTAATAACCATAATTTTAAGTGGTTTTATTTTTATGTCATAAGATCAATTATGAAAGCTTGATTTTTAAATTTTACATTATCTAAACTAAAAACTGTTTTCTTTCTTATATAGATATTTTTGGATCCTCTTGACCTCGACATGCACGGTGTCGGTAGTAGTGGTGCTACAAAGACACCACAGGGTCCCAACTTATTCCCTCTTAAAGTTTCCAGGACGTATCTATTCATATCTCCACCTTCCACACCATTAGGTGGGAGCCACAACACACACACCGAGGAAGCGACCACACATTTAGGCTCTGGAGGTGGTGACGGAGATGAGGCTGATGATTTGACCAACTATATGGTTGTTTTTCCTAAATCAAGATGTGTGACCAGCATGAGGACCCTCAAGGGAACATTTATGGTCAACGAGGAAGGGCTTACATTAAATCAAATTAAAGTCCCATGTATTTTTTTTAATTTTAATTGTTTCATGTTCTCTATGTAGACAAATATAAATCATCTAAATTATTATTTTTAAATTTATAATCGTATAATATTTTTGCGTGTAGGGAACAACGATTTTTATAGGTCCTTGGAGAATAAGGCATTTCTAATTTTTGGGCCCACCAAACAAGAGAGGTGGAATTCCCAGAATTCCAACCTCAAAAAAGAATTGATAGATTATCTTGAAAAAAAAATTGGTGTAGACACATTTAATAAGACCTTGGCCACCATCGCAGCTGGCCAATATTTAAAATATACGCAAGAAACATATAGGAAACAATTGAAAACAAACGATAGGTACGAGCATCCTCTGATGATTCCAGAGAAGGAGTGGAAAGCCCTAATTGAGGATGCAAAATAGAAGAAATTGATAGATTAAGGAAAAACACCCTCTGGTCCCAAAAGGTAAATTACAATTTCAATTCAATACCTTCAATTTTTTTAGATGTAAATAAAATTGTGGTATATATTAACATACTTGAAACTTTTGATGATAGGTTGACTAACACGTCAAAGGAAACAAAAGAAAGGCTTTCCAAATGTGGCCAGCACAGGCTAGGCCAGGGAGGCTACTTGAAGTTGCAGTCACGAATTGTAAGTACCCAAATATCTTATTTGTATCGCCTTCAAACTTTTAGGTAATTGCAGTGAATAACATTAAAAATACATACTCTTATGCAATGTAGGGTGATGAATTCTGTATTGAAACCATGGAGGAAGACTTCCATCTTGGTTACAAATACAACTATAAAGTTGTAGTTGAACATCGAAAAATCTTGGGGCAGTTACTAAGAACCACTTTGCAGGATAAGGTAAATAAAATTCAATCCACATTAACCTTTATTATTTATATAATACAGTCATGTTTGATATCATCGATAAATTTAATGTGTTACAACTTTGTTTTAATCAAGGGAGCAACATTGCCAACCAACACACTAGTATTGGAGAGCAGTGAATTGATAGTGGGTTGCAACCAGAAGATGGTTTTACCATGCAGTCCCATTCCAATGGGGTACAGCCCCACGATGGTGCTACGAACGAGGCACATGACAGTAATATGGTTGTATTTTAATCATATACTTAATAATTTCATAGTTATACATTTTGTACTTTTATTTTTTTTACTTATACATTTATGATTGTCCTTATCAATTTTGTGGTCTCAATGGAAGAGAATGTTGTACTTGAGGGTCGTACAATTGAAGAGGAGCATGAGGGGAAACCATTCCAATGGTGTCGACCAGTGCACTAGGTAAATAATGACATTGCAGGTGTTTTTTTTAATATTACTGGACTAGTTCAATGATATTTTAAAAATGGCCATCTAAATTTTATGTTCTTTTCTTTTGTAGTTGATGCCTCATCAAAACTGCCTCCATTACCCTGTGATTACCCCGCGACCAGATGTTCTTTGCATGAGAGGATGCAATCACAATCATATTTTGAAAAGCACCCAGAGAACGAAGACATAGATATTGATGAAATTCTTAGGAATTTTAGACCTAAGAAGAAGAGGCCGACTAAAACTAAATGATGATGTATAATATTTTAATAACTATTTATAAAATATATTTTCTATGAAACACTCTTTTGTACTTGTTGGGTTGCCAAAATGTCATTCTTTTACCAACCTTTTACTTCACTTTTCACCATATTCCTCTTTCCCGCAACCTCACATTAAGACCATCTTCATGATTACATATGAGTTTAGACCTATTATTTTCCAAAGAATTCATTTTAGTATTTTGAGTGAGTTTATGATTAAATATTGGAAAACTAACATGTTTTCACTTATATATCAAAGTGGGATGAGTTCTATAATGTTTACAGGTGCATTTTAATCATCCAACCAAGTCATATGATGGAATATAATAAAGCCTCTTTTCACATCAATTTCCATTCTTTAGTTTTAGATATAAAGTGATTTAGTGTAGTGTATGATGTTGTGGATAATTGAGCTCACTCCAAATGGATCAAGGAAAAATTTTACTTCATTGTAAACAATTGTGAATATTGGTATGTATATATGTTTGTTTTTGCTGTAAATATTTCAATAGATTTATATGTTGGGTATTGGGTAATTGCGACTGATGTGAGTAGGGAGAGGGCCCATAAGAGCTTCCTCCTTCATGTGGTTGGCCCTTTTTAGTAGAGAATAATTTATTGAAGTCATTTAATCTTGGAGCAAACCTCACTCGATCCAACAAAGCAACAACAAAGTCAATGTTGACTTTGTTTTTTCTACTTCAAATCAAGGGAGGCAATTTAATCAAATATTATGCATGCGGCTCCAATAAATTATTCTTGAAACCAAGAGGATATCATTCAGGTATGTTCTAACACTCTCATAAAACTGCATCTTAAAGTAAATAGTGTGTTAAAAATATGACTTGTATTGATTTTGTAGATATTTATGGAGGTTGAATGTTTTTGGCAGGTACTTTAAGATCTTTCTTCGTCGAGTGAGGGAAGCTGAAGACAAACAAAAGTTCATACAACTGAATAGAAACACACGGGGGAAACCATTCCAACTGTGCTGACTAGTTCATCAGATCAGGTGTGATTACTCCTTTCAACATAGTTTATATAGCCATCAATTCTGGTTATGTTTAATGTTTATGAATTGTTATGTGATTATTTATTAATGTAGGGTTTTCTATGTGATAATTTATTGAGATATATCATTTGTTTAGTACTTGTTATCTTCTCACCTTTCATCCATTAATGGTATATACGAGTCCATTTATATTGAGTGAAAGAAACCTTAGCTTCCTATAGAGATTGATGAAGTGTTAGTTCATGCATCTACTACTAGGGAATACATTGGAATGGATATTACTCTCACCACTAATCTCAAGAGCATGCAATGGATTCATGAAGATTGTAAAGACATTGTGATAAAAAAAAATCTACTTTGCAGCAAGATGTTGAAGAATCGACATTCACTATTGAACATATTGCCTTGAAGAATACTTGATATCATGTAAATATTTTTATGAATCGATGTTGAAGGTTTATAGGATTAATGGTATACATATGATTTTCTTTAGTGTGTATATTTTGAAGGACTCTTTGAGGAAGAGAAATAAAGACAACTTTTTATATGAGAGACATCACAAGAGTTTAATTTGTTTTTTGGTTTATTTTAAGTTTCAAAAATTTGGATTCACAAGCTCATTGTCATTGGTTCTCACCCTCTCACACTTCTTAAATCCCTCACATTTCGTTGTAGTTTCACTTTCAAAATAAAGTTTGTTTCTTCACCTTCATTATGCAGAAACATTTTATAGAAATGCATGCTAATAAAAATGGATCGACATCGTATCTAACATTTATGGTTTGAATGAATTAAAGAGACATGGAGACCCTTTATTCCTGGGAAAATTCAAAGAG